>CM040243.1:27071823-27575254 GCA_022545495.1 Chrysanthemum lavandulifolium | reverse complement strand
TTTGGTTGTTGTTATTATAACCTCCTTGGTCATTTTCCCATTTCCTTTTGTTGTTGTTGATTTTTGTTGTTGTTGATTTGGTTATCGTTGTTGTTTCGGTTGGTGTTGGTAATGTTTCCCCTTCACTACTTGTGCCATGAGCTTTTGAGATACTCGAATAGATTCTTCAATCGTTTGCGGATCAAAGGAAATCACATCACCTTGAATAATGGGAAGTCCTCAATGAAAAGTAGTTTTCGTTGTCGAAACCATAGATGGACATCGACCAATTCTTGAAACCTTGAATGTAGGTCTCGATGTCGTACCCAAAAGTCACTAGCTCATAAAAGTTTCCAACTTCTTCACCTCGGTTCGCGGACAATACTTCTTTGTCAACAACCTTTAAATTGCTCCGGTGAGCTTGTAAGCATTTTCCATTCCATAGGTTGTGCATACGAGTTCCACCAATTCTTGAAACGAATGACATTGCCCCATCATAAAAAAAGTGTACTTGTAGCGAACTTAACCTTGCTAAAAGTGTATCACTTAACCTTGCAATCATTAGGGCAATTGCATAAAAGAAATACAGACTCCATTTTCTCAAACCATCGAACCATAGCAGTGGCCCCTTCGGTGCCCATGAACTTAGTGGGATCTCCGCTTTTAAAATCCTTATATGAACAATTCCGAATCCCATACCCTCCTGCAATCCTTGCAGCAGCAACAAGTCTGGCAACTTCAAGCAGATTCGCATGACCTCGGCGAGTTGCAAGTCTTGCGGCCTCGGCGGCCGACCTCGATGCGATAGCAAGTCTAGCGGCTTCGGTAGTAGTTGCGACTTCATTGACATTAGCAAGTCTAGCGGCCGGCGATGGCATGACCTCGGCGCAGCCGCCACTGTTGCTCTTTCATTCCTTATTGCCTCGGCTATATTATCCCTCACATACTTTTGCATAGCTGCTTGTGTCATAGCTTGTGGAGCTTTCTTCGGCGCCATAACTCTTCAAAAATAATAGGAAAGGTGAGACGTAGCAAAGTCCTATGTTTATAAGCGCTCTAAAGAGATGTGATATGAGATAATAAATTTGAGGTTATTTTCAAAAATGAATGACGGATTCCTAGAAGATGGGTTATGAGATGTCGTAAGTGCTTCAAATGTATGATGGTTTAGTGACTTAATGTGTGAATAACGTGTAACTCGACATGTTGGTGGTGATCAAAGGAGTGAGAGTGACTTTGCCCTACTTAAAGGTTTTATCTCGGCATTCGACGTTATCAGTGATGAGTCAACTGATATAAAATTGTGATAGGGAATGACAAGGCATTCTCCACATTGGAGTATGAAGAAAGGATAATGGGATGGGTATTTAAAGGCATCCATGTGACAATCGATTTGAAATGAAAGTAAATAACTCGAAAAATGTACGTATAAACCGCATGTAAAGTGAATATGCACTTATGATGAAATGATGAGATGCTATGATGATGTAGTTATAGTCTAGGGTCAATGATGCAACCTAGTTCTCTATAATCAAGCTCGATGCCAATCTGTCACACCCCAAATTACTGTTTTGCGTGGAATGGAATTCACAGGGGTTGTTGTCATAGCATCACAATCACGATTATATTGAGCGACCTAAAGTGTCGTTTGGAAAACACATCGTTTGATTTAATAAAACAATCGAGTTTACAAAGTATAGGTCCCAAATGAAAATCATCATGTGCGGAAATAAGTTTGATACAAGCCAAACGATGTTTTAAAGTGCATAAATCCCATGAGAGGCGCGTCGTCACCGCGACTCTATGATAAGTCCACATGCATTCCATGAAGTGTATGCCTTAGATACGAGATAAAACATGCTTAAAGCAGTCAACACAAAGGTTGAGTGAAATCCATAGGTTTAATTAATTCGTTTGAACACAATATTCGTAGTGTGAGTTACATTCTTTCACACTCATCGTTGAAAACAAAACAACATTTATTTCACTAAGTTCATGACAACCAAAGCGTAAACCTCGTACCAATAGAAATTGGTAAAATCGTTTCATCATGACCCTAATAGGTAAACTTGCCAATTTACCTTAATGATTCAAATATAGTGCGTTCGATTTCCCTAGCGGGTCAATAAGAGCGGAGTGTTAATTCAATAGGCCTATTCACAATATTCGCGCTCACTCGCAAGTGACTAATGGTGCATGATGTAGGGACTTCAAACATGGCAATTGAATACTTAGTGACAATAAAACAATTGGATATAGCATACAGTTCTAAGCATTTGTGTTCGACTAAAAAATATAGCATGTATCTCCCCCAAGAGTTTGTAAAACAATTAAGTAATAGAAAGTGGGGCTATGAACTCACTTGGTACAATGATGCGATGGCAAAAGTGGATACACTGAAATGAGGTGCAATCTCTAACTGTGACCTATTATGATTGATATGATATATAATAAGTCATGATGTAATGTTATGCATGCAATTCGTATGATATCTATACCACTTGTGAATTTTTGAAAATAACGTTTATCGTCGAAAAATAATCTTATAACGTCTTGACAATTTATAAGTTACTTTACAAGTATTTATGTTGAAATGATATCCTACGATAATCATTTAATGATTTATTATGAAATTATAACTTTTCGTCGTAAAACAATGTCATTTGATAATTCATGAAAGTGACTAAATGGCCTCGAAAAGCTAGTCGTAGAATAGTGGATATCGAGTGTTAGAAAACAAACTCAACGGTTTTGGAAAGCTTGTAGCATTATCTCAAAGTATTAGCATTTGAGTTTTCATCATGGAGGTTTCGATCATGGAGAAAAACATAGGTAAATTAGGGTACTTGTACCCAAAATATTGTTTAAGGGTAACTTTCGGCAAAGTTTGAGTGACCGTATTTTATTCGTTACAACTCCGTTTGACGAATGGTTGGACATTTTGGAAAATAGACTATGCGAACTTACTTTTACTAGAAGACATCATTTTATAAAAGTATTCCATCAATGTTAAAAACAACCCTCAACATGGTCATTCGCGGCCGTAATTTTTGGCTATTAGAAAATATATTAGTTATGCTTATATGAAATAGTTACGACAACTTTGTTTAAACGCGTGTAATTTAATCGTTACAAGTCCGTTTTCTACGTTTTATATGTCCTTAGCTTCGGGTTAAAGTATACTAATATATTTTTGATAAATCGACTCATTTAATAACGCTTAAGACTCATTTTTGACTCGTAAAAGTTTGGGACAGCATGCTGAATTTTCTGAAAATATAGTTTTCGTCGTTAAACTTGAAAATAGCATAACTTCTTCGTTATAACTCCGTTTTAACCCATTCAAGCGGCCACGTTTTCGTTTTAAAGTATATTTTCTGAATATCTAGCCCAAAATTTTTTACAAACTGTCGAAATTTCCAGAATTAACAAAATGATCAGACCCTTATATATAGTTGTCGAAATGGATTTTTCTCGCGTAAAACTTATTCTAACCACTTCAAACCAACGCCAAAGCTATTCTAAACCTACCATACACCTTCTTAGGGTGTCATGGGTTCCTAGACATCATCAAAAATGATATGTTTCAAGGGATAATTATAGGATGATATATATTCATTAATAGTACTTAAAAACAAATAAAGTGGTATAGATAATCATATAACTTGCATGTTTTCTCAAGCATGATAAAATGACCAAAGTATGAATATGAAAGATGAAAATGATCATGAAATGCTTACTAGTTAAGTGATGAGGTTTAAAGAACAAGGGTTTATCCTAAATACCCTAGGTTTTATTTCAAAACCTTGCTTAAGAGTATACTAGAGTTGTGTAATTAACTTGTTCTTGAAAATTTATGGATTCCTTGCCTTGGTCTTGCTATGGCGGTTAGAAGATGAAAATGAGAGAGTGTATGAGACTTTCACCTTTAGATATAATGTTATGTATGTTTTATGTATTAGAATATAATAAACATAAGTAAGTATCATGTAACTAGAAGATATTTAGTACTCAAAAAGTGTGTGTCATCCATGTGTCGACAAGCATATAAAAAAATAATGGTATTGTATTTTGTGTGATTTAGTGTGTAAATGTATTAGTAAAAGTGTAATTGTTTAAGTATAGTTGGTAATTTGTGTATATAATTAAGTATTTAGGGTAGCGTTAGCTAAAAATAAATTTTAACGGAACAAAATAAAATATATCAAAGTCATAAAAATTATAAAAATACATTTCTTACAAAATTGAGTGAAATAATAATTATCGAGTAGTATTTACTGAAAACCGTCAGTAATTATATAAATATAACAATTTATATACAAAATAAATTTAAAACACCGGGTAAACTAATAATATATTTTTATAATCTTAATATGAGTATAAAAATATATCGAGTAATTTTGGAAGTGTCGGATCAAATGTTCAAAATAAATGATTATGCGATAGCGTTTATTTAATAGGAAATTATACGTTTAATGAAAAATGCAAAACCATGCATGAACTAATATGATGATGATGTTACTAATGATATGTAGACTAAATCTAGTCTATATGAAATGTCCTCGTTGATTGCTCATGAATTCGCAGCTAAACCATTAAGGTTACGCGAATTTGATACTCGTAAACATAGTTTACGATAAACGATGAATAGTAAAGCATGAATAGTGATTTTCTCCGGGAATGAATAGTGTTTCATGAATAGTAAAATTTTGAAATACGTTCTCAGAATATCAAATCAAAATACGTTCTCGAATATCAAATCGAGTAAAAAACGATGAATAGTAAGTTCTTCTTTCGATGAATAGTAAATTCACGAGATGAATAGTAAATTTTCGAGGAGACCGGTGAGATGTCTATAGCTCCTTGGGCGAATGACTGCGAAATGATTCTATCCTTTGGTCTGAGTTATAGAAAAGCGACTCTAAAGAGGCGTTTTTAATAAAAAGGTTGTTACCATTTCATAAAACTCGGTGTTTTGGAACACAAGAAAAATACCACAAGTTTTGAGTTTACATAAAAGATAGTTCAAATGTTTACGAAATGATAACTTTATTTAAAAACAACACCACTTCCAGCGTCCCAAGACGTCCACTCCGTGCCTTCATGATATCCTAATTAGTACCTGAGATAAGCATGCTTAAAAAGATCAACAAAAATGTTGAGTGATATTCATAGGTTTAATAAATAGTTGAACACAAGTAAAAGATGATAATTGCTTTGAATACAGTTACCATGGAAAACATAGATTATTATTATGCACTAAGCTCATGACACCAAACTAACTGCATACACCTAATTCTTGGTGTAAGTAATAATATTGCCCTCGGATGAAATTGCCAATTCCATAGTTAACCAAATATAGTGCCCGGTTATTTCGATAACCGAGTCGGGTCGTTAATTCCCATAGTACTATCCACAATATTTGTGTTCACTCGTAAGTGATTAATGGTTCATGATGTAAGGGACTTATGGCGGGCAACTTAGGCTATAATAATAATGATCGAGCAAGCATCTGAGTTTAAGAAAAGACTTGTGTTCTAGTTTATAGCATGCATCTCCCTCGCGGGTTTGAAAGAAATAAGTAAAGGCGAGGCTATGAACTCACCTTAGCAAAGTAGTATCCGAGTAGTGAAAAAGTCAAGTAAAAGATGCACCAAGTACCGTCACGCGACCTATAATTAATATAACAATGCTTTAATTACTATCTTTGTATTTTGACTCGATAATATTCAAATGTATATCGAAAGTTTAAGTTATTTAATGTTTGTGTGACATTCATTTGTATTGTGGAACATTGGCTCATGGAAGTGCTTAGGTATACACAAAAGTACTAAAACGGTTGAGTCTTGGGTTCGTTGTAACCGGAAGATGATGTACGGAAAATATCGCAAACAAATAGTAAACGTATTTAAATTATAATGGCGTCGCTTAATATATATATATATATATATATATATATATATATATATATATATATATATATATATATATATATATAGTGTATCTTTATTTTGAGAACCTTGTTAAGTCACGAGCTGCGAGAACCCCTTTTTACTCTTAATAATACATGATGTACATCATGTCAATGCATAATAGCATTTTGAAAATATAAGTAACTTTTGATAGAAAAAATTAAATTAGGGGCAAAATGGAATTTAATTATTCCATAAAAAAGCATTATATCTAGTAAACCATTATATTCCATAAAGCGTTTCCAGTTTTATTCTATTGATTTCTTTTCTTTCACTTTGATCCTCTCTTCCTCTCAAGAACCCTAGCCGCCTTTATTGTTGGGAGAAGATGATGTCGCCGTGAAGATCACTAAAGATCATCTGTTTCGATCTTGTACACGAGACCTTTCACGATCGTGTTACATTATTTTCGAATCTATGTTACATTTATTTTGATATGTGTTTCACAAGACCTTCCAACGAATCTTGTTCCTTCGATCATTGTACATGAAACCTTTCAATATGTGAGGTATCTATTCGGTTTATTTCGATTCATTTATGCGAGGGTATCTATTCGGTTTATTTCGATCTTGTTCAATATGTGATATAAAATAAATATGATATGTGATCAATATGTGATGTAATTATTTGTTTGAGTTTTTTTATATCTTGTCCTTTCTACTATTTTCTTTTTCTTTTGGTGTTTTGGATTGGTACATTCAATATGTGATAGTAAGCGTTGCATATGTGTTTGTTATATTTGACCGGTATTTGAACAAAGCGAGATCTCATTTTTCTTTCTATCTTTCGGTTTTGAATCTTGTGTATAGTGATATGGAGGATGGGATTAGATTAGATCGAGTTGGTGTTGATGATGGGTTATTAGCTCGTTTGTTTTCCTTCTCGTTCTTTTTGGGTACAAATAACTTCTTAGGTACAAATCGAAGTTCTTGCGAACATATATGTTTTACAAAAATATGTTCATTTTGGTCTTAGTAAAGGTTGCATATATGTTCATTTTTATCTAATCGATCCCAAACAACTTCTATTGTTGTATCTGAATTATTCGATTTTGGTCTTAGTAAGCGTTGCATTGTGTTTGTTAGTTTTAAATATGTGAAAAAGGTTATGTTTTAAACTAATGAAAATATTGTATGACTGATAAAAATAATGAAAATGGGTATACATATGTGTTTTAAGTTTGATATAAAATCAAAGGAAAAGATTATGCATATATTTTAAATTGTGCATATGTGTTTGATGTGTTTAAAGTTAATATAAAATCATTGAAATGGTGCATATCGTTTTTGGTGTTTTTAACATGTTTGTTCTTGGTTTAACATATATTTAACATGTATGTTCTTGGTTTAACATGTATGTTTTTAACGTGGTTATACAAATAATTTTAATTTAATGGTTATAGCTTCTTTTATTTTGCATTTAACATGTATGTTCTTCGTTTCTGATAAATTTACATTATCTAGAAAAAACATAGGCACTTTACTATTTGAAAAACATAAATAAAAAATTAAATTTAGGCCTTCATACATGTGTTTATACATATTAGTTTGCGTTTATTATTCCTAATTTTTATACTTTTCCTTGTATCAGATGTAGCTGAATTAAAAGAATGATGACAACGAGTGTGCACGTTTGTCCGTCTTCGAAACATTGAAAAGGAGCGTGCACATATGTCCAACTTCTTAACTTTGACGACTACGAGTGTGCATATATGTCCGACTTCTGAAAATGTTGATAACAAGGGTGTGCACATATATCTATTTGCGTTAAATATTACTTGTACACACGTGTATAGATCGATTAGATTAATGTATTTCTGCTTCTTAGAAATTTGTATTTAATTGTATATCAATCGATATTGGATTTTGTATTTAACATGTATGTTCTTGATTGCATATAAACTTACTTATCTAGCAAACATGTATGCACTTCCGTATGAAAAACATGTATGTAAAAAGAACTATTCCAAAAACCAAAATAATAAAATTAATTCATAAAAACACATATGCACTAAATCAGTTTTAAAACATGCATGTTCAGAAAAAAGCAAAGAAAAAAAAAAAAAAAAAAAAAAAAAAAACGAAAATTGTATTTTTTATAAAAATAGGATTTATTTATTTTAAAAAATCAAAAGTAATATAAAATTAACTTTTACTATTATACCCTTTTGGATTAAATAAAAGGATTAATAATTCAAAAATGCTATGTTGCATTAATATGTTGCACAATATGCATTTCTAGGAGTACATAAGGGTTCTCATGATTCTCGCATAACGAGGTTCTCAAAATAAAGGTCCCCTATATATATATATATATATATATATATATATAAGGAAAGTAATAGTTTAATTATAATGGTAAAAATAAAATAAATTCCGTTTTATATGTTATAATGGTCTTTTAGAAAAGTTGGTATGACTCGTTTATATTTCTAAAATATATTTGGTGACTAAGCGTAGGAAATTATTATTGTTTTAAAATAAATCTCGTTTTGTATGAATTAAAAGTTAATTGTATTTCGTTATTCGTTTATATCATATGTTTATAAAATGAGGTATTGTCGTGAAATAATATTGAAAATAATTATCTCAAACCGGGTAGGCGAGCGAGTTGTGAACGAGGCGTGAGAAGGATCGAAAAGGCAAGTAATCGTAGTACGTTTAGAATGACGATTTTTGTTATACTTAGCGTCATGAAATTTATTTGTTTATCTCAACTTTGTAGACTCTTATGCTAAAAAGAAATGAAATTGTATGCATATCTGTTTTCGTGAAAAAAATGGACGCGCATTAAGTGGCTTTAGCCCAACTGGTTCTTGACATGGAGTTAGACCCAAGAATGATATTAACTCAGGCTGTGGCTTCGTGGCCCAGATCGAGGCCAAAACCAAACGCACCCATATGAGGAAGGAAAGGAGCAGTACACTTTAAACGAAAATAGACGCGACACATGAAGGAAAGACATTTACTAAATGCATTCAAATGGGAAAACAAGAAAGAAAGGCAGCAAACAACCACACCTATTTGAGCTGGAAATCAGATTCAAAACACTCCACGAAAGGCTTATATTGAATGGTTCCATGGAGGTCATTTGCGTAGGAAAGGGGAGGCGTCTTTGACCTTCGACACCAATTCCCTTCTACACGACCACACAAAACTCATCCTAAACCGGATTTTTAACGGAGTCCAAAGATTACCCATTCCACCCATAGCGAGTAAGACCAAAACGAGAAATCAAGAGGTCAAATTCGCCATATTAGGTCTTGCCCCAAGCACAACCCAATTTAAGTATACACTAAACCCAATCGATAAGCCATAAAATTTAACCAAACACTCCACTATTTCGAGCCAATGCACACAAAGATTACCACCATTCCGTTACCCATTTTAACCGTTTCGAGTAGTATTATTACTTAGCAAAAGTTTATATGTTTTCGACCACATAACCATTCAAGAGCAGAAGCCTCATCGAAATATTTTTAACAATCCAAAACAAGGAAATAAGCTTGTAAACTTCTCATAATACTAATTAACCACAATAAAGAATTCATTTGCCATCAAATTTATGGTTCGACTAAGGTTCCATCTTAATTCAATATTATGTTTAAGCCAACAACAACAATACAAGAAACACGGTAAAAGAAAACTAAGCTGAGGAAGAACATGGAAACCTTATAAACACGAGTCAATCGGAAGAGAAAACAACAAGTAGAATGAACCCGCCAAGCCGAATCCACAGGAACCACTTAAACACCTTAAGCACTCTTTTAGTTTTTCTTTTGATTTGAAAGTTGTGGTATCTAACCTGTGGATTGGTGAGGGTGTATAAAGGAGTAAAATGAGTAGTTTGACTTAGTACTTTCGAAAGTGGGGATGAAGTAAGAGCCTCCTTTGGGTGATAGCATCAGGTCTTCACATGGTTCTCTTGGTTTTGTCCTCAGCCGCGACATATAGACAAGAGATATAGGGGACCTTTTGTTATTGTCACTTGTTTTCCAATTTACAAGGGAGCGTTTTTCTGGCTTAACATCTTGAGAGTGTCAGCCAAGCCTTATTCGAAAGGGGTAGTGAGACTTTTAGAGGTGAGGAGATGCAGTTGGAGCTTTGCTAAAAGAAGAAGATGAGGAGGAGGGAGGCGAATATGGAGGGTTTTGCAGGTGGGGGCATTTTCTGAAGAAGGCAGAAGAGAGAAGCAGGTAAGAGGGTGGGGGCGTGGGTTTTGTGGGGTTAGGATACGTTTATTTGTTTTTATTATTTTTTTAAATTGTATTTAGTTATTGTTTGTAAAATGTAGCATGTATTTATTAGTTTTGTGCATCTTATTTGGTACCAAGGGTATCTTGCGTTTCGATGTTAAGCTCGTAACGTATAACTTCAAACGGAAAAATTACATTACTTATATTTTTGGGCACGTTTTAATTAAACGGTCACGATGATGTAACTTCTGATGTTTATTAACTCGTCTTTATTTTTCGCGTTTTTTGTTATTATATTGGTACGTGTGCGGACTCGTAAGACAAGAAAATCTTTCTTGTGAGACTGATTTAATTATCAGTAAATACTAGGCATAGTTTAATAAAGCTACTCGGATATGCATAAATTTTTATGCAAGAAACGAAATGTACATGCTAAAATGTTTAACTTATATCAAATCAATTTTGATAAACAGTCTAGTTCATAAATATGAAGATTTAAAATAGCGAAAATTTTCAGGTGGCTACAGTACCTACCCCTTAAGAGGATTCCACCCCGAAATTTTAGTTTACGGTGGTTGTCAGAGTTGGATTAGCAAACAGATGTGGGTACTTAACATGCATGGTGTCTTCGCGCTCCCACGTGTACTCCGGTCCTCTCTTGGAGTTCCATCTAACCTTGACGATAGGGATGCGACTTTGCTTAAGTCGCTTGACTTCCCTATCCATGATTTCGATTGGTTCTTCTACGAAATTGAGCTTGTCATCGAGCTTAATCTCTTTTAGTGAAACAACAAGAGATTTATCCGACAAGCATTTCTTCAGATTCGAGATGTGAAAGGTAGGGTGCACTCTACTAAGTTCTTCCGGGAGATCAAGTTTGTAAGCAACTGGGCCGATTCTTTCGAGAATCTTGAAAGGGCCAATGTATCGAGGATGTAACTTTCCTCGTTTTCCAAATCAAACCTTTCCTTTCCAAGGCGATACTCTCAACATGACTCGATCACCAACTTGAAATTCCATGGGCTTCCCCGACATCGGCGTAACTCTTTTGTCGATCTCTAGCGACTTGAAGTCGTTGGCTAATTTGCCTGATCTTCTCGGTTGTTTCTTGGACAAGCTCGGGTCGATGAGTTGGACATCTCCGACTTCACCCAACAAGCGGGTGATTGACACTTTCGACCATAAAGTGCCTCGAATGGGCTGCCTTGATGCTCGCGTGGTAACTATTGTTGTAGGAGAATTCCGCCAAAGGCAAGTGTTTATCTCAACCTTTTCCAAAGTCGATCACGCAAGCTCGAAGCATGTCTTCCAAGGTTTGGATAGTCCTTTCACTTTGGCCATCGGTTTGAGGATGATATGCGGTACTCATATCCAAACGAGTGCCTAAAGCCTTTTGAAGAGATTTCCAGAAGTGTGAAGTAAAATGATTGTCACGATCAGAAATGATGGAAATTGGCATTACATGACGGGATACAATTTTCTTCAGTTATAGTTGAGCAAGGGTTGCCATTTCATCATTTTCCTTGATGGGTAAGAAATGAGCGGATTTGGTAAGGCGATCGATGATAACCCAAATGGTGTCGTAACCTCTAGCAGTCTTAGGTAGTTTGGTTATGAAGTCCATAGTGATTCTCTCCCACTTCCAAACTGGGAGTTCGGGTTGAGTTAACAATCCGGAAGGCTTCTAACATTTGGCTTTGACTCGAGAACAGGTGAGACATTTCCCAACGTACGTTGCAATTTCAGCCTTCATGTTTGGCCACCAATAAAGCTTCTTGAGATCTTGGTACATTTTGTCGGATCCCGGGTGAATGGAATATTTAGACTTGTGAGACTCATGCATGATGAGTTTCCGTATTCCTCCATAAAGTGGTATCCAACTTCTATCGCCAAAACACAAGGTTCCATCCGATCTTTGCGCAAAACCGTTCTCGTTTTCCGGCATTCCAAAGATTCTCTCATTGGGATGGTTTTCAGGTTTGAGAGCTTCAGCTTGAGCTTCAAGGATTTTTGATGGAAGGGGTGACTTAATTGTCATTCCCAAAGATCTTACTCGAAGGGGTTTAGGTCGATCCTTTCGACTAAGAGCATCGACCACGACATTTGCTTTTCCGGGTGATAGCAGTTCCTGATCGTAATCATTAAGCAATTCTAGCCATCGGCATTGTCGCATGTTTAACTCCTTTTGATCGAGAATGTGTTGGAGACTTTTATGGTAGGTGAACACCGTACACTTGGTTCCGTATAGGTAATGTCTCCATATTTTGAGAGCGAAAACCACGGCTCCCAATTCCAAGTCATGGGTAGTGTAGTTCTTCTAGTGAGTTTTGAGTTGTCGCGAAGCATAAGCAATCACCTTGTTTCTTTGCATCAATACCACACCTAACCTTAGGTGTGATGCATCACAGTAGACCACAAAATCTTCCACTCCATCGGGTAATGCTAAGATAGGAGCTTCACAAAGCTTTTGTTTCAAGAGTTGAAAGGCTAACTCTTGTTCTTCACCCCAGATCAAAATTCTTCTTTTACGGGTTAGCTTTGTTAGAGGTTTAGCGATTTTCGAGAATCCTTGATAAATCTTGATAATAACCCATAAGACCCAAAATTGGCGTATCTCGGTAGGAGTAGTAGGGATGACCAATCCTTATGACTTGATTTTGCGGGATCAACATGAAGACCATTACTATCTATCACGTGACCAAGGAATTGAACTTTTGAATCCGAGTCGCATGAAGCTTAGCATATAGTTTTTCTTTCATGAGTAGCTCTAGGATGGCTTTCAAGTGTTCTGCATGCTCTTCCTTGTTGCGGGAATAGATGAGAATGTCGTCAATGAACACAATCACAAATTTGTCCAAGGACCGGATTTTGGTCAAAACGGGCATTAACTGTCATGGCCCTTCATTTCAGCATGCTCTCGATAATTTTAACAATGCTTGTAATAAAGAAACATTCTCTGTCGCCTCTGATACTCCTGCCCCCATATGATGAAAACCTTGGCAGAGTGTTATTTCAGCGTTATCGAGAAAGATCTTACTTCAAAGTATTCGTTAAGTCCAAGGCAAGTGGCTATCCTCAGCTGTACCCGGGCTCCACATGCACAAGACTTCATGTTCACCATACCTATTGATGGGTTAGGCCAAAGGATGAACCATCGCTTGATTCGATCGGTCTTGTGTTATAGGCTCACCATACCCATGTTTTCGAAGGTAGTCCTTGTCCAAGCTGCAAGCATTATGGACCAATGGGAGACCATGCGATTAAGCTGTTCGATGAAGTGGGGTGAAATTTAGACATAACACAGTGCGTGATATTCTTGTCGACATTTGTTCCAAGGTTGGGATTATGGTGAAAAGGAGGCCCCAATGGGGTTTCTTTTGAAGGAGGGACATAATTCGTCAAGCAGACTTGTTATTATTTAAGCGGTTCCAAAGCAAGGGCAGCGTTTGGATGTAATGGGATATCTCCTTTTGCGGGTATTGATGCTAATTTGTGGGCTCCGGGGTAGCTTTACATAACGCGGTGGAGAAGAAGAAAAAGAAATATGTGTCCAAATGTGAAGAAAATGGTTACAAGTTCATCCCGTTTGCCTTTTCTACATTTGGGGAGCTTGACACGGAAGCCTTGGACAGACTTTCACGCATCAAGACTGTTGCCATTAGCCACTCGAATAATGTCAAGAGTGGGGCTTTCATCTTTCATAGACTAAGTGTTGGATCGATTTACTTTAATCAAACTAACTTAACTAGCTTGTTAAGGTTTAACAACCTCGGATAAATCCTAAGTTATTAACAAAGAAACACTGAGCAATCTTTATCAAGTACGCGGAATTTACTTAACAAATCTAAGAAGAATAACTTTTATTATTAACTCTAAATCTGCTTATTATGCAGATACTCTAAACAACTCTAAGATTATCGAACTTCTCTCTAAAACACTAATTAACTTGTGAATTCGTAAACTCTAAAACTCTAAAACTCATATCTCTAATGCCAATCTAGGAGTCCTTTTATAGGCTCAAGGATATCCTAGTCGGTTTACAAATTGTATCCTTGTACGACAAGTAATCTAATACAGAACATTCTAGAGTTACAATACTTTCCATAAACGAATATCACAATTCTTTGTTCTTGCAGTACTTTGACTTTGTTGTGCAGTACTTTGACTTTATCTTTAGCGATGCTTTGACTCTTTGACTTTTTCCGGTGCTTTTGACTTACGGTACTTTCATATCTTGATGCTTTCATATCTTGACACTTTCATATCCCAACAATCCTCCCTAACTTGAATTCTACTTGCTCGACTTCAAGTTCTTTTGTAAATATATCTTTAACGACTTCATCTTTAAGACGATTGTTTCTTAGTCTTTAGATTGTCTCTCAGTAGTGTATGTGCTTGTCAAAGTATCTCTAGAATTATTCTTTTACAATGACATCCAAATAAGCTCCATCTTTTGAAAAACACGACAACATATGACAATTTGTACATTAATTCGAGTTTAAGTTGCATACTATTCTCATCACTTCGGTGTGTTAACTCCATGAGAGGTGAATCATTGAAAAATTAATGGATTTAGATCTCTTTACCAAAGCCATTAACTCGGAGTAGCCAAATGTTTTGGTGTAAGACCATGGTACATTGATAACCATATGAAATTTAGCAAATCATCATCTATCAACAAATTTGAGTTGTCTTTACCAAAAGCTGTACCCTTCTGGACTAGTTAGTTCTTCTATATAATGGTGAACTAATTACCAATAATGGTTTTTCCACTGCCTTTACCACAAGCCATTTTCTTATGGGCTAGCCAACTCTTCACATTAATAGATATGGTGAGTTGATTACCACACAACTTATTAGCAAGTTGTCAACTAAAAACGGATTTGAAATATCTTTACCAGAGCCGTTTGCTCATGGATTAGCCAATCCTTTTGTAACCATGGTGGATTGATGACCTATTGATGTTGCCATCTCAAAATCCATTTATTTCATTTAACCTTTGTTTTAAAATATTTGTTACTTAACAAAAGGTTTCTTCCAAAATCACTTAAGCGGTTTAAAAGGCGCAAGCGATACTTTGATGAAATCTTTGTTTAATCAAGATACTTTGAATAAAGTACTGTTTTATCAAAAATAATTTATTCAATGAAATTCATACCAGTTTACTCGTCATCATCAGCAATGGTAGTCCAGTTGATAAACAAATTGATGACCATGCAAGCAGTTTCATTATCCTCTTCTACTTCCATTCCATGCTCTAGCATTCTTCTCATGAGCTCAACTGTAAGAGGGTATCTTCTGTTTACAAACATATGGATCATCGTTCCATTTTCCAGCTCTAAAACATGAACTCCAGACTCTTCAAAGAATCTCCAGCTGACAATTTCCCAATTTTCTTGACTCTTCCAAATATCATCAGTGCTTTCCTCTTCAGTTTCCCACATAGTTATGAGATCTCCAAGCAGAACTAAACCGATTCCTTCTGATGGATTATGCTCAAAGTAAGCTTTTACCACAAGATACAGATAGAATAGATCCACTCTATCTATAATATGCAATAAATCCTATAGCCTATTGAAGACTTTGAAGCTTTCATCTTCTTTATGAAAAATCATATAATCTCCATCTTTGGACTTCACAACTTCAAAAGCACTAATCTGAGATCTGTTCATCTTCATATCAGCATCTTCTTTGGAATATTCAAAATCTACTACTCTGAGATAATTTCTTAGTTCATCCCTAGTCTCAGACCTTAACTCAACTTTTTCTTTCTTTGAGAACTGTACATCTTTAACTTCAGTTCTTTTTCTTTTTAAACTCTTCTTCCTTTCTGCTTCAGTCCAAGTAGATTCATCTCTAAAATCTTTGATGCTTTCAACATGTTTCTTATAAGATTCCCTAGCGACATCATACAATCTTTTCATCTCAAAATAATTAAACCTCTCGCAATCCTTTATACCCTTGACTTTTAAGATAAGCCATCATAGCATTTCATCTTTAGCTTTATTAGGTCTTCTTGGCATAAATCTAACAGGAGTAGGTGGATGTGTAATGGTTCAAGCGACTTGACATCTAATTCTTCTTGTATTTTCCTAGTGCTTCTCTACTACGTGCTTCTTGACTTCTAAGCTTCTCTATCTTTAGCATTTAATACCTCTTGAAACTTTCTAGCTGCAGCTTCATTCCTAGCAACTTCAATTTCTCTAAGTTCTGCCAAAGTTAATTTCTTCTTCTTGGTTTCTACCAAAAAACCTTTCCCTTTATCCTTAGGATCAATTGCAGGTTGAGAAGTTCTTTGTTGTTCTTCTTCTTGCACTTCTCGAATAGTAATACCACCTCTTGGTTGTTATAAATCTTCTAAGATTGTAGCAATGAACTCATCATCACTTGCAGAATGGATGGGTTTGAGTATAGCTTCCTCTTCTTGTATAACAGTTGTAGAAGGACCAACTTCCTCTTCAAAATTTAATACTCTTGGAGTTATTACCTCTTGTCTGAAGGTACCTTGAAAAGCAGTACTTTGTTGTTCAGTACCTTGATCAGTACCTTAAACTTGAACTTGCTCCTCAGTATCTTGAATGATCGTTTCTTCAGACTTTTTAGAACTTTCAGGTTCATTCTCTTTAACCACATCTTCTTTCAAGTTTTGTTCTTCTAAATTCCTCCCCAAGTTGACAGAAGATGGTTTATGAACCTTTTTGCCTTTTGTGGTCTTCTTAAATTTCCTTCGGCGCTTGTTTTCTTTCTTAACCCATAAGCGATAACGTTTAATAAAAGGTGCAACATAATTCTTTAACCTTTTATACTTGAGCTTCAACCTCTTAATTTCTGTAGCCTGATCTTCAAAGGATTTCTTCAACCTTGTCAATTCCCTTGTTAAAGCATAATTATTGAGAATTTGTTCTTCAGGCTCCATAGTTGGTTCAGCTCCTTCAGATAACAAAGATTCTGCATGTGGAGATACCTGTGGAGATGGTTGTGGAGATGGAGATGGGGGAACTTCAGTATGTTCATGAGCAGGACTTTGTGAAGCAGTATTGTGTGAAGCAGCACCTTGAGATGCAGTATGTTGAGAAGCAGTACTCGCAGATGCAGTACTTGCAGGTGCAGTACGTGCAATTGCAGTACCTTTAATGTCTTCACCCTCTCCAGCATTAGCTCGAACAGCTTCAACAATTTCCATCATAGAAGGAGTTAATGGAGTATCTTGACCTCTGAATAAAGCACTCCTTCTTGCCATAAAGGTAAAAATCTTTGATTGTTGGACAATAACAGGCAATAAGTCTGTAGGTTTTGGCACATCAGCAAGTTGCTTGTTCAAGAAAACCTGTATAAACCTTGGGTACATTAGCCATTTAGATCCATGTGAAATATGTGAGAGCATTCCATCCAGTATTAGCCGTGAGAAATTAAAAACCCGATTTGTAGCTAACCCAACTATAGCAGATGCCATATTGGACCCAAACTGCTCCCAAGAGGTACTCTTAGCACTTATGCAATGGAGCAACACATGAACCAAAAATTTCCAATGAGGACAAAATAAGGGTTTCTTGAATGTTTGTTCTGTTAATGACCCTTCATAACCAAGATCCCTAAATGTATCCCAAATTAGTTGCTTGTCGAAACGAATAGCCCCTTCTTCATCACCAAATAATAAATCATCTCTAATAGAGGCTTCTGTAATCTTCACAGTTCTTCCAGCAACGGTTGATTGAGCATAATATTCATCATTCTCCATATTATCCCTAGCATTAGCCCAAAATTCTTGAATCCAAGGTGCAATTACATCCGGCTCCACTAAAAGAGCATAACTGATTGGCGACCCAGTAAGATAATCAATCATATCATGAAAAACCACATTCGCCTCAGTCTTTTCCAGATTAGCCACCGTATTAAGCTTTGAAACAGTAGGACGATTCGCCATTGTTGATTATGTAAGCACAATAAGAATTGTAATCGAAGAATATAGAAGTGATGAGAGAAATATGAAAAAGATTCTAAAGGATCAATATAAGAGGGAAAATCATAAAGTAGTTATTTATAGGTGAGATTTGAAAAATCACAGCCCATAATAACAAAGTTACCGTTTAGAATTAATTACCCCTTAATATGACCGTTGGAACAGTACTTTAATAAGAAAAACAGTACTTTCAACGTATGCAGTACTTTCCCAAGCAGTACTTTCAGGAAAAATAGTACTTTTGCAAGTTCTTCTGTATAAACTAAGTATACATAAATATCCTCCCCTCAAGCAATGCACAGGACTATACTAACACTAAATAGTCCTCCCCTTAAATGTAGCTCAAGAGTTAATCATGCCAATGCTCACCACAAGTGAGTGAATCTTGAAACATCAAAACCTTTGGTGAGTAAGTCACTACATTATCATCTGTGTGAACCTTAACCACATTAATGAGCACGTGCTCATAGCAATCTCGATAAAGTGATGCCTAATCAGTATGTGCTTGGTCTTGGAATGATAAACTGGATTCTTCACAATACAAATGGTACTCTCATTATCAATGTTGATAGGAGTATTTTGAAATTGAACCCATAGTCCAAGAGTTGATTCGCATCCACAAAACTTGTCCACAACAACTTGCAGCTGACTACATATTGACTTGATGAGGATGTTGCTGCAATTGTTTGTTTCTTACATTGCCGAGACTAATCTTCTTCCAAGATATTGGCATCCTCAGCTTGTTGATCTTCTATCATAGTTATCAGCTGCATAATCACTATCTGAGAAAGCTTCTAGGTGAAAAGGTGAGTCTTTTGGATACCACAACCCCAACTTTGGTTGTTGCTTCAAATAACAGAAGATTCTCATCACTGCATTCATATGAGAAATCTTTGGTGAGACTTGATATCTTGCACATAAACAAACTGCAAACATGATATCAGGCCTTGATGCAGTAAGATTCATAAGAGAACCAATCATTGATCTGTATAACTTGACTTCAACTGGTTGACCATCTTCATCTTTACCCAATGAGTTGATAGATTTAATAGGTGTAATGTGATCTTCATATCATCAAAATTGAACTTAAGTATGTCGGTAACATACTTGTCTTGGTGATAAAAATACCTTCCTTTGATTGCTTAACCTAAAGTCCCAAAAGAATGTTAACTCTCCCATTGAACTCATTTGAAATTCTTTCTCGCATCATTGCGCTCAAACTCTTTAACCATAGGCTGTTTGGTAGCCCCAAAGATGATATCATCAACATAGACTTGAACTAACATGATATCTTTCTTATCTCTCTTGATAAACAAAGTCTTGTCAATAGCTCCCCTTCTGTATCCATGTTGCAATAAGAATGTAGAGAGTCTCTCATACCAAGCTCTAGGTGCCTGATGAAGGCCATAAAGAGCCTTAACCACCTTGTAGACTTTGTTTGGGTGTTTAGGATCTTCAAAACCAGGAGGTTGTTTGACATAAACTTCCTCTGTAATCTTGCCATATAAAAAGGCACTCTTTACATCCATATGGTAAACTTGAAATCCCATATAAGAAGCAAAAGCAACAAATATTCTAATAGCTTCTATTCTTGCTACAGGAGCAAACACTTCATCATAATCTACTCCTTCTTCTTGTCTGTAGCCTTGTGCTACTAACCTTGCCTTATTCTTGATAACATTACCTCGTATCTCTTTTGACTCACGAAAACACATCCGGTTCCAATAACTCTTCCCATCGGAAGATCACATAAAACCCAAACTTGAAGTTTAAATTGAAGAAGTTCTTCTGCATAGCTTCAACCTAGCTTTCTTTTGTCAAAGCTTGAGCAATATTCTTGGGTTCCTCTTGAGAGATAAAACAAGTAAATAGGGTTTGATGGTCCTTATGATTCAAATGTTTTGTTTATACACAAAGCTAAGTAAAGCATTGTGAGGTGTAGAAAAAGTCTTAGCTCGGTGTCTAGTCATCACTCCAGAAGTAGAAGGACCAATGATTTGATCAGAAGGATGATTCTTATGAATTCTTAAGCTTGGAGTCTGTGGAACTCCATAAGTATCCTCCAAATTAGTAACATCAACATCTTCATTGGAATTTGTGAAAATACCTTCATTTTCAAGTTCATCATCAGTATCTTCTAATCCAGGCATGGTAGGATCATCATCCAAATCATCTAAAATCTTGTCATGTGGTGCAAAGAAGACTTTGTTCGAAAATCTTGTCCAAAGTCTTGTGAGAGTACTCTGATCTTGTTCTTCTTCTTGCCTCTTCATAAGCTCTCCTTTGTTCGTCGGTGTAAGAATGTGCTAAAACATCTTAAAGAAGCATCCGATTAAGTTCCTCTTGAATAGAATGATCCTCGTGCAGACAATGAGGATTGTGGTGCTGTGAACAGTACTTTGATTTAGAGCATCAGTACTTTTCTTTGGAACATCAATACTTTGTTTTGGACTAACAGGAGCTTCATCAGGGACAGCATCAGGTCTAATATGAACTCCATGAACAACATATTGTAAATCTTCTCCATTGTGCATAGGTTGATTTTCTCCATTATCGCTTTTTGTTGTCACGCGTGACATGAACGACATCAGCAACAGCAGCCATCCATTGATATTGTTGACATAAATCAATATTTAGATTATCTTGTTATCTTCATCTTTTTGTCAATAAAAAAGTGTTTATCTAGGAGTATATGAAAATGGTTGTTTGAGCTCACAGGGGAAGCCATGAGTTACAACTGTCTTGTATAAAATAGAACAAACTTAAGGGTATAATGGTCAATATTAAATTAATTTTTTATTTATTATTTATTTTAGTTGTTATTGATATATAATTTAATTGTTTACAAGGATATATATGACACTTTTAATGCTTTCGAAGTATATATGTAATTATGATTTTAAGTTGGATATATATGCAATTTTGAGTCTTTACAAGGATATATATGCAATTCCCCTTTTATTTATTTTTTTTTTTTTTTTTTAATTTTTTTACAAATAATTAATTTTATAGATAAGAATGCAACAAGATATGATGCAATAAATAAGTTCGATTAATGACTGTATGACTATCACAACCTTAGAGATTATGACAATGCACGCCAAATTGCGTGCATTACATAATTGCGGTAGATTGCGGTGTAATGCGAACTCAATCTTGGATGACTTGATATTAGGCATCATGATACGAAATTCTGAATGCAAAGCAATGATGTGCGCATTTTTAAACCTAGGTTGAGATAACAAATATTTATTGGCATATGTATTGCTTTTATATATGCCTTGTTGTCCAAGCCAATCCCTATATAGTAATCATAATTCAGAAAAATATATTACGTTTGATTTAAAAAATATAAATCTTCAAAATCTAAATCCGTGTAGAGGCGTGTAAACATCACAAATCAATTCAGAATAAGTATTCAAACATCTCCATCTTCATTTTCAAACATTATTATCTATCAAACTCTCCATATTTTCTTCCTTCATTCTCTCTCAAAAAAATGAGTCGAACATGTTTCATTCTCTTCATGCTATTCATTATATTTGCATCTTTGATGGATGCCCGAAAATTGTTAGATAAACCGGATTCAAGCCCTAAAGCTGGAGCAACTTCTCAAGCTGATATGAGTTTGTACCTAAGCTCTCTACCAAAGGGCACCGTGCCTTCTTCTAGCCAAGCAAAGATGCTTCGATCACTGACGAAACGCTCATAACTCGTCACCTTATCGCCATTGATCGGATACTACGCTCGGTCCCAAGCCCTGGAGTTGGTCATTAGTCAGTTTGAAAAAAAAAAAAAAAAAAAAAAAAAAAAAAAAAAAAAAAAAACATATACATTTTTTCATTATTTATAGTTTGTTCTTTTGTTTTTGATATAAGTATTAGGACATAATTGTATAGAAAGAAGATGAAGTATATACATCTCGGAAATTATATCTGAAAACAGATAGTCTTGTAGGTTTTTAGATGATGTTGATAGAGATACTATACATAATTGAAAGTTAATTATTGCATTTAGTTTAGTGATATAGCTATTTTGGTAGTAAAAAAAATAAAAAATAAAAAAATCACATCAAAGAACTACATAAATAAATCGGAGCACCATGCATTGCTAAACATTGAAATCAATGTGCCACTAACCATCTAACCTCATCACCATAATAACTAATGATCAAGCAATAGTTACTCACAAACTCTGCTTTCATTCAAATTACTATATGGATGGAAAAAAAAAATATATGTTTGCAGTCATGGTGTATCCATCCACCTATTTTACACTTTAATTGTGTATGTGAAAAGAAGGAATTTGAGATGATAGTGGAAACACAAGGATCTAAGGGTGCAATCAAGCCAAACTTTTATCAAGCAACTCGAGCTTGAGCTTGACTCGATCGAGTCGAGCTTTTATCAAGCTTAAGCCCGAGCTCAAGCCTAATAAACAAGCTCAAAACACATAACGAGCCAAGCTCAAGCTTTTAATAGCTCGAGCTCGAGCATTTATCAAGCTTTTCGAGCTTTCAGAATTATTTATATAAACAACTTAAAACTAATGTGAATATTGGTATAATAATTAAATATTTGTAGGAGGACCATTTAAAACCTAATTCTCCCGAATATTTTGTATAAGTTTTTTCCTCTCGAGTTCACGCGTATTTTTTTGAATTTATTGATGAGTTTGACTATCAAATTTAATGTTTATAAATGAATTCAAGCTTTTCGAGCCGAGCTCAAGCCTAGATGATTAAAGCTCGTTAAGCTATCAAGCCAAGCTCAAACATACCTTATAAAATTTAAACCAAGCTCAAGCCCTGTCAAGCTCGAGCTCGGCTTGACTCAATTACACTCCTAGAAGGATCACTTGGAGTAACAGCCTACACATTGGTCGCAGTCCTATTGTAGTATCTTTGGTCTGGTTTTCAACAATTAGAAAGATAACATGTATCAGGTGTTAGAATATTCTTGGAAAACACAAGAACACAGAGTGAGGCATCCGCATGCATAAGAAACCAGGAAGTTACAACTTGTGCTTTCTAGCAAAGTTTTCGATTTCATAATAATGTTGGACTGCATGATGTTTCAACTAATTAAGGTCCACATGCTACAAGGGTCACATAATTACTTAAAGAACGCTTATTGTCAATGGTAAATACAAAAAGTATGTCATTTATATCTTGCTTATTATCAAGGCTTACTAGCTACTGTACTTCGAACTAAAGGCATATAAAGCAAATCTTCATGAAACACTAACTCATTTTATACGATAATATTTTAAAAATGAAATTTGGGTACTGTATTATCTCACTGCTGCTAGCCATACACATATATGTTTCAAGTTCCCCAATATTTTCAAAACCAAACAAAGTCACCACCACCCTTTTGCCATGTACATATATATGAATCTAAATTAATAACAGAATTAAAGGAGTTTAGACTTTCCACAAAGTTATAATCGTCAATAATAATAATACCTCCCAATGTGACATTAAGTTTTTAACAAATGCAGAAGCACAACATCAGGGCACTCATTCCTCTCTTTTTTGGGAGAATGGGGTAACAATAGTTTCCAACCTTTTGGCCGACAAATCCACGGGGTTTGAACCCACCGGCAGACTCAAACGCAAAGCTCTCCTTTTTCAGTAGGTTGGCATGGCCACTTCAAAGTTGTTTGCAACTAGTAGGAATTGTTCATTCCTCATTTATCTTTAAACATAATTAACTAGTTTCAAGGCCCGTCCAACAAGAATATAAAGTTCCATATATCTATCAATCAACCTCGTCACCTTCAGAACCATCATCATCAACAACGTGTATGATGTTTGATGGAACATTGTAACCTTTAGCCTCCAAACGTGAGAGAACCTTCAAACAAATAAATAGTAATATGAGTAAATTGCAATCGCATCCCTTGAAATAAAAAATGCTTGTGATGATAGTTTTGTAAAAAAACGACTAATAACAAATAACTTTTGCAAAGACAAAATTTTCCAAAAAGGATCGACATGTTACCTTTGAACACATCACCCCAAGTTTAAGCTCCTTGATATGGCGAAGTCGACGAATATGTACTTCAATAACTTCTTCTTCATAGTCTACACCTGGAATCCTACCATCATCTTCGGTATAATCTAAGTGAGCTTCGACTAGGGAAGACAAATCGCACAAATAAATCTCCTGTAACATCAGACTTCCTTGGATTGTTAATGACAAAATATTAGGAGCGTATAAATATGTATATCCATATTGGTCATTAAGATGCTCGTCTCCAGAGATGACAAACTTCTTAACACTCTTTGAAGTAATATCAAGCTGCTTGCAACCATAGCAATCGTGCAACGTGAATGTTTCGAGACAAGGACTTCCGGAAAGTATATTTCGGATCAAATCTTCATTTAAATCCGTCATTGAAATATACAAAGACTTGAGGTTTTTCCAGCTAAACGTGCCAGTTGGATTAACAAAGGAGCATGAGAGTTTAAGATGAGTGAAAATGGAATTGTTGAAAAGCAAATCATCTAAAACAATCTTAATGAATGCAAAATAACCCCATAAGTGTAGATCAAGGTCTTGGACATTACAATTAATAGCATAACGGATAAATTTATTGACTTGCGATTCATATTTACACTCGTAAACGGAATGCAGTTGGAATTTGTTGAGCTTGAGGTGGGGGCGACACTGAGTTATGGTTTTATCTACGCATGAAAAGAAATAGCGACGAGGCTCATCGTCTTTGGTATCATTATTGTTTATGAATACGAGATTAGGAAGTAAGGTCCAGAGAGATCTCCATCGTTTGGAGAGACAAGATGTTCGAACCGCGTCTTTTGTGGTTGGTAAACGATACAAGATTTCGAGAATTACACAATCTGGTAATAAACTTATTCGATCTTCGTCATCACCAGGTTTGATTTCTAGATTTGCACATAGTTGCTCTAACGCATCCATGACGATTCGATTACCTGAAGAACAAGGAATGATCGACTTTGAGGAAGTCAGGGGAGGGGTTGTTGATAAATAAACTCTGTTTTGTTATTCTGGTATATATAGAAAACGTGCGTAACTTGAGTTCCAAGCCATAATTATAATTCTAAACTTATCAAAAATAAGGAAACCATGATGCTGATATTGTTTTTCTTTGATTAGCGGCTCGGATACGTAAACAACAAGGATTTATCCACTTTAATACGCGCAAATATTAATAAGGAAACTATATGATTTACTAATAAGGAAACATTAATATTATTTTTCAAAAATAAGGTAACAAACAGGTTTGATTGTCAAAAATAAGGAAACAGGTTTTATTTTTAAATTGTCAAGTATATTCTTATATAATAAGGAAACGTTAAGGTTTTATTGTTTAAAGTCAAGCTGGCAAAAATAGTCCCTAAAGTTTAACATTTATAGCAATTTCAAAAATTCCCTATCCAAAGCAAGTATATTTATACATATTTAACAAATACTTCATTATTGTAAACTAGTAGAAATGAGTCCATGACCATCCGGATACACAACCGACAAGTTACCATTATGATATCTTATTGTTATATGTTGGGTCTTATATTTTTTTAACATTCGAATTCAATGGCTCATTAAAAAAAAAAAAAAAAAAAAAAAAAAAAAAACAAAACTTTCAATTTCAGAAGGCCGTCTTTGAGGTGTACAAGATGACGACCGCTGCGAGGCCCGAAATTTTAGGGCCCCAAAATTTGTCCCGTTAATAATTATATGCATGTGTAAACGATTTTTTCACGAAGAAAAAAATATCTAGATGCGAAAATTGTTGGGATTTTAGATCTAGTTAACCAGTAACCTCTACGAGTATGCAGCGGATAATGGATCTAGTAGATACAATTATGTTAACACGTAAATAATAAACACATAATTAATACATTATTAATTAATTAAAAGGGAATAAAGAAGGCTAACCTTGCTTGGCAATTGAACTCTAATGTGGAACAAGAAACCCTACGAAACCTTTAAGTATCTAAAATAGATACCCGGAGAGTATCACACACAAACCCGATAACGTATACGTTCGATATATGGCTAGTCGAGAACGTAAAACAACCCAATCAACCTTTGACCAATACTTGAATAATTCAAACAAGAAAACTACCCAAGACAAATTCTTGTTTCGACGAAACTCCAAGTTTTCAAGTTTTCAAATATACGATATCGGACAAGGGTGTCCGATATATAATATACCCTACATGCGATAATATATCAAACAAAAACCTTTTAGCCATTTGCTGCTACTATTCGCAAAGTGGAACTAAGCAAGAATAATATATTCATTAATACATCTTGGATAACTAGATGCAAGTCATGAATTTAATAAACTAAATACACCTAATCGAATCATAGGTGTAGTATAGTCTAAGTTTCTGAGGTTTAGGGATATATATTTAATTCGTATAATGCATGTGACGACGTATATGCCCCTTTGGCCTAATGCCGAAAGGATCACACTCTATCCGAAGAATCCCACACTTAGCCGAAGGGCCCGGTACTCTAGGGCAGCGGTCCAAGGCTGTACCGAATGGTACGACGATAAGTCATCCGTCCGAAGGACGCACTGACCTGACGGTACTTTTGGCATCTAGCCTGGATACACTTTGTCTCATCCCCGTGGATGTCGGGCATGACCCCGAGGCGATGTCGGGGCGATGTCGCTCGACATCATCAACGGTCCCATGAATCACAGCACCCGTGGACCCGAACGGTGACATCGGTAGTATAAATACACACATGATTTGGGAATAAGGTATCATTTTTCTCACACATTTATAATACACCTTTCGGTAAAACACATACTTATTCTCACGGGAGTCGGGTCTGGGCAACACCCGGGGCGAGACTAACGCGTTGTTCATCTTAGCAGGTATCTAGAAGGCTTATTCCTAAGGCTGAAAGATAACCGCAACAACCCACAAAAAAATACTTCGACATTGGCGCCATCCGTGGGACCCGCATTCAACCTACTAGAGCTATAGGATGACGGGTTCGACACCACCAGAAACTTCAGGAGGAAGTTCCACACCATTGATGAGGGAGCAGTTAGAAGGGTACGTGACTGCTCTCAAGTCAATGATAAAAGAACACAATAGCCGGAGGGACACCGTTGAGCCACTGCGATTGGACTTCGAAGACGAAACGACTTTTGATAAGGGCGAGCCGACGAATAAAAAGAGGAAATAGTTACGGGGAGCAAAGTGAAGGACGAAGACCTGGCGAAACCCTTCAAGGAAGTCTCGAAATCTCCATTCAGTAGACGAATCATCGAGTTTTCCGCTCCGGAACACAAGATGCCCACCCACATCAAGCTGTACGATGGGTCTACGGATCCCCAAGACCATCTCAACAGATTTACCGGAGCCGCGGGACATGGAGAATGGCCTATGCCCGTGTGGTGCCGCAAGTTCCAACAAACGTTGGACGGAAAGGCCTGGGGATGGTTCGATGGGCTCCCTCCGGGGAGCATAGACGAATGGGCAGCTTTCAAGGATCAGTTCGAGGCTCGTTTCTCCTTGCACAAGGCTTGTGTCAAGGACCCTACAGAGATCGCCAAAATAGTAAGAAAGGCTAACGAAACGCTTCCGGAGTTTAAAGAAAGATGGACCACTGAGACAGGATTCATACAGGGAGCTCCAGAGATCATGAGGATCTCCTCATTCATGAACGGGTGCAAATGCCCTGAGCTGGCCAAGCGGTTCGCCGATACGATCCCCAAGACTGTGGAGGAGATGATGGTTAGGGTCGACGACTTTGTAAGGTCGGAGGAAGCTTTTGCCAGCACCGAATTGCCTCGAGGGGAACACTATGATACAACCAGAAGAGCCTCAACCGGGCCCTTCCGAAAGGACAAAAGGGCCGTAAGAGGTCACTACGGAGGAGATAGGAAGAATGAAGGACGACATGCATATTCAGGGAGAGATCGGGGAAGCTCACACCGCCACGGTGACAGGTCGGCTCCTTATTCGCCCCATCGCGGTGATCACCTGAACCGAGGCAACCCTCGCCTAACCTTGGATTCACTTATAAAGCCACCAAAAGAAATCTTAGCCACTGAGCACCAGCTGCGTCTACCTCCTCCAAAGCCAATGCATGATCCCCCACGCAAGGAAAATCAAGATAAGTACTGTGACTATCATGGAGAAAAAGGGCACTACGAATGTGCGCTATCACCAAAAGCAGTTAGAGATAACATTGGAGTCAGGGAAGCTGAATCACCTAGTTAAGGATCTCAGGCAGAAGGGAAGGAGAGAACCCCCAAAGAATGACGCAGGAGCTAAAGACAAAGTCATCAACATGATCCGAACCTGGCCCGAGCGAAGGAAGAGGAAGTCATCGGAACAAGAGGAAAGGTGGATGAATGTACCCATAACTTTCCCTCCTCTCCCTGACGGAGACGTGTCGGATGACCCTCTCATAGTTGAAGCCACGATGGAAGGGTACTTAGTAAGGAGAGTCTTTGTAGATGAAGGAGCCTCGGTGGAGGTAATGTTCGAACACCGCTTCAACAACGCCTCGGAGATAAGGACTCGAATAAACAGGCCTTGACGGATCTGCTGGGGTTTCTTGGACGGTGACTCGTCCGCTGGGAAAAATCGAATTAGATGTGTCATTCGGAGATGAAGGGTTGTACAGAAGGTCAGGATGAAGTTCACAGTTATCCGAGCACCGTCACCATATAATGCTATCTTAGGAAGGACCGGATTGAAGATCCTGCGAGCCATACCTTCTACGGTCCATTCCATGATGAAGTTCCCAACCCCTCAAGGAATTGCCACGTTGGTCACTCGTTTCGTCATCATTTCGGAATGTAGGAGATTGGAAAGATTGCAGACTATCGCTCCGGAGCAAGATAAGGAAGAAGCGAGCACGGGAGAGGTGGGTTTAGCGGAGGAAGTGGCGATCAACCGGCCTTCCCGAACAAGCGATGGCGATGGGAGGTGCACTATCCGTTGAGGGCAAAGAGCGCCTCAAAGAGTGTTGCAAAGGAACCTCGACATATTCGCATGGGAACGGCGGATATGACAGAGTCCCAGAGGATAATTGAGCATACTCGAATGCCAACCGCTTCGGTAGACCCGGTATGTCAAAAACGCCGAATTTTGGCGGTAGATCGGAGCAGGGCAGTCACAAAGGAAGTAGAAGAATGGATCAAGGCCGGCATTGTCAGGCCAGTGAAATACCCTACCTGGATATCCAACCCTGTTCTGGTGAAGAAGTGTGATGGAAGCTGGCGTATGTGTATTGACTTCAAGAACGTCAATTCCGCCTGTCCCAAAGATTATTACCCCTTACCGGAGATCGACTGGAAGATCGAGTCGGTCATGGGGTATAAATACAAATGTTTCTTGGATGCTTACAAAGGGTGTCACCCGGTACAAATGGCAAGGGAAGACGAAGAAAAAACAGCGTTCTACACTGAGCAAGGAACCTACTGTTACACCAAGATGCTATTCGGCTTGAAGAACGCCGGAGCCACCTATCAACGGATGATAAACTCCGCTTTCCAATCACAGATAGGGAGGAACCTTGAAGCATATGTGGACGACATGGTCATCAAGAGCAGGGAAGAGCGAGGAATGCTAGCGGACATAGCGGAGACATTCGACAACCTTCGGAAGATCAACATGAAGTTGAATCCTAAAAAATGCTTCTTCGGAATGGAGGAAGGAAAATTCCTAGGGTATATGGTAACTTCAGAAGGAATTCGGGCAAACCCAAAGAAGACGAAGGCAATAATGGACATGCAATCGCCGAGGACCCTGAAAGAAATGCAGAGCCTCAGCGGCAAGTAGGGGTGTCCAAAAACAGGAACCAAAGAACCGAAGAACCGCATCGGTACCGACCGGGAGCAGGACCGTATATTAGAACCATGGTACGGTTCTTGGTTCTTAAAATTCAAAATTCGGTTCTCGGGGCGGTTGGTCGGGGCCGTCGGTTCGATACTTTCGAAAAGAACCGACTTTTATGAAAATATGTAATTTTATAGGCTTTGTTTGGGACATTGTGTACATGCAAGTATTTGGCCTTTAAGAAAATAGAAAAACCTTACCTAAACCTAAAACCCATAAACCTTACCCTTTAATTCATTGATCCCATTCAAATATTCAAACATCATTCAACACATGACAAGTTTTTCTAAAGCTGGAATATCGAGTATTATAGCCGCATATTGAACAATTTTATGTTGCTCAATAAAACTAACAAGAAGTTGTAGTTAAGCTGTTGGTATTTATTGTTCATTAAATGTAATGATAAAATTAGAAACAATTAATGATTATGGCGTCCTCGCATGATATATTGTCACCATGTAAGTTATTGTAAGTTAGTCACCATGATTGATATATAATATTCTCAATGAGTTTGCAATTATTTTCGTGAACAATGAGGTTGCTATTACGGATATATGTTTTTGTTTGTTTGTAAGTCAAGTTGTGAAATATTATTAAAGACATCAACTTCTTTTGAAGTTCTATGAACCAAGTACCCTAATTTTACATCCATCCAAACATATTTTTAACACTTGGTACTCATGGGAATTACGAAAATTCCGTCATGGAACCGATACCAATCATAGGAACCGAACCGAAAAACTTGGGGCGGTTCTTGGTTCCACTTTTCTTTATTTTAGGTTCTCGGTTCTTTCGGTTCGGTTCGGTTCGGGACGGTTCGATACCATGGACACCCCTAGCGGCAAGTTGGCGGTACTCAATCGTTTCTTGGCTCGTTCGGCTGAAAGGTCCTTACCGTTTTCAAAACACTCAAGAGCATCACTAAGGAGAATAAGGAGGAATATCGGTGGACGGAAGAGGCGAATCGACATTCAAGAGATGAAAAAGTTGATACAGATCTCCCTCACTAACAACACCAGCGGCAGGAAACATCATGCGTGTATCTAGCGGCAATGAGAGGAAGCGGTCGTAGCGGTTCTCCTCCAGAAAGAAAAGGAAGGCAATTACCGGTCCGTTATATCGATCGAACACTCAACGAAGCCGAGAGGAACTACGCCCGATCGAGAAACTAGCGTATGTCATTTGCACATGTCAAGAAGGCTCGGAGATACTTGAAGCACACCCTATAAAGGTAATCATGGACCAACCAATAAAGCGGATCCTCGACAAGCGGAAGCGTCAGGAAGTTAGATAAGTACTCGGTGGAGCTAGGTGCATACAACATAACCCACGAGCCGGGCGCAATCAAAGGTCGAGTGTTAGCGGACTTCCTGTCGGAAGCTCCCATCGGGGAAAACAAAGACAAGTACTTCAATCAGCCTGCGATGAAGAAGAAGGAGGAGGGGAAATGGCTTTTGTATACGGACGGAGCATCCAATAACAAAGGCTCCGGAGCGGGTCTTGTACTAATCAATCCAGAGGGAATGGAGTTCACTTACGCCATCCGGCTTGAGTTCGAAAGCACTAATAACGAAGCCGAATACGAAGCCTTACTGGCGGGGTTAAGGATGGCGGAGAGTATGCAGCTCCGTAGCCTTGAGGTCCGGGTGGACTCTAAGTTGGTGGCTAATCAGATAAATGGGGATTATGTAGCGAGTCACGAAAGTATGATCAAGTACCTAGCAAAGGCAAAGGACTACATAGCTAGTTTTGAAAACTTCACCATCCGGAACATCCCTAGGGGTCAGAATCAAAAGGCAGATGTCCTTAGTAAACTAGCCACGGTCGCTTTTGACCACTTGACGAAGGAAGTGCTAGTGGAGGTGCTAAGGGAAAGATCAACGAAAAGTAAGGAAGTTAACAACGTCGTTGAAGAAGAAGGAGACAACTGGATGACCCCTATCATCCGGTGTCTTGAGGAAGGAATTTGGCCGGAAGAACCTAACGAAGCCCGCAACCTAAGGATGAAAATCATTCAATATGTCATAGAAGAGGGTATACTCTAAAAAAATGCCTATTTGGTACCCATGATGAGGTACGTGGGCCCCTTGCAAGCAAACTATGTTATAAGGGAGATTCACATGGGAGCTTGTGGGATGCATTCCGGTCCCCGCTCGGTCGTGGCGAAGGCCATGCGGCAAGGATATTACTGGCCTACAATGCACCGGGATGCTAGAAACGAAATAATCAAGTGCGACTCCTGCCAGATCCATGCCCCAGTGCCGCAGCTTCCAAAAACCAAGCTGACACCCATCATGGCTCCATGACCCTTTTACCAATGGGGCATGGACATAGTGGGACCTCTACCACCGGCTGCCGAAAAGGTCAAGTTCCTCTTAGTTGCCATCGATTATTTAACCAAGTGGACAGAAGCCAAACCGCTGGCCAAGATCACGGGGAAAGATGTCACGAAGTTCGTGTGGGATAACATAGTGTGTCGCTTCGGTCTCCCCGCCGTCATCGTCACAGACAATGCTAAGCAATTCATAGACAACCCCTTCAAAAGCTGGTGCGAAAAACTCAACATCAAGCAGATTAATACAGCCGTGGCCCATCCGCAGGCCAACGGACTGGTAGAAAGGGCCAACAAGAGCTTGATGGAGGGAATCAAAACAAGATTGGGGCGTGCAAAAGCCGGATGGGTGGACGAGCTACCGAATGTACTTTGGGCACACAGGACATCCATCAAGACTAGTAACGGAGAAACACCCTTCATCCTCACCTATGGAAGCGAAGCGGTCATACCGGCAGAAATAGGCATGCCAACGTACAGAGTAAGGCGGATAAGGGAAGGAATCGAAGAGGAAGATTCCCGTCGAACTGTAGAACAAAATGAAGAAGATATCCGTCTCAACCTTGACCTGCTACAGGAACGAAGGGAAGAAGCCGCTGTGATGGAGGCCCGATACAAAACGAAATTGGAAAAGTACTATAACCGGAAGGCACGGCTGGTTTCCTTCAAGCCAGGGGAGTTTGTGTATCGAAAAAACGAGGCCAGCAAGCAGAGCCGAAGATCAAGGCAAATTGGGACCCAAATGGGAAGGACCCTATCGGATCAAAGAGCCAAATCTCAACGGCTCACACAAGTTAGAAACTTTGGACGAAGAAGAAGTGCCCCGGAAGTGGCACGCCATGAATTTGAAGAAATGTTTTCTTTAAAAAAAATATATGTATTGTAAGCCTACGGGCGTGAACTACTTTATTTTCACTTTCAGTAAGCAATGATGTATATTCCCCTACCCATGACGGAGGAGAAAAATTTTCCGTGATCATATCTCATGCCTAAGGGACGGACCGGCGGAGATTAGCTACCTCCGACCGCACATCCGAAAACCCCTTAATTAAAATTAATTTACCCCCATAAGTGCAATGACACTAGGGAAGGCCACATACCATTCGGTAGGCGACTGCATACCCCCGAATAATGCTAAGACATTAAGGGATGAGCCGAGGCATATGTGCCCAAACGGCACGCAGAATACCCGGAGGTGTGCGATGCGAGGATGAGCCACCAGGTATATTTACCACCAGGCGAAAACATTACCCCAAAAAATGCTAAGTCATTAGGGAAAGCTGCGTATTTGCTCACGGGCATAATTTAACACCGAAAGTGCCAAGACACTAACAAAAAAACACAAGGCGTACACAAGCATATACATAACAAAAATAACCGTTCGGATATACGGACGACCCCGCCTGAGCATAGATAATAATAAACATTGTTCGACATAGCGTACAACCACAGAAATACTAAAAAAAGTATCCAAGATTACATACAAAGACAAACTAAATTGTTCAAATACATCAGTTCTAAGGCACGCAGACCCGATAATAACGGCCATGTCCGACACTAAGATCCTCCAGAGGTGCTAGCCCCAGGAGTAGCTCCAGTTCCCTCGGGAAGCATATTCATCAAGTCTGCAAGAGGAAGGTGATAAGATCGTTTGATCTTCTCAACAAAAGGAAAGGACCTTAAGAACATCTCATCATAGGCAGCCACAAAACCCTCAACTACTTGCATGTCAAAATCTTTCTGATTAGCAAGGATCCCCGCGACCTCCTCATCGCTACGACCGACCTTAAGACCATCCAAATAACCAGAATCTATAGCGGCATTAAAGATGCTTCCCCAATCTTGCTGGTACTCATCACTCTCATGTAAACGTCGGATGACTGCCGGGATCAACTCTTTCACATAGTTGAACCTCACGATCTCCTCATGACCAGCACTCACGGCAAGCTTCTCAACATCAGCTCTTAAAACCGCAGCTTCCTTCTCAGATTCGTCCAGCTCCTCCGTCTTCCTCTTCAGAGCTTCTTCCAACAATTCCACCTTCGTCTCCCTCTCCTCATCTTTAACCTTTAATTTATTTAGCTCCCTCTCCAAAGAAGCCAGACGGGAGCCCATCTCCTCTTCCTTCCGGCCACAGTCACTATGAGATGCTTGGAGGGCTTGATTGTCTTGAATAAGTTTTTGATTAGCTTCCGTTTGAACCCGGAGACTGTTTTGAGCCTCGGAAATCTGAGAGTCGATACTGCAACAGGTGGAATGGGCCTTGTAGAGCTCTCCATAATGGTGATTTAGACGCTCGAACCTCTTAAACACGTCGGCAATAGCTATGGACCAATGACACAATTCAAACCACCCCCTGTATAAAGCTCGATCATCCGGCAAATCCTCTTGTTCCGCCAAGATGAAAGGTGGGGCAAGATTGCTCATCATATCCCGAAACTGGACAACATCATTCAAACTGGTGTTCACCGACAAACTCCGGTAGGAATGAGCGGCCGCTTGAACCCCTTGGCCAAACCCACCTGGAAAAGGAAGGCAGACTCACAAAGTTAAGAAAAAAAACCGAAATGCGCAAGCGGCCGTAAGGTACCTCCGACGAAGGTGCTAGCCTGGGCGACACCGTGAACATCTGCCACCGTCTCACTCGTCCCAGCTTCTAAAAAAAATGATAATGAAGAAATGAAAAAATGAAGTGATAATGTCAGATACATCACAAGCTTAAAAAACATACCTTGACCGGAGGGATAAGGAGTAGTTCCAGCAACGACGGGAGGATCCTCCAGTGAAGTGTCCTCCGAGCCACGAAGACTAGCATCCTGATCACCCCCCACCGCCACCCACACTTCCTTGCTCGGTGTCATCCGCAACGTCTTCAGGCATCACCGTATTTATGGGCGACGCTGAGCGAGTACGTTGGGAATTATCCTGGCTCGACGAAAGACCAACAGAAGGAGTATCCGGTCTTCTCCTTTTTAGCATGGACGAGGGTCCGGTCGTTCGCTTCTCTTGCTGTTTCCTCTTCTTCTCCTTCGCCTTCAAGACGGCCGGGTCGGCCTTTCCCTGTCTGTTGCACCGGCTGAGGCTCGGACACCTTTCCCCTTCCAGGGTGGGGTCACATCTTTGGGGTATCTCAGCCCCTCGGCAGAAGGCGCCCTTCCCAATCTTGACCCATGATCGGACCTCAAGCGCAAGTAACGAGACATTGTAATAACTGCACAAAGTAAGAAAACATGGGTAAAAAACAAAACAAAAAAAACAAAAAAAAAAAAAAGGAAAAAAAATTGAGAAAAGATGTTTGCGTTACCATTCTTCTCTATATTTTTAAACTCCAGAAGAAAGCCAGAATGCCTCCAGACTGTCTTTAACCCAACTTCATACAAAGACCCGAATGAATAGGCCTAAGCTCCACTATCCCCTTACACAACTTCGCTACATCAGCATCCAAGTAACCTCCTGTTAGGAATTAGAAATTCCAGGTATTAAAGAGTCGGTCACCTCAAGTATATGCAATCGTTAGAAAGCTCGTAGTCGTAGTTATTTCAAGCTAAGTAGTATTTAGTTAACACCGTGGAAGACAGACGGGTCTTTACCCACCTGTATGCCCGATCCACAGCCCGTTGTGTGGCGTTTCATGTAAGACTATAAATACTCTCTACCTCCCAAGGTAGAGAGTTGGAGCTCATAATATTATCTTTCACTTTCTCTCACTAAGTTCCCTAATCCTCTAACTTTCTCTCTCTAAAATACTCTTGTACGCCCACTTGTGTTAATGGTTTGATGTGTATGTGAAATCCAATATGTTACAATTGGTATCAAGAGCCATGGTTTGATCACTCATCTTTCATGCTCTTTGTTTTGGTGGGTTTCATAAGGTTTTTGGGGTATTAAGTGTTTAAAAGAGTTTGATTCATTTGGACAAGTTCTAGTGTTAAAGTTTGAATTTTGATTGTACTTTTGTGTTTAGGATCATCATATGTGTTTAGGTTTTGAATTGGAAGGCTTGAATCATCGTGGTTGGGTTGTTTTGGATAGCTAAAGTTGTTGTTTTTGAAAATTGTTCTATGCGAGTTGAGTCACGGATAGACATTTCTTGGAAGCGAGTTGCCTTGTAAATTTGAAGCGAGTTGGGTTCTAAGCGAGTTGGTATATGCGACTTGGCTATTTAGCGAGTTGACTTTTTATGCGACTTGGCTATTAAGCAAGTTGACTGTTTATGCGACTTGGCTATTAAGCGAGTTGTTACTTAAGCGAGTTGGGTTCTGAGCGAGTTGTGTTCTAAGCGAGTTGGTTTTATGCGAATTGGCTATTAAGCGAGTTGTCTCTTTATGCGACTTGTCTATTAAGCGAGTTGTCATCAAAGCGAGTTGACTGGGGTGCGAGTTGTCTTGGGTGCGAGTTGTCTTGGGAGCGTTTTGTTGACTTTTCCCGACAAAACTTCAGACGACCATAACTTTTGAAACGTAACTCCGTTTTCAGCGTTCTACCCATCAAAACGACCGTGAGAACGAGGAGAATGGCACGCTGAATTAACTAAAGTTTATTCAGGTCAATCCTCGAGGTCTAAATCCGCTCTGAACAGAAGTTATTGAGGTTTTTAAGTTTTTAGACCTAAAATTTCTCAGGAAAATCGTGCAACAAACAATCCAAATCTCAACTAAACAACATATCAGCCAATCCTACAACCAATCATAAGTCTTGTAAAATCCCGTGCATTCTTCCACATCATGTCTTACTCTACTGACCCAGTGATTTCGAAGTGCTTAAATTGTATGATCTTGTGGACAATAATGTTAATGAATGCTACATCGAGCGATTAAAGATGTTTGAATTAAACAATGAGGATGTGAGATCTTCATGTTCGAGTACAATGAGAATGAATTGCATCTCGCTGTGAATGCCATGCAAATGGAATGCGACATTGAGCCCTATCATCTACTTCATCGCACCTCATATAGTGTTATCCATAGGCGGGGATCGAACATGTAGTGCTCTTTTCCGCGGGACTTACCTACATTGACAAGAAGCTTCTTTGTTGAACTTAGAGCATTTAAAGTCGCAACTTACCAATGAAGAGGTTCAAAAGGATGGTTCGGTCAGACTCTTCAAGTAATCTACAAACAATTTCACCATTCATCGGTGGGGAATATTCGATGATTACGATCAACACTTGACCGAATTTCCTTCAAAAACATCTTGGAATGGAAATTGAGAATTCATTGAGACATTTATCCAACTCAAGGATAATGTGAAAAAGTACATTGAGGAAACTACACAAAAGGATGAAAAAATGAATGAGTGTCGGTGCGGTTGAGAGATTGTTGTGATAAGTTGGGTAATGTATACGTGGAAGAATCGGGTGTTCTTGAATGCGTAATGTTAGAAAACAAATAATGATGAGTCGGACAAGGCTAAAATAGAATCTTCATGCTCATGTTCACTAGAGAGAGGTGCACCAGTCACAACCCGTGCAAGCTAATGCAAAGAAACGCTCCATGGAAGCTTTGGATGTACCCAAGATAGAGATGCACCGCCACAACCTGTGCGTTAATGCAGAGGAAAGTTGCATGGAAGTTTCGATGTACCTAGGTATGCATCTTCTACTCAAAATGATGATTATGAATTGCATGAGTACACCTTTGCATTTGTGCTGATGATTCCTTGACCACCGAGCTCAATACCTATAAGGATCAAGTTGCCATATCTGAGCAGTGCTAAGTTTGAACTTACCACTCGTGAGCGGGAGATGGATATCCAAATGCGTACAATTATTAGAAAAAGTAATTTTAGAAGAAGTATTAAAACAAGAGTTAAACTCCTTACAAGAAAAGCTTTCCAAAGCGCTAAGCAAAAACACGAACTTCAAGAAAATGTTAAAATGCTTAAGCAAGAATTCAAGGCTAAGGAATCAAAACTTTTGAATGATTTTTCCAATCTAAAACTTTGAAAACAAACTTGAAAATAAGTTATGCGTACAAGGAATACCATTCAAACCGCTCACATGATCACTAAGCATCGAGTCTTAAGCGATAAGCATAGCATTCCCTTGTTGAGGAACCAAATCCAGAGGTAATTAAAAGGCTAGAAATGCTCATAAGGTGCTTTATGATGGTAATGAAATCCTTAAGCCTAGGCGAAACCTAGTTGCGTTGAGTGCACCGAGGAAGATAAGAAATGCGATGAAGTCACTAGGGAGAAAATGAATAAGAAGTTAGAAGATCACGAGTGTAAAAGAATAACATAACGATCAAACCCCATAATTACACTAAAGAAAATTGGATCTCCTTGAACAAGTTTAAGCCTCAGACTCTATTAACCCCCGAACAAGTGTCTTGGAAAAGGATATGGAAATGCAAAAGTCGAAAATCTTGTTGAAAAGAATCCCCATGTAGGAAATTGCCTAAAGCAACTGTGTATCCTCCTAATACACCAATGCACTTAGTTCCTAGATCTATTGCCACTAAAAGCAAGACCTTAATCGGTCAATATGTTATCTTTCAACTATTTGTTGATTTTGAGAAAACTTGTAAGAAAAGGATCACACCCATTGGTATAAGCGAAGGGAAAGGGGTTTTGAGCAAACTAAAGAATGCTATTTAATCGAGGTCATGCCTTTCTTTAAACAACTAAAAGATCAATTTGAGAGTCTTAAAAAGGGACACATTCGATATTAAAGAAATGGAAAAGGAATTTGATGCAATGATTGTTGAGGTTAGTGACTATGAGAGAATTAAAATATAGTGAGATTGAAAGGAAGAACTTGCATACATCGAATGAGAATCGATTTACGAATGTATTGCTCAAGATGTGTTTTCATCGCTACAAATTGTTCCATTAATGCTTCTCAATTTCATGAATTATTTGTTGCTCGAAAGTCTCCCATGATCGTGTCATTGAGCTTGAAACAACAAATTCAAAATTGCATGAGAAAATAGAACAGGATGATCATGATAACTTGGTCAAACATTATTCTAAATTAGAAGTTGAACATCTTGCTTTGCAATTAAAACATCAACATCTCAAAGAAAATGTTAAAACCTCAAATATCAAGACATCCTCTCGATGCTCCCGAGTTTGATGCGCTTTTGAAATTAGCAAACGTGATGAACAAATTCGAGCTCATTATAACACGATCAAAAGATTGAAAGCCCAAATTTCACAACCGAAAGGTGAAAAGAAGGATGTGTTGGTTCCCATATGCCTCCACCTTTAGATTCTCGAATTTCCAACTTCAAAACATAATTGATAACTTAAAAAGGAAAATGATTGTTTTAAAGTCGAAATTTCAAAGGTTAATGATCAAAACAAAGAGTTATGTGATTCATTTAAAGTTAATCATGATAAACAAATTGAAAAGATAACTTCTTTACTTAACGATATTGAGAATCAAGCGTGAGGTGAAAGGAAAGTTGCCAATCCCCAATTGCAAATACTATGTTCCTAAGGTTTCGCTTGTGATAAATATGCTATCGATATGTTATATATTCCCCGCCCATTAGGAATAATGAACTTGCACATAAAGCATATCTCTCATACCTTAAGGAAAGTTTGAAGGGTCTCCGTGAGATTGTTGAAGATGAAAGATTAGAAAAACCTTTTGATAGTACTATAGCCTATGCCGCATGGATGCCAAACGATCTCGGGAACTCTTAGAGTATGTAATTGTCACAAGTCCGAAATCTAGCAATAGGCGAGATAGAATAGTTGTGCCTTGTTCTATGCCTAAAGCCAAGCATGTGACCCTTGATATGCCTTGTTCCATGTCTAAATTCAAGCAAGCAACCTGTGATGTGCCTCCTAGAATTTTAGATCCCAAAGACTTCTAGACCGGGAATGCGAGAAAGTAGTGAAGCCATGTAATGTTCCCATCGTTACTTCTACAGATGTTAAGATTGACACTAAAGTTTGGGTCAAAACCTAGAAGCAATGCAAAGAAGGATAGGATTTCGCAAACTAAAAGTGATCATGATAAGGAAGTGAAAGAACACTATAGGGACAAGAAGTTTGATTTGAACAAAAGAATCGTGTTAGTTCTAGTATTAGCTCTAAGCTTACTAAAATTAATTCGAGGCCTTATCTTTGTCGCAAAACATGTAAAAATGTTTAATTTCGGTAATCATGATAAATGTGATGTGTTATTTACGAGGTCTAAGATTCATAACCCGCTTAAGAAAGCTTGGAGAGCGAAACAGTTAAGCAATCACGAAACCTACAGGGAATGTGTTTACAAATGTAGGATTTCGGTGGAAGCCCACTGTGTCGAATATTAACGCATGGCAAACCTTACCCTTAGCTAGATCCACTATGCCTAGAATAGTGCACATTAAGGTTTGAAGCCAACTGGTAGAATAATCCCATTAAGCACAAAATGTCATTTGACTAAGTCTCGATGCTTCTACTAGTTCACTCCTAGGGATAATGCCATTGCATCTAGGGTTTCTGCCGATTCAAAGATTGCTTGTGCTAACCAAAAGGAACCCATCCGCACGGGGATCCAATGTTTCCAATTCTCTATCTTCGTACATTGTCCAAAGCGGTCGTATAAATCGTCCCTTGGTATTTGGATTCGGCGGCTCTAAACATATTGGGCTCTTAATAATGACGATGTTCACTTGATTCGGGCCTCGTAGCTCATCATAATGGCGTCTGCAGATAACACTTGAGGCCCGTTCTTTAAAGAAAAGAAAGGTGCACGCTTGATGCGCTTTATCTTCAAAAGAAGAGAAATCTTCATGTTTATGACCATTATCATCGACATTCTTCATCAACAAGCTTCATGTTTTCCCACGCTCTGTCAACCCTCAAGTGGATCTACGTTCATTGGTGTTTATTCTTATTCACTTGTTCAAATCAAAAATGGCAACTTCGGATGCAATTTTTGAGGGGGGAGAAGAGTGCATATACTACATGTTGATGGATGCTTGATTTATGGTCATATGACTCTCCTTCAACGCCTAATGCTTCACCTACTAAGGATAACTGGGATTCATTGTTTTTCAAAGATATGTTTGATGAGTACTTTCAATCTCCAACGAATGTTGATCATCTAGTTTCTGAAGCTCATGCTCCGGTTTCTACTGACTCAACAGGTTCACCATCTAAGAAGTACTTCTCAGAATTCTCAAGAAACCTTATCTCCAATTACTTCACAAGGCGTTGATAACGACTATCATGATGTTGTAGTTGCACTATTGAATAAGGATCCGCTCTTTGGTATATCTTTGCCAAATCTTCACGGATTATTGTTCATGAATAATGATCCGCTCTTTGGTATTCCTTTGCCAAATCTTCACGGATTATTGTTCCTCACATGAACATTAAGGAAAATGACTACCTCATCCGCTCGAAAACATTATTGGTGAATCTTCCAAATCAGTTTCTACATGTATACCTTAAGGAAGAATGCATTGATGTTGAGGAATCATTTGCTCCGGTTCATTCAGGGGGTCAATGTACATCCGATTGTATGTTTATTCACGTGTTGGACATTTGACACAAGTTGATTACTTCAGAGTTAATCATTTATCACTTATTTGAGATTGAAGTTGACCTTCACAAAGGCGTGTTCTTATTTAATAACTTGCTCGGGCTTAAGAATTTGAGTTGAAGGCTTGGTTTATCTAGTTACCGTGATCGGGGTGGTTGGTTGAAGACACGGTTAACTATCACTATTAGGAGTTACGTTGCTTTACTCGGTGTCACATCTGAGATGACGATGTGGATAATCTCAAGAGGTGTTAATGTCTCATACTTTGTTTGAGTTGTGAGTACTTAGAGATTTGCTTGAAGCATAAATTCTCAACACCGTTCTTCCATCATTAAGTGCAAGCTTAAGATACAAATGCGGGGAATTCGACTTCAGTTTCAAGTTTGGTATATCTGGTTTTCTTCAACAATGGTCACTTCAAATTGTCTGCATATGGGTTGATAAAGATAGTCAGAGAGAGTTTCTATAACAGTTGATTCTCACAAGACTCCTTTGAGCTTATATTTGTTCTTCTCTACTTTAAAGAATATTTGGAGCGTGAGATGATTGTGCTTATCGACATCTTCAATATGATTTATGATAAAGTGCTTCCGGTTAGTGCTTCATGTACACAATGTAATGATGATTCCAATGAGATCGCAACCATCAGAGGAGAGATATGTGAACATCAAGGTCGCACAACGTATTCACATGATCGAGCTTAATCATGATATTCGGAGTTGACATCCGTAGAGGAGATCGATGATTCAACCGATTCTTGTGATGTCGTTGTCTCTACTACGGTTGAGTGCGTGTGTAAATTATGGGCTGATTGGTTATATGGGAGATAACTGGAATGCACTTGGTAAAATGAAGATGTTGATGTATTGTTCCCTTAAATAGACAACTGGTCAATCTCATTGGTTCATAAAATGAAGATGTTGATGTATGGCTCCTGGACAATCCAGTTCTGGACCCGCATTTCAAAACAGTCCCATTGGTTCATCTTTTGTACCATGCTTCTCACCAGTAACTCCATATGTACCTCCGTCAGAAGACGATTTGAAGAAATTGTTTGATCCAATGTTTGATGAACTTTATGAGCCAAGGACTAATGATCCTTCGACTCCATCAACAGAGGTCGCCATATCTCATCAATGAAATTAACCCTCCGCCTCTATATCATTAAGTCAAGAAGCGCTGCATCGATCAATCTGTCTCATCAACAAATCGTCAATCTTCAAGTATACATCATGGAATTGCTTCGGTTCCCATGATGAAGTAAATCCTTTGCTACTCACGAAGATGCTCCATTTGAAAACATATTTGCTCACGAATCATCATCGAACCATCTTCATCGGAGACAAACTCTGCTACTCGGCCCCTCGACAACAACCACATGAACACCTTAGAAAGTGGACACATGATCACCCATTGGACAACATCATTGGAAACCCTTCTCGTCCGGTATCAACACGTAAACAACTTGCAACCGATGCCTTATGGTGCTTCTTCAACTCGGTACTATCTAAGATCGAACCTAAAGATGTTAAAACCGCCATGAATGAAGCAATGGTTCAATGCCATGCAAGATGAAATTCATGAGTTTGATCGATTAGATGTATGGGAATTAGTACCGCTCCAGTTGTGCTATGATCATTGCTCTTAAGTGGATCTTCAAAGTGAAGCTTGATGAGCATGGTGATGTTTTGAAAAATAAGGCTAGGTTAGTGGCTAAAGGTTATCGTCAAGAAGAAGGTATAGACTTTGAAGAATCTTTTGCTCCGGTTGCTCGAATCGAGGCGATCGTAATCTTCTTGGCTAATGCCGCTAGTAAGAACATGGTTGTTTATCGGATGGACGTGAAAACCGCATTTCTTAATGGAGATCTTAAAGAAGTGGTTTCGCCGACCCAACGGAGGGTTTTGTGAATCGAGCATCTAACTCATGTTTATCGCTTGAAAAAAGCCCTTTATGGTTTAAAGCAAGCTCCTAGAGCATGGTATGATCTGTTGTCAAAGTTTCTTCTATCTACCGGATTTAGCAAAGGAGCGATTGATCCAACATTGTTCACCGTGAAGTCGTGCAAACATTTAATTCATGTTCAAATTTATGTTGATGATATCATCTTTGCCTCGACCGACCCAATGGAATGTGACCGTTTTCAAATGAAATGAGTTCAAAATTTCAAATGTCAATGATGGGACAAATGTCATTTTCTTGGGATTACCAATTTCACAAAGTCCGGAGGCATTTTCATAAATCAATCTAAATATGCAACCGAGATCTTAAAGAAATTTGGATTTGATTCTAGTGACCTTGTTGACACTCCCATGATTGATCGAACCAAACTAGATGAGGACCACTCAGGATCATGATAGACCAAATGAAATATCGTAGTATGATTGGATCACGATGTACCTCATCGCTAGTAGACCAGACATCTTGTTCATTGTGTGTGCATGTGTGCTAGATACCGTGCTAAGCCTACTAAAAAGCACCTTGAAGCGGTTAAGCGGGTCTTCGGTATCTCAAGGAACCATCAATATGGGACTTTGGCACCAAGGACACCGGTATGTCACTAACGGCCTATGCAGATGCCGATCATGCAGTTGTCAAGATACACGTCAAAGCACATCTAGAGGTGCTCAATTTTGGGTGATAAGCTTGTGAGTGGTCTTTCAAAGAAGCAAATGAGTACTTTATTTCCTCTATAGAGGTGAATACATAGCCATGTCATCTTGTTGTGCTCAAATCTTATGGATGAGATCTCAATTATCGACTATGGCTTTGAATTCAACAAAATCCCTCATCTTGTGATAATAAAAGTGCTATTGCTCTCTCATGCAACAACGTTCAACACTCAAGAGCAAAGCATATCGACATTCGACATCATTTCATCGGGAACAAGTGGAAAAAGGTGTGGTGGAACTCTATTTTGTGAGGTCTCGAATATCGCTAGCGACATCTTCACCAAAGCTCTTCCAAGAGAACGTTTTGAGTTTATTCTTCCACGCCTTGGCTTAAAAAGCCTTCAACCGAAACACTCAAACGAAGGAAGACGAGGAGTAAAGGTCTATCTTCATCTATCTCTTGTATATTCCTATTCGAAAAACAAAATACAAAATTATAAAACCCTCAAAAATCAAACAGAAAAATATAAAACCTTCAAAATCCATAAAAATCTGAAAAATTCGATAAATCTTCAAAAAAAAAATATTGTCAATTTGCTATGTTTTTTTTCTCGGTTCGACAATATCTACGGTCTTTGTGCTGTCATTCAAAGAATGACACGGGACTTTAGATGTTGTTCGAATTTTTTATATAAAAAATATATATATATTTTTGGGAGAAAGAGAAACAATGGTTTATTGTCATTTCAGTCAGTAACCCGCTTTTCAAAGAAAGAACAAAGCCATACTTTATCAAGTTTTCAAAATTCCATGCTCTGATTCTTTAAACATTTATCTGCTGAAAACTTATTGTTTTTGATAAATAACTTGGACTCAATTTTTGATAATCATCTGGACTTATTTGTCAAAATATCTATCTCTCAATCAACAACCTATGTAATTGATTGAGGGGGAGAATGATTTCAATTAAATTAAAATGTTATTTGTCATTAAATTGTTTTCAAAAGATATACATGCATGTTTTATCAATGGAGTTTAAAGTCTTAAATTCCGATCCTTATCAGTTAAAACGCTTTCATAATCAAGTCACAATTCTCCTTAAAAGCTTTCAAAATCAATTTAAATCAATAAGAGATCACAAATCTCAAATGATTTGATAATTGTGATCGGGGAGAATGTGTGATTTAAATTGGATTTAAAGCGATAATTCGGTAAATGGTTTTATAAGGATGTACATGCTCTCCTTCCCACATGTGACAAACGATTTCAAATTTTCCATGCACATGTTGAGGGGAGCATCTATCTTAAACCTATGATTTGAAACGTGATCACTTATCTCATGCGCAGTTCCTCTAGTATGTGCAAAACTCTTTTCAAATCTCGAGGCACATATTGAGGGGAGCAAAATTATGAAAATCTCATCCTTCCCCAAAATGCTTTATCTACTTGTCTTGATTAGGAAGTGATGTTGATATCTTTTAGAAAATGGTAATCAAAGAAGTTAATTCTTCCTCTTGCCTCCGTGTGCAAAACGATTTCAAACATTTGATGCACATGTTGAGGGGATCACTTGTTCTAAAATATCAAAAACAATTCGGTACAAAATGTTTTGATAATATATCACAAGTATCTGGATTGATTTTCAAATGGTTTTCAATTGGTTCAAATGGCGGATGAACAATACCAAATAGACCGACCAAATTTACTTTATGTACGGTGATATAAGGATGATAAGGTTAGGTATTGGTTCCCATGACCCGCCGAACGGAGGGATCTACCAGTGGACAATCCACTAGTTAGTGTAGAAGTCCTTAGGTATGATGATAAAAGGAGAAAAGTGAGATATGGGAAGAGTGCGGATCGAGACAGAGCAAGTAATCGAACAAACCCAACAAGGTTCTTGCTATGAAGTCTCGGTAAGCATGAAGGGGTTGAAGAATTAAAAGAATTGAATGAGAAAAGGGTGAAAACAAATAGCCCTCCATATATTCAACCTTAGGGCGTAAAACGGGTTCAATTCATATGCTACCGATGGTAACATCGGTATTGAAGACAAGACGTCATGGACCCGGTGGACGCACCGCACTAACTTCCCAAGCTACTCAAGTTCCTCTTAAAAGGGCTTGTTTCATTCTCACGGGAACCTACATAATCTATCGACTTTCTCTTAGAGATTGTTGATATTGAAGAAGGAGACCTCTCCCTAGTCTCCCGACACAGAACCCAATATGCACATGTTGAGTCTAGAGCCACGAGATCATCAATAAATCTCATTAGGACACTTTCATTGAAGACTCTCTATTTCACACAATGTGGAAAGAGAGATTTTATCTTGAGTCCCACGCATTATCCTTGTGGTATTGCCGAACATCCGAGTGATGTGTAAACATATTCACAATGAAGATGGAAAGCCTTCGAGCCAACATCAAACAAGCTCACGGTAGGTGGCATGTGAGATTTATTATATAGATCAACCATGTGACAACCGAGCAGAAACAATGGGGCGATTCAATCTCTTGAATCAATCACAGTTCGAGTTATGGATTGACGGATACCTTTGAAAACCAGTCTTTGTGCTTAAAAACTCTCTTCTTTAGCAAATCGACCGTGTACGGATATTTCAAATCAAAAGGTGTTTTATGATTGATAATTGATGTTCATTTAAACCTTTGTTGTATTGCAAAACAATTTCTATTGAGCAATACACGATTGTTTTCAAATCTCTTTTCATCAATCGGTGGACTTAAATTATTTGGTTCACTCACTCCGTGTTGTCTTCTTTGAGGCGTTCGGTTTGAGAACAACTAGAGCAATTGCGAAACCTCGTCAAGGAAATTCTACGGAATTATACTTGATCACAGGCAAGACATGTATCGATCATCGGGAACCGTGGGCGTGTACCTCAATTCATCGAAGTGTTCAAAGACACTTTTGTGCGCTTTATTGCTAGCTGTTGTATGCAGTCGTCCTATGTTTGCGGTGATCGTAATGAAGCGGTCAATCCATAGCCGCATGCTCACTTAACACATTCATCTCAAAAGAAATCATGATTAGTGCATCAATGACTCGATATATTCACTCCATGCATGCTTCGCTACGATGCCAATATCATGAATCAACGAAAGCTTCGCTACTCGATGAGAAGATATCATGATCCGAATGTGAGCATGTCGGTCCGAATGTCACAACATCACAATATTCCAACACCACAATGGATGTCTCGTAGATTTTGTTGGTGATGGTCTCAAAAGTGGCTCAAATTTATTATCACGTGGATCGGTAAAGACCTCCACATGGAGTAACCAAACATGCAATGTGAAGAATCAATGACTACGAGCTTAGGAGCAAAGTACTACATCAAGAATGCAAGAACAATTGTTAATGTAATATCTGTTTGTATTCAATGTAATTTTAGTACATGATTGAGGTGACCTCCTTAGGGAGATTGTTAGAATTAGAAATTCCGGTATTAAAGAGTCGGTCACCTCAAGTATATGCAATCGTTAGAAAGCTCGTAGTCGTAGTTATTTCAAGCTAAGTAGTATTTAGTTAAGTATCACCGTGGAGGACGGACGGGTCTTTACCCTTGTATGCACGATCCACACCCGTTGTGTGGCGTTTCATGTAAGACTATAAATACTCTCTACCTCCCAAGGTAGAGAGTTGGAGCTCATAATAATATCTTTCACTTTCTCTCACTAAGTTCCCTAATCCTCTAACTTTCTCTCTCTAAAACACTCTTGTACGCCCACTTGTGTTAATGGTTTGATGTGTATGTGAAATCCAATATGTTACACCCCCCGAAGGAGCATCATCCAAAACACTAGAATCCGGATGCCTCCAAGGCATTGCATCTGGGATTGCCCTCCGGTCTATCAAAAAGAAATTATCTTTCCAATTCTTTAAGCTCGAACACGTTTCCTTAAATATACGCCCCGGAGAGTTCCCTCCGGTCCGACTAGCGAAGGAGAACCAGTGCCCCTGTTTGTTCAACTTATAGAAAACCCGAAATAGATTCACGGTCGGCTCAATCCCAAGGCTCCGACAATATATTTCAAACATAACAAGCCTGTTCAGCCCGATGGGCACAAGTTGTGATATGTGAACCTTGAAGTACTTTATCACCCCAAGAAGAAAGGTAGAAAACGGACTCGCACTCGAAAACGTAAAATACTGCTCATACAACCCAATGGCATCCTTCGGCAACTTATCCATAGTAAAATCTATCGGAGGTAAACAGGGATGGAGGTCCATAGGAATCCCATAGTCGTTAATGAGGCCTTCCAGCTCCCCTTCGGAAAGCACGGAGGAGTATATATGCATGTCCGACTTGGGAACAAGGTCGGAGGCCGGATGCTCTGAAACCGAAGCCATAGAATATCGAGAAGGCAACGCAAACAGAAACGAAATAAAAGGAAAAGTGACGCACCTGAATCTCGCCGGAATACTCGAAAGCAAACAGTAATAAAGATGAGTAGAGTGAAAATTTATGAATAAAGGTAAAAGGGTTTATATAGGCAAAGAAAGTGGGGACACGAAACGTCGCGTCGTGTCAGAAGGGGGCGAATCTGAACCGTCAACGGATGCCATCTGCCACGTGGCACGATCCGAAAGCGGTCTTAACTCGTTTTTACCCAATAGGCTCGGGCCCATTGCCCAAAACGAAGCCCATAAAGGCAGAACTCGCCAAGTCACTCCGAATGAAACTAATAGACAACTATATTAAGTATCACGTCACTTATCAAACACAAGTAACATGATACTGGGGGGACATGACGATGTATATGCCCCTTCGGCCTAATGCCGAAAGGATCATACTCTATTCGAAGAATCCCACACTTAGCCGAAGGGCCCGGTACTCTAGGGCAGCGGTCCAAGGCTGTACCGAATGGTACGACGATAAGTCATCCGTCCGAAGGACGCGCTGACCTGACGGTACTTTTGGCATCTAGCCTGGATACACTTTGTCTCATCCCCGTGGATGTCGGGCATGACCCCAGAGACAGTGTCAGGGACAGTGTCAGCTCTGACATCATCAACGGTCCCATGAAGTACGACAGACCCAGGGACCAGACAGTGACATCAGGTAGTATAAATACACATACAGTATTTGGGAATAAGGTATCATTTTTCTCACACACATTTATAATACACCTTTCGGTAAAACACATACTTATTCTCACGCCGGAGTCGGGTCCTGGGGCAACACCCGGGGCGAGACTAACGCGTTGTTCATCTTAGCAGGTATCTAGAAGGCTTATTCCTAAGGCTGAAAGATAACCGCAACAACCCACAAAAAAATACTTCGACAGCATGCATGTTGCCAGAGAATCATATGTAGGATGCGTTTGGTTTTTATATATAAAACAAACGATCCTTTGGTTTTGGTTAATACTTGGTCGACAAGCCAAGACCCAAACAAAACCCATTCATCCCTATTGCCCGATCAGTTGGAAGTTTCAAGGCCCATGGCTGCTTCATATTCGACCCAAGTCCAAACTACAAATAGCCCATGGGTCGTACAAGATGATCGGGTCAAGTTGCATGCATAATACGGGTTATATATTCAAGTATGTATTACGTTCGACACGTATACTCGTGTTTATCGTATGTGCCCCCACCGGCTCACATACTTCTAGTCGTTTACGTGTGTTTATAACTCCCACAAACCAACAGCTCCCACTTGGGATTTGGTGTGTCGAATGGCACACAAAACTAACGACGGAAACGCCTAGCAAATGCTCTCACTCGCTTTTTAACTAAAAGTGTCTGAGAGAATAGTTTCATAAAAGTTTCTCAGTAGCATGGTCATTCAATGTCTTGCTCTAATCATCCTTTGTTATAGATACCGTTAAACCATGGATTATGGATCTCAAATCATTCCATATAGTTTAACCATTTAGAATCTCGTTATAGATTTTAATTCGGATATACCAAATGTAATCAAGAATCATCTTGCATTACCCTTTGGGTCCGCCGAACGATTATCGATTAAACCGGAGAGCGCCATGGTATCTTTACGCACATGTCAAGTGGAGTAACAAATCCTTTATTGACTACAAGTGTTGTGGATCTTGCTCACATCACTCCGAAATATAGCTTTATAACTACCTTGTTCGGATAGCGTTTTGCGTATACTTAAAAAAATGATATCCACACATAATGAACTTGCTTGCATCTCAAGTCTAAGGATGAAGATAACAAACCATTTTCAATATTTTACTTATGACAAGGATCCAAAAGTAAATGTTTGAAAGTTGGGAATCAATATGCATCTCTAGTGAATACATATGAGTTTGGCGGAAACAATCCAATTCTCGTTAGAATTATAACCAACACTCACATTTGCCTTACATAACAATATTCCCATATTGTTAACCGACAATGGACATATCTAGAATAATAAAATTATTCAAGGATTAAACATGCAAATATAGGATAACAATTATTATATGAATGAATAACAAATACCAAGTATCTTTATTCATCATAAAGTAAAAATTATCTATCAATCCCAATTATCCAAATACTAAAACAGATATGCATGAAACTCATTTAGTAAGTTGAACCCTAATGTTTCCAACATTCTCAACCTTTCTTTAAAAGAAAAACTAAATAGTCATCTGAGTAAACTTTTCGAATACTTGTTTCAAATTTCACATATAGCGAGTGATTTGAAATATAAGATGAGTGTCTTATCTCATTTGCTCATACTATTGCAAGAGTTATAGTATGGAGATGTCGTCTTACCTTGCATGAGGTATTAGAAATCAACGACTTACTGACAGTCATCTTTACAGTTTCTAAAAGTGTAAAGTATTCTCATTCATTAATGTATAATGCAACAATGCTTTATGTTGAGCATAGCTAGTTAGCAGATTTTTCATAAATGATAAAATCCTACTACAACTAGTATTAATAATCCTCTAGCATCATTTGTACTTATACAACACTATGCTTTATAATTCGTAAACATCTATATTAACAATAATCTAAACACTCTCAATTAGATATTGTTGTTGTGAGCTTATTTTGTTCTTATACAAAAGCAACAACTAGTCTTATACACAATATAATATATACATGATGAATCCTTAGTTAAAACAACATAAGATTTCCATCCATGTAAATTATTCCAAGTGAAATATATCATTTAAGCCTTGCTTGAATAATATATTGCATTTGTGTTAGACTTAATTTTCCTCATTTGTTTATTCAGATAAACATTTTATTCCAAGGTTGTTTGTTTTATTCCCTAAATTTCAAGTGAAGTATTATTCCAAGCTTAAGGATCAATATCTAGCTTAAATAGAATAATATCTTCAACATGTAAATTTTAAGGATAAACACAATGCTCCCACTCAATGTCAGATGTACTCAAGAGTTATCTTAATTCAACCAAAATCATATTGTAATTAAATTCAAGATCTCAACTCCTAGATGCATGATACAATCCAAAATATGGATTGCTCAAATTTTGTATACTACATAAAGATAATATAGATTCATAACCCTTTTGATTACACACCATTCTCGCAAAAGGTAATCACAAAGAAAGAGTTATAAAATCTAATTGTCATATTCAACATACAAATCACATGTATGACAATTAAATAACTTTATATAATTAATGCGTGTATTATATAAGAAAATGTAATCATAGTCAATTGCTTAAGTATGATTAAAAACTTCTTATAAAATGCCATGCATTAATATGTATACAATTTTCGTCCTTGTGAGTCTTTCTTCAAAAGAAACTCATTCCAACCTCATAGGTTAACTGTTAGGCGAAATAACAATCAAGCTCAAAACTCGATTTGCCTTTTAAGGACTGCATCTTATCATTCATAGTTCTAAAATATTTATCAGATTCAAGATGTGATAATATATTTTAGTAGTTAGCTGATTTACAATAATCTTCTAACTTATATCCCTCAGCATTGATATAAAATATCACTCAAGTGATGAGGCATCCTTTCATATTTATGAATGAGAGTAATCGTTATACTTCGGTCGACATTTACATGTTTAATCTTAGTATGACATTAATAAGTGGATTTTAGAAGGTTAAGTATTTTGTTCTCAAATAACTTTGAGATTTGTATATGCTCCCACTTACTTTTGTAAGTAGAGACAATTCTCTAAATACTTAGTATTTAAGCAACAATAAATTGTTCTTTATTGGGAACCACAAAATACATTTTAAGTTCTCATCTTTAGATTCGTTAATTAAATGCTTCATAAGATTTTAACAAATTCAGAACTTAAATCAAGACATAATGAAATTCCTTCCAACTACTCAAATTAGGGTTTATAGAAAAACTCTAATTTAGTATCACTCTTTAACCAAAAGTTCTAACAACACTTTTGTGTTTCCTCAAACTAGGAAGAATACCAAAACTACAATCTTCAAGCTAGGAAGTGTAGATAAATCAAAAATCCAAAAGGGTTTATGATTCAATTGGTTTAAGTGGTAAAACCTCAAATCCCTAATGAATTAGGGTTTTCAGTTATGGGTTGTCTTGAATACCTTCTAGGTTTGAACTATATTGAGTGTATTCATGACACACGCAATTTCTAACCTTGATATGTTTTAGAGGTAGAGCAATTAAAGCTATCATGAACCAAGCAATATGAATAAGGTTTGATCCAACACATTAGACATACCATAATGAAGTGGTATCCTATGAGTTATTAGAATTGTGAAACTATATCAGAATTCTATAGATGACTTAATTCTCTTGGGACCAAATACTTGTCAATTGGGTCGAGCCAAATTGCATATAAAGTATTTACGAACCAAGTGCATGCAATAATGTATATTCATTTAACAATACAAGAACCTTATGTTCACGTGTTCACAAGAAGACAGAACTATTCAAGGATTATATGTTCATGTTTTAACAAGAAAACAGAACATTTCAATAATACATTATAAGTTTTTGAATAATTCAAAGCCTCATGTTTATGTGTTAACTATAAGACATAACACATTTACTATATATACTTTATGTTATAAGTCATTGACTAATTCAAGGACTTCATAATTATGTCTTAACATGTAAGCATAATTATACTAACAAAAGTAATCATGAACGCAAACTATTGAGTTCTATAGTAATTTCAAGTTAATTTTATACTTCAGAATTATGATCATTATCATATAACCATAATTATGTTGACTAAAACATGTAGTCAAATGTTGAAGTATCTTTACACTATATTATGACATTTGAATGTAGTAGGGCAACAAACATCTAGCGTGTTCAAGTCCTAGTAGAATCATTATTAGAATGTAGTAGGGCAATAAACATCTCATGTGTTTAAGTCCTAGTAGAATTCTTATTTACATGTAGTAGGGCATTAAACATCTAACGTGTTTAAGTCCTAGTAGAATTATTAGTTTCCTTTACCTTGCGGTCAAGAGATACCAATAATGTTGTTGTTCCTTGCACACACTTTGAGATTTCTCCCACTTGTGAAAGGTACAACATCATATTATGAAAACAAGCAACACGTGATTGATTGTTCAAACGATATGATTAATGTCATATATACCATAAGTAGTTTAGAACCATAACCTGTAATAAAGAATTGTGGATTATTATTCTATAGATAGCGATTCGAGCGGCAATGAGAGGAAGGCAACGTGTTATCTTATAAAATAAAATGCAATTTTCCTTTAAGCAATGGTTGTTCATATTCGAAAGTAATGGATTATTTCAAAGCTAGTTTGAAATGATATGGGTAACTAACAGGAAATAAATTCCGTAGCTCCCACTGAAATTGACAACATTACATGAATGATATTTCAGTAATATAATCCAACTACTCCCACTGGATTTGTCAACATTGTAAGTGTTACATTTCCAGTTGAAAGCATATAGCAGTTTTATATACTTTCCTATTCTCTTCAATTGCCTACGAGTAGCATGTACTTAGGTATTGAGCAGAGTATGTGAATTTCTACTTATGTAGACAATGGACTAGCCATTCTTTTATTCAATTAACTTGAATCTTTAGCATGCAATTCCTCCTTTATCGTTTACATAGCCCCAAGGGTAATTAGCACTTTAGGAATAATAAGAGTTCAAGAAGATTACCTAGCATATGCTAGTAATTCCTTTACTCTTTGCGGTTTAAACTCATACATCGTGACAAGTGCAGGATGTTATTTATTTTGGTAGCTCTAAACACAATGTTTCCAATTACACAAAATATTCTATCTTTCAATTAACTCTAGACCACGGAAATGGTAATGACAGATCATATAAGAGTTTATCAATTTTGGAATCATATCTTAGTTTGTCAACTAAGGAGAAAAGATAGGTATAAGTCTCACTCTTCTTACTAGGAAAAGAGACTAATTTTGTCTTTCAAAGAAAACAAATTTGTTTACGAATTATGTTGCAACAACACAATTAATCAGAACATAAAAAGTTCAAATCTAGTATTTCGATAATTACATTCTTAAAAGAATTAACTACCCAATTAATTACTAATTAAGACTAAGATCCATCTTGTAACCCCACTTAGTTACCTTAGGTCCGACCGGTGTGTAAAAAATAGGACAAGAGGTAGCGGCGAGCATTAATTGCGTAATGCAACTCTTAGATTTATGAGATTGTTTAAGGCATTAGTATCAAGTAATAATGTCAAAAGCATGTTTAGTTCTCATCTTATGCCTCGGGTCCGAGGTCGACCGAGTTAACTCGATATAAGTCGACCAAGTATGAGCGTGTAAAAATAACCGGAGGTCGACCCGGGAGAAATAATTACCATGGGTTGAAAAGGCCCTTAGGTCGACCGGAGAAGTCTATCCAAGTGCACGTGTTCATAGTTGGGTGGCATAGACTTAATATTAACAAATAGGTATGCACATATAAATGTGCTAAAAGTCGTGTACAAAGAAGCATGCAAAACAACTTTGTAACACTAATTTTAAAAACTTTGGTAATGACAACGTAGTGATCATCATGGTTCACGGTAGCTCAATCGAGCATACAGGAGGCGAGAGGACCGTAAGGCTGAAGCATAACCTTAGACATCTTTTCGGTCTGTTGCATGCGCACTTCTTTAAACCCCCTTTTTAGTTTGTTCTAGTGGGTGAGCCGTACATCCCAAGTGTCCATAGCGTCAAGTTTTAAAATTCTTGAAAACGTGTTTCATATGTTAGGTCACTTTATTTTACAAAAACAATTTTCCACAAATCAAATAGCAGGTCACAATGAGCATGATATTTAGGCGTGTAAATAAAGACCAATATTAATGTTATGGTTACGATATGTATTATTCCATATTGCATACAATTAGGTGTCAAAGCAAGTAATAATGCACATATAGGAATCACAAACATATAAGCATAAACATTAATATAAAACACATATTGTTCCGAGTCCTCTTGCGAGTCTTCCCCAAACGGAGAACCACAAGACCGTCACTAGGATGCAGTACCTAGATCGCCCCATACATCACTTAGAAAAGCAATTGAGTGGGTCTTGTGGCCGGAAAAACACATAAAGCATGGCAATCCCAATTAACAAGTAATTACGCAATATATGTATTTAAATCAATATGTAATTCTAATTATCACAATAATTCTAATTAACAATTAATCAATACAAATTAACTTTTAATTCTAATTAGCAAGTAATTTTAATTTAACATGTAATTCTAAATTAACAATTTAATTTTAATTAACAAGGTAATTATAATTCACATGTAAATTAAATTCTAATTAACAAATTAATTCTAATTATCAATATAATTTTAATTTGTGTGTGACTAGTTATTATTTATTAAAATTTGACAAGTATTGCATGTAGTTGTCAAAATTAAAATAAAACTTAATAACTAAACTAGGTTTCATGCAACCCTTTTAAAACATGTTTATTAATATCGAAAGCGTGTAACCCATAATCGCAAAAATGAGTTGGCTCGTGATGCCACTGTTGGGATTTTAGATCTAGTTAACTAGTAACCTCTACGAGTACGCAGCGGATAATGGATCTAGTAGATACAATTATGTTAACACGTAAATAATAAACACATAATTAATACATTATTAATTAATTTAAAGGGAATAAAGAAGGCTAACCTTGCTTGGCAATTGAACTCTAGTAACGGAACAAGAAACCCTACGAAACCTTTAAGTATCTAAAATAGATACCTCGAAGAGTATCACACACAAACCCGATAACGTATACGTTCGATATATGGCTAGTCGAGAACGTAAAACAACCCAATCAACCTTTGACCAATACTTGAATAATTCAAACAAGAAAACTACCCAAGACAAATTCTTGTTTCCTGTCGAGAACTCCAAACACCAAGAAAACAGTTTTCAACTTACCCGATATCGGACAAGGGTGTCCGATATATAATATACCCTTACGTCGATAATATATCAAACAAAAACCTTTTAGCCATTTCTTTGCTACTATTCGCAAAGTGGAACTAAGCAAGAATAATATATTCATTAATACATCTTGGATAACTAGATGCAAGTCATGAATTTAATAAACTAAATACACCTAATCGAATCATAGGTGTAGTATAGTCTAAGTTTCGAGGTTTAGCCCCAAAATTATCATCTTTATGGATATATATTTAATTGAAATTGATATATAATGCATGCATGTTGCATGCATGTTGCGGAGAATCATATGTAGGATGCGTTTGGTTTTATATATAAAACAAGCGATCCTTTGGTTTTAGTTAATACTTGGTCGACAAGCCAAGACCCAAACAAAACCCATTCATCCCTATTGCCCGATCGGTTGGAAGTTTCAAGGCCCATGGTCGCTTCATATTCGACCCAGTCCAAACTACAAATAGCCCATGGGTCGTACAAGATGATTGGGTCAAGTTGCATGCATAATACGGGTTATATATTCAAGTATGTATTACGTTCGACACGTATACTCGTGTTTATCGTGTGTGCCCCCATCGGCTCACATACTTCTAGTCGTTTACGTGTGTTTATAACTCCCACAAACCAACAAAAATATCTTAAATGAGTAATATGTTAGAACGTTTAGATAACTAATTGCATTATATCTTATAAACGATGACACTTTAGATATAATATTGCTTAATGAAATACCTCATTATATAATTTCGTAAATGCAGGGGCTCTCAAAAATTTCGCCGATTCATGGAGCAGCCACGAGATTCGATATACACTTATTATAGCAAAATGCACATACTTTACAACGGGTAATAATTTATTTAAATCGTAAAACTGTGTTTAAAAATTCAACCCATAAATTAACACTAAAATACCTCAAATAAAAAGCACCTAACATCCAACTCTATTAACATGAAGGAAGAAAAAAAACATTAAAAATGGTCTAATTATTCTAGTGAAAAAGAAAAACCAATAAGAAATCATATAGGTAGTATGAAAGAACAATGTTTGAAAGATATGTTTCTCCATTCTGTAGCATCCTTCTAATGAATACTTTATTTCAGGTTTTATGTTATTTCCTTAAACACATTAGCATTGTGTTATCAAGTTCAAATTTTAAGAGAAAAGAAAGAAAATAAAAGAAATTTTTAATAAAATTGTGTTCTCAAGTTGTTGTTGTTGTTATTATTATTATTACTATTATTATTATTATTATTATTATTATTATTATTATTATTATTATTATTATTATTATTATTTTTTTTTTCTAAAATATTATTATTTTGTTATTTTTTTTTCTAAAATAGGGAAAGAAAAGAATGAGCCGAAAATTGGAAATATAGCTTAAAACTTCTCACAAGTGGAAGGAAATGAATGTAAAATAAAGTTTAACATGTCAAATGAAAAATTTATCTTTGAACTTAAAACTTTCGATGTGCATGCAATTGTAAATGAAGCTATTTATTCGTTAATTCCTCCGAAACTCAAAAACACAAAACTTTTTTTTTTTTCATTTTCTTTCTTTACTTTCAACTGTTTTCTTTAGTTATATCTTGATTAATTACTTTACAGTACTACGTTATTTGACTTTTGGTTTTTTAGTTTTTTATGAAAATAATTTTGTGATGGCTACAATGTGTTTTGAGAGAGCCGGAGACACAATGTGAGAAAAACTCGCCAAAGCTTTTAGTCTGAGAGCATCCGCTGATCAAATGCGGGAACAAATCATGAAGCTTTACAAGCTATGGTAAAAAAGCAGCATAAGTCTATTGGGAAACCCAATTAAGTCCGCTGCTTCATGTTATTATGATTTGGAGGAGTATGAAAGAGTTGGTGATATTCTTTTAGAACATAAATTGTTGTCTGTAGATTTAGTGCTTCACAATTTTGACCCATTTACTTGTATGTTTTTAATCGGGTTGTATATGATCTCAAACGTTCAGATACTAGGGAAATGGGTTTGTTGGGTCAATAAAAAGGAATAAGCTAATGGAGAACGGGTCAAATGGGTCAAACCAAATGGCGTCGGGCATGCGAGGTGTGGTGGCGCCGTTGTGGAGGACACGTAGGAATGGCGGTGGTGAAATGTTACCATGTGAGCTGCCTGTGCGAAGAGATCCCCGCACATGCATTTTTTAGGGGATCTGGTTGAAAGACCGATCGACGCCCACTCGACTAGAAAGACTAAGAAATTACTCCGTAATACGGTACAAAACTTATCTTCAAGCTTTACCTTATTTTGATCGTTTCTTTTGCAAGTAAAATATATCTTATTGAAAAATTATATTGTTGATTGGTATTTGAAGATTATTATCGTGACCATCAATACCATAAGCATCTAACGACCACGTGACTATGATTGTAACAACCTAATGGAAACCAAAAACTTAATAAGACGACTATTCTAAGGAAATGGGAACAAACAAAATCAATATAAGAAGCAAAAGAAACTAACAATGAATGCCATAATTCATCTCCAAAAAAAGGTAAAATGTGTTTGTCTAAGCTTATTCCATAGGCTAATGAGTTTATGAAAAGATCGATAACCTCGTAAATTCATTTTCTCAAGCTTATTAACATATTCACTTGAGCTTATGATACAATGCAGTTGAGATTCAATTCAGACACTTTTTATATTGATTCTTCAAGAAGATATAAACATACTTTTTAACCCGAGAAATATTTTATCTATAGTTTGGTTGAGCTTCTTGTCACATTTATAATTTTTCTCTTTTGGATGATCTTCAGATATATTGTAACACCTCGAAAGGCGAAAGTAATGGAGTAAACCGATGCATTCCACATTGCAGATTTCAACTAAAACCATAATGAAAAGATACTATTGGCTTGTTATCTGATAAGGAGCTCAAATGTATTATCACCTATCCATATAAGACTAATCGTGACCAAGCGTTTCTTTTTTTCTTTGTTTTTAATTCAAAGAAAAAAAAAAAAAAAAAAAAAAAAAAAAGTGGTAGTGTAAAAATCGGTATGATTTTCGACCGACTTGGGTAATATTCGTTGCTCGACCGATCCATGACCAAATGCCCACAATGGCATGACCGATCATGACCATGTGGGTCGACCGATTCATGACCTTCCCACTGTGTATAGCCTTAGACAACATGCAGTGGGGTAGTCGCCTTGGTAGTTGACCGACAAGGCGATCGATTCCCCCCACTGCGAGGTGTCGATCGTCTATCGGTCGTGTGGTTTTTTTTTTTTCGGTCGTATACTTGACTACCATGGACTACCATTTCATTAATAAAAATGTGTTGTGTTTGTGATGGTTTTTTGTCTTCTGTGTGTGTGTTTTTCTCCGTGTGTGGGAGTGGGTAGAAGGCAGGAAAAAGATAACGTTTGACTTATTTTTTACTTATTTTTGTCTTTTTTTTTTAGTTTGCTATTTTTTTTTCTTTTTTCTAAAAAAAATATTATTTGTATATTTGGTGCTTTATAAAACATTTAATGTTTAGAAAAAATGATGGTCCTGTGGCAAAAAATCATCTGGTAGTCGCTGTAGAGAGAAAGCTGATGTGGAAGATAAAATCGTAGTCGCTGTTAGTCATGACTATGGGTAGGTTTAGCCCACTGGCACGAGAACCAAACGAGGTGCATTTGAAAGACGAGATTACTGACATGAATTTCTCCATTGACTTTTCTGCTATTTCGTCATATTTTCCCAAATGGGAAATGTTGCATCCAAATTTCTCATCATCATATTGTGTTACTTGCATTTGATCATCAATATTGCTTGTACACACACATATGAGATATACAAATATTGTCAATGCGTTACGTTGTGAGGTTTATAATGTGATTCTATTGTGAATTTTTTTAAATGTACTAAGTACCTACTTATGTTGACAACTTTGTAACAAACATGATCATTCTCTATTATTTCTTCCATCGTGAACTTTGTAAATGTTAGATTTTATGCACTTTTAGCTGTGAAACTTTAAACTAATATCACAAGATGTGTTTTTTAGTTTCATTAAGCGATAGATGAATTGCGAAAGAACTAATACTCCATATAACAATTGATTTATTTGATCTGAATTGCTTATATTTATCTCATCTCATTATATAGGAAAATTGCGTAAATAAGGAATTAGAGGTTTGAGTACTAAAAGTTTGTTACAACATATGTGGTGCACGAGTAATAGTAGCAGTTTTTAGATTTTGTTTAAAGCTTCTCAATTAACTGGTTAACCAATAGATATGATTCTACTGGGTGATACAAAACGTTTGAGTGTAATATGAATTTTCTCATTGACTACAGCAAGAGCTTTAGTCTAATGGGCTAAGCAAGAGGTGGATTCTATGGAGGTTGTGGTAGAATAGGAAGATGGTTTATCAAGAAACGGAAGGTTCATGGAGAAACAAGAAAATGGTGTGATTACTGCAAATGGGTGTCTTTTTATGTTATATTTATTCTAGAATTTTGTTAGAGCTCTAGGGCGATCATGAGAAAAATGGGGTGTCGGCGTTGCATATCTGTTTTGTTAAAACTAAGTTACTGGTGGCACTTTGATTTCTTGTATTGACTAGAAATTGTTACTCGGTATTGGGTTGAAATTGTTTGGGTTGAAATTGTTTGCCTAACTCAGGTTCGGGTCAACCCGTTTGATCCGATCTGAATTGACCCGAACCCGACTGGACACCGCTTGGTGTGTGGAATAATACCTTTTGACATTTTAAGCAAGCTCGCACACCCTTGCTATTGATAAGGTTGCCACAACTGAAAATTCTTTCAAAGCCCATGCTCATTAGATATATTGTGATTGTATAAGGTAATTAAGTATATGATTCACGAACATATTTAATAACATAAACAAAACATTTTTGAACTAGTATACCAAGCCTTGCCTACATAGTGTGACATGTACGAGCACTAAACTAATAACCATTTTTCTCATCCATACTTTGATCATATGTGTTCAAAAGTTAAAAACTTACCTTAGAAAGTTGATGATAGTTGAATGAACATTCAAACTTTGGTTCTACTCCATACCGAAACTTATATTTCTTCTCACTATTTATTTTTCGTTTAGTTTTATTATTTATCGAGACCATATTTATCCGTCGTACAGGTATTCCTCACATCCCGCGTCTACCCAATCCCGTCTTCCACGAGGTATTTCGTACATGTATTTCTGGTTGACAAAAATGGAAACATTTTATCTAGAAATGGAAAGATTATATGTGTGATCTGGTTGTACTAAAAGTGGGTAAAAGACGTATATTAATATTTTTTTGTAAAGAAATGGATAAAATAAAGACGAAATGTAATTTTAGGCCTTTTAGCAGATTCACCAGTAGAGGCACTACTAGTAAACCAGTTAGAAGGACTAGAATTCATTCAATCCAAATTAACCTTTTTTATATACATGTGCATATATACCTACTTTTGGTTACAAACTCCACCAATGAGGGATAGTTGAAAAACTATTCAAACTCTCATGAGTTCAAACATTTATAACGGCACTTGAAACTTCGATGACCTTTTGAAGTTCAATAACTAAAATATGACTCAAGCCACAAAGTAATTAGTTAGGGTTGCGTTAACTGATTATACACAGGCCATTTTTTCGACATGGAGAAATATTTGCACAAATCTTCCTTTATATAGAGGGAATATTATTTTCACAAGTACCTTGTCTTAAGGGGTGCTTTTTACTAGCATCAATGTATCATAGTGTACTTTTTATTTGTTTTCACGAGGTTGATGATATTTTTTTAAACAAAGTTGTATTTCATTAACGATGCGGACAAAGGAACTTTGGATGCCATTGGACCTGTCTGAAGGTCGAGTTAAGCGATCTAAAGGTAAAGAGATGATGAAATTTTAATCTTTCGAGATGATTAAACTCCAATGCGTATTTGACATGTCTTAGATTGATTTACGGGGTGCTTTTACGGGTGTTTTTAAATGTCTTAGATGATTAAATTTTAATCTTTTGAGATGATTACGTTGTTTTACGGGGTGCTTTTAAAATGTTTGGTTTATGGGGATTTGGGTTGAGGATACGAAAAGTGAGTGTAATAAGTTGCGGGTTTACAAAACTCATACCCACTCTTTTTAGTTAACGTCTGTCTTTAAGCATGTTAATGTTACCATCCTTCTACACCTTCCAATCATCTAGTCAATTGATTCAACAATGTTACTATCGTCTTCAATCTGACCTGCAAATTTTTATTATTGTGTTCGTAAGGATGAAAATGATAAATTTCCCGCAATCTATTTTCATTTGCTTAAAAGTTCTTACAGTAAAGATGAAGATGAAAGAACTTATATAATCAATTTAGTAGTGCCTTTTTTAACCGAATACTTATTCTGCACTTGCTATTTTATCCATACCGTGGGACAGTGAGTAACTATATATCAAGCCCACATTATTGTGGTTATTATCCATAACAAAGTGAGGAAACTTAAGTTTGGTAAGATATTACCATTTAGTTTTGCAGCAAACATCTAAACACCTCTTAGTCCCTCATTTTGGAAGATAAGGTTTGACTTTTGGAAGGCATACACAAGACTTTCGGACGTCCAGGATAGAACCTATTATATATGAAGCGCTTTGCCTTTTAAGACCATTTGGTCTTGTGTTGTAGCATTGCTTATAATATGGTAATTTCATTTTCATAGTGATATCGGGAGTTCACATGTAAGAATGTTCTAGTACTAAAAGTCAACATGGAATGTGTAATGGGGTTAGAGTATAATGGTCTCGGGATTCATCTCTAGTTGGGACGCAGATACAACGCACAAATAAGTTATTTAGCATCATTGTACTTACACACCTGTTTTCATTTGAATAAAAGCTGTGTTCTGAGCATTACAAATGTATTGGTTGTTGATGAGTGTCTAAATACTCATCATTTTTATACAATATAAACTGCAAAATCATCTGAAAACACTCAAAAATGAATCAAAATGATGAAAATATCACAAATCAGTGTTTTATGTGTTTTAAATGCAAAAGATCAAAATCGGATGAAAAATGATTCAAGTTTGCAAAATTGGCGGTTTAGTCCCCAGTTTCAAAATTGTCAAATCAGGTCCACAGTATATCAAAATAAAGAAAAATATCATTCAAGGTCCCTGAAATATTTTAAATTGTCAAAAACGGTCCTTGAATGAATCTTTAGTCAAATGGCGGAAAAGGTCCTTCAACTTTGAAAATTGGCAAAAATGGCCCCTGGAAAATTGGAAAATGTCAAGTTTGGTCCTTGCATTAATGAAACTTGTCACTTTTAACCCTTGGATCAACTTTGCATAAATGGCAGCCTAGGCCCTTGTATTTTCAGAAATGGCAACTCTAGTCCTTGTCATTTAAACCTTTTGGCCTTGTCACTTAACCAATTGGACCCTGCCTTGCATTTTGCCCCCTGTCATAATACATTTTGGACCCTTGATTATTAATACTGCCTCAGTCAACCACTTGGTCAAACACAGACCTTGGCGCGTTTTTCTTCTTCCCCAACCAAATCCCTAAAATCACTCAACTTACCATCCCCCCCTCCTCACTCTCCTCCTTCCCTTGTCCCTTCCACCTCTAAACAATCCAAGAATCATTAAATGATCCCTCCCTCATTCACTCAACCATAGCCATCTGTCAAAACCAAAATTCCCGCCAAAATGATCAAATGGCCAATATTCACTTAAGCTCATCCAATGGTCAAGGAAATTAGTGGGAAAAGCTCAGAGCAAGTGGAGAGGCAGTTTGGGTATAAAAAAGAAGCAAGTGGAGATAGAGAAGAGGGTAGCTAGTTTTATAAAGTTTTCTTAATGTCGTTTTTTTAATTAATGTCTTAGTTTAATGCAAAATGTTGTAATTTCAAGTTATATGTATTACATTTAAGTTAAAACATCCTTGTAATGTGTTTTTGATTATCAATCTAAGTTTTATTTAAGTTCCAAGTTCTATGTTTCTTGTTGAGATTTTCGGTTTCAAATTCTTCTATCCGGGTTGTTAGTTGCTTGTTTCAAGCTTAAACAAGTTTACTTAAGCTCTATAAGCTTTGAATAAGTTTACATTTCATTTTCAAACAAAATTGTGAGTTGGTCAACAAAAGTCAAGCTGTTTAAGTTCATTTGGATTTGAGCATGGTTTGGGAGATTGCGGATCTTTGAATTGGGTTGGATTAGTATCATTTAGTGTATGATTGGGTTTGGATTTGGCTATCAACAAGATTGGACACTGTGGTGATCATCTCATTTACATTTTCAATCCATTTTGCAAATCATGCTTCTATCTGTTCTTATAGTCTAGACTAGTTTTAACTTGTTTATATAGTTGTCTTTAGTTCATGTAGCTCGGTTTGATTAACATCTCAAGCACTGTTCACTAGTTAGCTTTATTAAATTTGCATGCGATTGATTATAGGGTGTTTGGAATTCTTGCACTATCTCATCTTTAAGGTCATTGCGTTGATAGGTTCTGTTGTTTCATGTTTGCTTAGCTCCTTTGAACTCATTTGAGTCATAACTTGTGCCTGCACTTGCTCATAAGTCAAAATTCCCTTTTAATTGTCTTAAAACCTAATCTGTTGAGTTTTTATAAGATCAAAAGTTCATTTTGTGTGTTAAATACATAGAGATAGATTGTAGTAACTTTATTTCATCATATTAGATCCTAATCAGTCCTTAAATTCAATTCAAAGTTCCATTTAGTCAAACTTTCAATCTGCTATAAAAAGTCAAAATGGTAAAAACTGTTTTAGGCTAACTAGGGTGATTTTAGTGAGCTCATTTCTAGGTCATTTCAAGTGAGACTTGTGGTTTTAAAGTTCAAGCTGCTCTAGTTTCTTGTTGTCACTTTTGCATAATTTTGTGAATTTTCTATAAGCTTCATAAAAGCTTATCAAAATGGGACTAAGTGCCCTGTGCAAGGCATTGAGCACTGCGGGGATTATCTGATTCTTGCAGAACTTGCATTTGGCTCATAAAGCTTCTCTAGGTGCGAGCTTTGGATTTTAGATAGTCGACCGGTCTTGTTCAAGTTCCAGGTTGTTGGCTTTTAGTTTCCGACTTATTCTAGTGCTTATTTTCTTGTCCCAGTAGCTACCTAAAAGCTGTTTTTTTAGCTTATATCTCATATTAGTCAAATCTTGGTATATTGCAATCCAAGTGGTTAGAGCTTGTTGATTTGTGTTGCATTTGGTCACTTTTAGTATATTTAAGCCTTTTTGGTTTGGTGCTTATTGGTCTCCATTTGCTTATTCAAAGTCTTATCTATAAGCACTTTGCTCATCGATTCTTAATTCCTCCACACATTACCTTGTTTTCTATTTTCCTAGATTTCTCATATTATTTTAGAGTTTTCCTAAAATTTTCAGATTTTTCAAGTTGGTTTGCTATTTTTACGCATTTAAATTGATTTTAGGCCTTTTAATTAGCTTTAAATACAAAAATTAAGAAAAGTTTCAAAAAATAATTTTCATTTTTCTTAAGTTTATATAAATATAAAAGCCTAAAAGTATTTTTCCATAATTTTCTTGGTTTAAAAGTATTTTCTAGCATTTTAATTAGTTTTAAATAGTATTAAATTAATAATAAATATACAAAAAGTCTAAAAATATATTTTTAGTTTTAAAATAAGTTTTATCATATTTTAGATTTTCTAAGTTATAATTTCATTTTCTAGGTTAATTTTGTATTTTCTTATATTTTAGTGTATTTTAAATACTTAATAAATAGTTTTAATTAATAATAATTAGAATAATAGTTGTAAAATAATTTTCTTTTCTAGAAATTTTCTTTTATCATTAGGATTGTAAAATGTATTTTTATATCCGTAGGTATTTTCGTTCTTTATTCTCACGTTTTATTTAAATGCGTTACGTAGTTTTTATTTAAACGTCGTTTAAGTTTTAAACGTTCATCATTTTAAATATAGTGATAGCGTTTATTTAATAGATTTTATATTTTTAATTTTCTTAATTTGTATTTAAGTCGCTGTAATTTATAATCTTTTTCAGTAGTGTAATTATCCATCCAATATCTTTACTGATTACTATCCTTAGTGATCATTCTATCCTCTGAGTTTGCTTTGACACACCATTGAGTCTCCGTGGGACTAAACGACCCGGGAATTCATTCTATTCTCAGGACTTCATTGCATTTGTGCTTAAGCTGTTTAAGTACATTACGGTTGGCCATTCGCAGTGGCCGACTTGTGTGATTGGACTTGACGGTTTAGCAGATCAAAATTTTGGCGCCTTGCCGGGGAGGCTTTAGCGTGTGTTAAAACCTTTTCAGACCCATTCTTGCACATATTCCATCTTTTGTAAAAGTTTTTGTAAAGTTTTCAAAAATCCAAAAGTTCATTAACACTTTTCACGAAGTGTTATCAACACCAAAAATATTTTCATTCTTTGTTTTATAGCCTTTTTAAAAAAAAAAAAAAAAAAAAAAAAAAAAATCCAAAAATATCCATCTTTACCTCTCGCATCTTTTGATTCTACATTTCCTTACCTCAATCTATTTAATTCTCCATTCCTTATCCTCTATAATAGTTTAATTCTTCATCTATTATCCTCTTATCTGTTTAATTCTTCATGTCATGGTTTTCAACATGTTCTGGTGTGGAGGTCCATTTAACGGTGGAAATTGTCGTGATGTACCAATGTGAGTTTCGGAGACAAGTTTGTCGATAATCCCGATCCCATTTCAAATGAAACACCCGATTTTTCCTACCTACCTCCACGCACCTAATACGAATCCTACTCATGCGAGTTTTGTGGGAATGATTCTCATTACGGTTTTGATTGTCCACCACGGGTCCCGCTTGTCTATGAGCCGAACCATGTTACAATCGAATTTTGGTGAAAGTTATTCTCCCAATTATCTCATTGTGAGAATTGCGGGGGTCCTCATGCGACTTTTGAATGTCAACCGATGAATCAAAATTTTCACAATTCCAATTCTCCGGTTTGACAATTTCCAACCCCACGTATTCCATCGGTCATCGGACTTCGAGCCTTCACAAACATCTCAATGATTACGAGGAGTGTAATCTTCCACAAAGTTCGAAGAAATACGCATTCGAAAGAAACTACAAATGAAAAGAATTGTTGGGATATGAAAGTCTTGAAGATATCATCTTGAAGACATGAAAGTCTTGTGGTACAAAATCTTGGAAGAAGTCAAAGAGTCAAAATCGCTAAAGACAGAGTCAAAGTCTTGCAAGATAAAGTCAAAATCTTGCTAGAACAAATAAACTCATTATATTTGTTTATGGAAAGTATTGTATTCCATGTTTAGATTACTTGTCGTACAAGGTTATCAATTGTAAACCGACTAGGATATCCTTGAGCCTATAAAAGGACTCCTAGATTGGCATTAGATGTACGATTTCAGAAAAAGAGTTTTAGAGTTTACGAATTAAGAGTTTAGAGAAAAGTTCGATTATCTTAGAGTTGTATTAGAGTATCTGCATAATAAGCAGATTTAGAGATTGTTAATAAAGTTTTTCCTATTAGCTTTATTAAGTAAATTCCGCGTACTTGATAAAGATTGCTCAGTGTTTCTTTGTTAATAACTTAGGATTTATCCGAGGTTATTAAACCTTAACAAGCTAGTTAAGTTAGTTTGATTAAAGTATATCGATCCTACAAGTGGTATCGAGCTTGTGTGGAAACTCGACTAGGAAGAAACCTACAATTTTCAAGATGTCGATTGAAGTCGTTCCACAACCCTCAATCACCTCACTCGTAATTCCAATTATCAAGAAGGAGAATATGATCTACGGTGCATGAAGATGAGGCGTTATATTGCCATTCTGAGACCATGCTCGTGGAATGTAATTGTGAATGGGAATGAAGTTCCTCAAGAACCCATTCAAGTTCTGGACAACCAATAGCACCAAAGGCGGTTTACCAAGAACAACCTTAAGGAATCAAGAAGGCTCTAAACATTCTCTTGTCTCGCCATTCCGAGATGGTCATCTTCTCAAGTTTCATGATGCTAAAGATGCTAAGCGACTGGGTCAGCTCTCAAGACCAGATTTGGAGGAATGAAGCTTCAAGAAGATCTTGAAACTTGTTGAAACAACAGTTTGAAACATTCACGTGGGAGAAAGAGAAAGTCTTGATGTGCATATGATAGGTTTGAGAATCTCCTCAACATGTTGGAATTATACAAGGCACAAGTATCGAGTTGAGGATGCTAATTTGAAGTTTCTAAGGAGTTTGCCATCTACATGGCATGTGATTGCTACTATGATCGGAGGACAACAAGGATTGGATGTTATGGACTTTGATGATCTCTATCATCAATTGAAGGTGTATGAACATGAGATGAGTGGTCAACCCAATTCTAAATCTCACAAGATTGCTTTTCTATCATCATCGAAAGAAGCGTTACTTTCAAAATCTTGCTTAGCCTCAATCTTGCTTCTCAAAATGCTGCATTTACAATCCCCATCATATACTCAAGCAGCCCCACCATCAACCACTTTGAACTCGGATGAAGTTGTGTGCTCCTTCTTTGCACAACAAGCAAGCTTACACATGTCACTTATGAAGAGGATCTAGCACAGTTGAAGAAGATGCACTTGAGGAAATTGATATCGGTGGCAAGTTGCTTTGATCAACGCAAGGATCAAAAGTACATGAAGAAGACAGCAAAAATATTGATTTCAAACCAAAACAAGGAATAACTTTTGACAAATCTAAAATTGAATGTTTCAATTGTCAAAAGACCGGTCACTTTGCAAGGAGTGCGGGTTTGCTAAGTATCAAGCAAGCAGTATCGAGAAGCCTAAACTTGAACTCGAGGAGATTCCAATAAGCTGAAACAAAGGCTTTGGTTGCTCAAGAGAAGTTATCGTAAGTGGTGGGTGAAGAGTTTGATGATGAACCGGTGACTTCTTGTATGGTAGCGATGGAAGATGCGATTGAAGACCTTGTGGAAGCATTGGACCGAGCACCGCTTTTGATGAAGAATCTGAACATCTTTGCTGGAATCGATGATGGCTTTGGAGGTTTTGATTGGAGCGAGAGAAAGTGAAGATGATCCTGTTCTTCTTGCTATGGTGGCTACTTCATCCACTCGATCTCCTATCTACGAGGTATGCTCAAAGCTGTTATGAGTTTTATCAAAATTACTTATGATTATGTGATTGAAAGAGATAATTGTATTAGGGCTAGGTGCGAGGTAGCGAGGTTACCAAATCACTTTAGAGTCTATAGAAGCTAAAATCATAACACATGAAAATAATGAAATGGCTTGGGTGAAAAGTATGAACAACAGGATTACCAGTTAAAACTCGGTGAATGGAAACTAAATTGTAAAATTTTTGAAATTGAGAAATTAACTAAGGAAAGAGATGATTTGTTAGCTAAGTTTCTTTGCTTGGGAGAGTCCGGCTTGTCCCATGTTGCTTATGTTGAAAAACAGAGAAGAGCTTACATTAGAAACAGGCTTAGGATTTGGAATGGACTTTAGCAATGTAGATGAAAACCAACCTAGTAATCGGGATGATGGTGTTTTGAGGACATAACCACTAGTGATGATGAGCTCATTAACTATGTAGATTCATCTAGTAATGAGGGCTCGATAAGTGAACCACCTCCACGAATATAAGAAAGACAATGGTTATCATGTCGTTCCTCATCCAATTAGTCATCACCCTCTAGGGCTGATGTTTCTCATTATGGAGTAGATAGTCTAGAGTTTAGGAAGAAGCTTATTGCTAAATCTAGATCCGAGAAACCCAAAGAAGCTGTTGAAAACAATGTTCAAAATCCAAGGTACCTTTAAATCAAAGTCTTGCTCAACAAGCGATACATACGCAAAACCTTTTCAAACAAGATCGCTAAACCTTTTTGGGATAATTTTGGTCAAAACAAATTTTATCGGTCCTCAAGAAGGCAAAATAATTTTGGGCATAGACATAGAAGAAATCACTTTGGTCATATGGGTCAAAAGCGTGTTTTGTGTGTTATAGTCCTACTCACTTAATCAAAGATTGTGATGACACTCGAATATCTAAGCAAGTTTCAAGGAATAAGTCTAACAATCGAGACCTAGAGAGCACAAACCAGTGTTGACAAATTCAAATAGGGTTAATCACGAAACTTCACACCGGATCATAGATACCCACATCGAGAAGACCTTCAAGATCTCACGGTACTTTCAAATCACCGCCGAGACAAAGTCTTGAAAACCATACTTGGGATAGAAATTCTAGGAGATCTCACTATCAACCTAGAAGTTATCACAGTTCATATAGGGCTCTAGATCACAGGAACCACTGTTAAAAGCGAATGGGTAAAAGGACAAGATCACTGAGAGACATACAAGACGTTCAACAAAAAGTGAATCGATGTTTTGTGTCAAAAGAAAATCTTGATAATCGGTGAAAGAAATTTATGTTGAAAAACCAAAGAGTTTTGAAAATCCACATGCTAAACATCAAAAGATAATTTTGGATCATCGGTTGAGAGATAGTGAGAATTACATACTCAAAGAATTTGAGTTTGTAACTTCTCAAGGGAACACAAGTCGAGAATGGCTTGGGTTCCTAAAAGTTCTAACTCTTTTCTTTATGTGCGGGGCAATCCGGAAGAGGAGCTAAAAGATCATCTTATTGTGGATAGTGGTTGCTCTGGAAGTATGATGACGATAAAGAGATCTGTCGATTTTAGAAATATTAGTGGAGGAAAAGTTGCATTTGGGAATGATCCCAATGGAGGAAGGATTCTTGGAAAAGGAACAATTAAAGTGGAAGAATCGATTTTGAGAATGTCGGATATGTGAAGGAGCTAAAGTTCAACTTGTTGTCGATCTCTCAAATTTGTGATAAAAGCATCTGTGTTATTCAACGACACGAATGTCTTATCCTTTCTTCGACTTCAAACACATTGATGATGACTTGGTAGTACTAAGGGTACCAAGGACAAATGATGTGTATAGTTTAGACATGAAGAGTCTACATTCTTATGGACGAGCCACATGTTTGGTGGCTAAAGCAACATCTGAAGAGGCACATCAATGGCATAGAAGAATGGGCCATGTGAATTTCAAGAACATCAACAAACTGGTCAAAGGCAATTTAGTTAGAGGTTTACCTTCAAAGACTTACAAGAATGATCAATCATGTTTGGCATGCAAGAAGGGTAAACAACACAAAGCTTCCTGCAAGAAGCTTGATGAAAGAAATATTAGAGAACCATTGGAGCTATTACACATGGATTTATTTGGACTGTCTCGTGGCAAGTTTAAATAAGAAGAAATCTTGTTTGGTTATTCTTGATGATTGTAGTAGATTCGATTGGGTTTTCTTTTTGGGCTTTAAAGATGATACCTTTGATGCTATTCAAACTCTTATAATAGCACTTGAAAACCAATTAAGACTCAAGGTTAGAGGTATTAGATGTGACAATGGAATCGAATTCAAGAACAAGCCTATGGATGACTTTTGTGCAAATAAAGGCATAAAGAGGAGTTTAGTATTGCAAGAAGACCACAAACAAAATGGTGTTGCAGAGAGGAAGAATAGGACCTTAATTGAGCGGCAAGGACCATGTTAGCGATTCTCATCTCCTATTCAATTTTGGGCGGTGTCGTAAGTCTTGCATGCTATGTATATGAGGTCTCTGTCACCAAACCTATTAATTCATTGGGAAAAGATGAAGATGGATGACTGTTGAAGTCAAGTTATACTGAGATCTATGATTGGCTCTCTTATGTATCTTCTTGCATCAAGACACGATATTATGTTTGCGGTTTGTCTATGTGCAAGATATCAAGTCTCACCAAAGATTTCTCACATGAATGCGAGAAAGAGAATATTACATTATTTGAAACAACAACCTAAGTTGGGGTTGTGGTATCCTAAAGAGTCACCTTTTCACTTAGAAGCTTTTTGAGATAGTGACTATGCGGTGATAATTATGATAGAAGATCCTGTTGGTGGATGCCAATATCTTGGAAGAAGGTTAGTCTCACGGCAATGCAAGAAGCGGACAATTGCGACAACATCATCTCTGAAGTGAATATGTAGCTGCCGCAAGTTGTTGTGGTCAAGTTTTGTGGATGCGAGAATCAACTCTTGGATTATGGGTTCAATTTTAAAAATACTCCTATCAATATTGATAATGAGAGTACAATTTGTATTGTGAAGAAATCGTGTATCATTCCAAGACAAAGCATATTGATTAGGCATCACTTTATCGAGGTATTATGAGCATAGGCTCATAAATGTGGTTAAAGTTCACACGGATGATAATGTGGTGATTTACTCACCAAAGGTTTTGATGTGTCACGATTCAATCACTTAGTCATGAGCATTGGAATGATTAACTACTAAGCTATATTTAAGGGAGGACTATAAGATGTTAGGAATAGTCCTGTGTATTGCTGAGGGAGGATGTTCGTTTATACTTAGTTTATATGAAGGTTTTTGGCAAAATCTCGTATTTCAGAAAGTACCGCTTGGGAAAATCTTGCTTGGGAAAATCTTGCTTATGTGGAAAAAATCTTGTTTGTCGTATTAAAATCTTGTTCCAACGGTAATATTGATGGGTAATTGGTAGTAACGGTAACTTTGTTATTTAGGTGTGATTTTTTCAAATCTCACCTATAAATAACTTCTTTCCGATTTTCCCTCTCATATTATCATTTCACATCTTTTCCATACTTATCTTCCAATTACCATCTCTTTATTATTCTATACAATCTTTCTTGTGCTCACTTTTACAACAATGGTGAATCGTTTAACTGTTTCGAAGCACAATATGGTGGCTAATTTGGACAAGACTGAGGCGAATGTGGCTTTTCATGATATCATTGATTATCTTATTGGGTCGCCTATTAGTTATGCTCTTTTAGTTGAGCCAGATATTATTGAACCATGGATTCAAGAATTTTGGGCTAATGCTAAAGATAATATGGAGGAGGATGAATATTATATTAGATCCTCGATTCTTGGAAAGACTATCAAGATTACGAAGCCTCCATTCGTGATGATTTATTATTGGTGATGAAGATGGGGCTATTAGATTTGATAAACAAGCGATTTGGGATACTTTTCGTAATCGGGTTATGAAGGTTCTTTGGTGAACAAACTTTTAAGAAGGCCTTATTACATCCTCAATGGAAGTTTTTGATTCATGTTTTGCTCCATTGCATAAGTTCTAAAAGCACTTCTTGGGAGCGGTTTGGGTGAATATAGCGTCTGCAGTGGTTGGCTTAGCTACTTTACGTAGTATTTAACTTCTCACGACTTATTTTGGATGGTATGTTATCACATATATCATACGGGTCAACTTGGTTGATGTATCCAAGGTTTATCTGGGTTTTCTTAAACAAGCAATTGGTCGATGTTCCCAAACCTATCGCTTTACTACATTATTGTGCAACAAGCCAAAATCTATACATTCATGGCTAAAAAAGTTACTTGTTCAAAGGTGGAGATATTCCATTAACAACAACAATGATGGAAGTTGTTCAAGCCATTCGTGATGCATTTGGAGAGGATGAAGAACACGAAGGTACCGATTACGACCAAGTCTTGCATCTGCAATCACCGCTTCGGTGAAGGTCTTGCATCATTACAAGGTGATGATTTTTCTGGTCCTGAGGTTCAAGTAGAGATTGAGAGAACACCTACTCCATCTCCACAACGTGATGTTTCTGATTCCGAGGCGTCTTCTCAACTTCAAGGTGATACTCATTCTATACCTCGTGAAGGTTTAACTATGGATAACTATGCTTTGACAAGGGAGCTAGCTAGGTTGAACAAGACTGTTGAGCGTCAAGCTAAAACAATTCGGAAGTTGAAGCGTAACTATTTACGCTAAGAAATTTTGTTAAACCCTATATTCAAGGTTTCAACTTATGGGTTAAGGAGGAGAATAAGCGTGAAAAGCTCTTCGTAAGGAATTGAAAAGAAAGAAAGTTCCTAAATCATCTTACATCAACTTGGGAGGAATTCGAGAAAGGATAATTTGAAAGAAGATGTTATGAAGAAGAAAGAATCAGTAAGTTCGAGTAAAAGGTTATTTCGGAGGAACAAGAAGAAGAAGTACAAGTTCAAGGTGCGATGATCAAAATCATTTGTTGTACAAGGTGCGATGATCAAGGTCTTGAACATCAAAATCTTGAGTTTCATGATACATCTAGGCGGAGGTTATAACACCAATAACTCCAAGGGTTTTGAATTTTGAACAAGAAGTGGTCCTTCTACAGGTTGTTATAGAGGAAGAGGAGGAACCTAGATTTAAACCTATTCATTCACCAAGTGATGATGAATTAGTTGCTACAATTCTTGATTTGTCACAACCAAGAGGAGGTGTTACTATTAGAGATGTACAAGAAGAAGAACAACCAAGAAGCGATCAACCGCAATTGATCCAAAAGATAAAGGAAAAGGTATTTTGGTTGAAGTTAAGAAAAAGCTTACTTTGGCGAACTTAGAGCATTTGAAGTTGCAAGGGATGAAGGCAGTAGCTAGAAAGGTTCAAGAAGAATTAAATGCTAAATATAGAGAAGAACAAGAAGCTCGAAGCTCGTAAGAGAAGCGACTCGGAGGGTACATGAGGAATTAAATATCAAAGCTACTTGAACCTTCTACAGTCTCCAACACCTATTAGATTCATGTCAAGAAGACCTAATTTGGCTAAAGAAAGAAATGCGATGATGGCATATTTAAAAGCGAGAGGATTTAAAGGATTGCAAAAGCTAAATTATGTGGATATGAAAAGATTATATGATCTTGAGAGAGAAGCTTATAAGAAAGATGTTGCGAGGCATTAAAGATTTTAGAGAAGAAGCTTATTGAACCAAGTCGAAAGGAAGAAAAGCTTAAAGAGGAAAAGAAAAAGCGAAGCTACGGATGTTCGGGTTTTCAAAGAAAGAAGGTTGAATTAAGATGCGAGACTAGTGATGAATTGAAGAATTATCTCGAGTAGTAGATTTTGATTATACCAAGGAAGACAATGACATGAAGATGAACGGATCAAAGATCGGTGTTTTCAAAGTTGAGAAATCTAAGAATGGAGATTACATGGTTTTTCACAAAGAAGATAAAAGTTTAAAAGTTTTTAAAAGGCTATGGGACTTCTTGCATATTATAGCGAGTAGATCTATTCTACTTGTATCATGTAGTGAAAACTTATTTTGAAGATAATCATTAGAAGGGATTGGATTGGTTTACATGGTGATCTTATAACCATGTGGGAAGCGATGAAGAAATCTTGATGATATTTGGAAGGATCAAGAAAAGCGGGAAATAGTTTACCGGAGATTCTTTGAAGAATCTGGAGTTCATGTTTTGGAGCTAGAAAATGGAACAATGATACATATGTTTGCAGAAAGAAGATATCCTCTTACTGTTGAGCTCATGAGAAGAATGCTAGAGCATGGTTTGGAAGTAGAAGAGGATGATGAAACCGCTTGTATGGTGGTCAATTTGTTTATAGGCGGACTACTATTCTGAGAATGATCTTTAAGCGGTATGAATTTTATTTGAATAACTACTTTTTGATATCGGTACTTTTATTCAAAGTATGCTAGTCGAACAGTACTTTCATCAAATCTTGTTCTTGAATTAGACCAGTTAAATGATTTTAGAAGAAACCTTTGCTAAATAATAAATATTTTTGAAATAAAGGTTGAATAAATGGTTTTGTGATGATAACATCAATAGGTTATCAATCCACCATGGTTACAAAAGGATTGACTAATCCATGAGCAAGCGGCTACGGTAAAGATATATCAAACTCGTTTTTAGTTGACAACTTGCTAATAAGTTGGATGGTCATCAACTCACCATATCGATAATGTGAAGAGTTGGCTAGCCCACAAGAAATGGCTTGTGGTAAAGCGATGGAAAAACCATTATTGGTAATTAGTTCACCATTAGATAAAAGAACTAACTAGTCCGAATGGTACGACTTTTGGTAAAGACAAAACAAATCATTGATAGTGGTGATTTGCTAAAAATCATATGGTTATCAATGTACCATGGTCTTACACACCAATATATTTGGCTACTCGAGATAATGGCTTTGGTAAAGAGTTCTAAAACCATTGAATTTTCAATGATTCACTTGAAAGTGATGAGAATAGTATGCAACTTAAACTGAATTAAATGTACAAATTGTCATATGTTCTTTGTGTTCTTTGAAAAGATGGAGATTCTTTGGATCTTCTTGTGAAGAAAACAATTCTAAGAGATACTTTGACAAAAGCACTGATTCTCTGAGATATAATCTAAAGACTAAAGAACAATCCATTTTTAAAGATGAAGTCATTAAAGATATTTTAACAAAGGAACTTGAAGTCAAGCAAGTAGAATTCAAGTTAGGGAGGATTGTTGGGATATGAAAGTCTTGAAGATATCAAAGTCTTGAAGACATGAAAGTATTGTGTCGCAAAGAAATCTTGGAAGAAGTCAAAGAGTCAAATCTTGCTAAAGGCAGAGTCAAAGTCACCGCAAGATAAAGTCAATCTTGCTAGAACAAATAAACTGTTATATTTGTTTATGGAAAGTATTGTATTCCATGTTTAGATTACTTGTCGTACAAGGTTATCAATTGTAAACCGACTAGGATATCCTTGAGCCTATAAAAGAACTCCTAGATTGGCATTAGATGTACGATTTGGAAAAAGAGTTTTAGAGTTTCTGAATTAAGAGTTTAGAGAAAAGTTCGATTATCTTAGAGTCGTATTAGAGTATCGCATAATAAGCGATTTAGAGATTGTTAATAAAGTTTTCTTCTTAGCTTTATTAAGTAAATTCCGCGTACTTGATAAATATTGCTCAGTGTTTCTTTGTTAATAACTTAGGATTTATTCGAGGTTATTAAACCTTAACAAGCTAGTTAAGTTAGTTTGATTAAAGTATATCGATCCTACAAGAATGGTGTGTAAGCTTCAGCAGATGAATATAAGAATCAGATATGATGACGATGATGATGAGGATTCTATTCTAATGAAGGAATATTATGAGAGCTTGTCAAGCGAGATCACACCAAGCTCCCATTGACTCTCTCATAATGGGGACGAGCCTCTTAGCACTATTCCGAAATGGAATCGTCTAGTGTTGAGAACCTTGTTCCAATCCCAGTGAGTCCGAGGTTATCTCCGGTAATATGTGTGATGAGCCTCTTAATGATGATTCTTCTCCTCCTCTTGACATTCCATATGATCATGTCGAGATGTTCTCCGATTACGATAACGATTGTACTTCGTTTGGACGATTCTTTATCCTATGGAGACATCGATTATGTCGAGGAGCTACCTTCCGAGCTAGTTAGCTTAGAAGAAGTGAAATTCGATGATCCGGAAATTGAGGACGAGATACTTCGTGAAAAATTGTTCAATATAAATCTCCTCGTTTCTAAGATCGAATCATTACATGCTAAGTCGACTTCATCTCCTATCCCGTTGTGGATAGTGACTCTACATTGGACAAGCCCGAACCATTTCACGAACTTAAGGCTTTTCAATGATTCTCTTCATGAAGAGTTCTCCGGTGAACTCTCTCATGACATATCTCCTCGGAATATGATCATTTTATTTTGATCTTGAGGATGATATTGGCTCGGAGGAAGGTGTACTCTATCATAAGAGTTTGCTTATTGATGATACTACCTCACCCTTCCTCCCGATATGTCTACATTTGAGGATGACGAATGGATCCTAATTGTTATAAACATCTTCCTTCCATTCCTCACTTATGATGTGACTTCTCTCTTCTTCACTCCTTCGGGAGTGAGGACACTATCTTTGACCCGACATTTTCATTTATCATCCGTAGTCGGGTCTTTCTCAGTATATCTCGTCCGTGTGGAACTTTCGCGTGCTTCAATGTTTATCCAAACATCTTGAATGAAAGTCCGATGGAGATTGTTTCTTCCACTTTGCTTCCCATGAACAAATTAATGCGGGTCGAGTCAAGCTAGCGACTCGGTAATCAAAAACAATAGCATGCCACATGGGTTTCACCCATATTTCGACTTCTTGCCCTTTCTACCACCTAAGTGTGGGGTGATGCCCCACATGTTATATATATATCTCTTAAAAAAAAAAAATCATTCTTAATAATGGCCGTAGTATTTCCCTTTTCGTTCTTTGTTTCTACAGAATCGCAGTACTTTGAATATTGAGGGCAATATTCATTTCTAAGTGTGGGAAATTCTCACGAATTTTATCATATTTATCCGCCAATTCTCCGTTTTTGGCCAAAATTTTTTTGGAGTAAGTGTTTTCACTTACTCAACTTACTGATTATCGATCCGCCATGTTTGATAAACAAAAGGATTGGCTAATCCGAGCAAGCGGCTCTTGGTAAAGGTATATCAAATCCGTTTATGGCTTGCATTTGCCCAAAATTGTATGGTGTTCATTTCACCATATCCTTAAAAGTGAAGAGTTGGCTAGCCCGCAAGATTATGGCTTGTGGTAAAGGCGGTGGAAAACCATAATTGGTAATCGGCTCACCAAAGATAATTCGATAATTTATCTAAGAGTTGGCTAGCATCTGGAAAGTGCGGCTTACGGTAAAGACTAATCAAATCCGTTTACAACTTATGATTTGCTCAAAATCATTTGGTTATCGATGTACCAAGGTTCTTACTTGAACCGAAACATTTGGCTACTCCAGTGATGGCTTTTGGTAAAGAGTTTTAAAATCCATTAAAGTTTCAAATCATTGCTAGGGACTAGCAATATCTCGATGTGGGGGATTAATGAGTGTCTAAATACTCATCATTTTTATACAATATAAACCGCAAAATCATCCGAAAACACTCAAAATGAATCAAAATGATGAAAATATCACAAATCGTGTTTTATGTGTTTTAAATGCAAAAGATCAAAATCGGATGAAAAATGATTCAAGTTTGCAAAATTGGCGCTTTAGTCCCCAAGTTTCAAAATTGTCAAATCAGGTCCACGGTATATCAAAATAAAGAAAATATCATTCAAGGTCCACGAAATATTTTAAATTGTCAAAACGGTCCTTGAATGAATCTTTAGTCAAATGGCGGAAAAGGTCCTTGACTTTGAAAATTGGCAAAATGGCCCCTAGAAAATTGGAAAATGTCAAGTTTGGTCCTTGCATTACTGAAACTTGTCACTTTTAACCCTTGGATCAACTTTGCATAAATGGCAGCCTAGGCCCTTGTATTTTCAGAAATGGCAACTCTAGTCCTTGTCATTTAAACCTTTTGGCCTCGTCACTTAACCAATTGGACCCTGCCTTGCATTTTGCCCCCTGTCATAATACATTTTGGACCCTTTATTATTAATACTGCCTCAGTCAACCACTTGGTCAAACACATACCTTGGCGCGTTTTTCTTCTTCCCCAACCAAATCCCTGAAATCACTCAACTAACCATCCCTCCTCACTCTCCTCCTTCCTTGTCCCTTCCACCTCTACACAATCCAAGAATCATTAAATGATCCTCCTCATTCACTCAACCATAGCCATCATCAAAACCAAAATTCCGCCAAAATGATCAAATGGCCAATATTCACTTAAGCTCGTCCAATGGTCAAGGAAATTAGTGGGAAAAGCTCGAGCAAGTGGAGGCGGTTTGGGTATAAAAAAAGCAAGTGGAGATAGAAGAGGGTAGCTAGTTTTATAAAGTTTTCTTAATGTCGTTTTTAATTAATGTCTTAGTTTAATGCAAAATGTTGTAATTTCAAGTTATATGTATTACATTTAAGTTAAAACATCCTTGTAATGTGTTTTTGATTATCAATCTAAGTTTTATTTAAGTTCCAAGTTCTATGTTTCTTGTTGAGATTTTCGGTTTCAAATTCTTCTATCCGGGTTGTTAGTTGCTTGTTTCAAGCCTAAACAAGTTTACTTAAGCTCTCTATAAGCTTTGAATAAGTTTACATTTCATTTTCAAACAAAATTGTGAGTTGGTCAACAAAAGTCAACTATTTAAGTTCATTTGGATTTGAGCATGGTTTGGGAGATTGCAGATCTTTGAATTGGGTTGGATTAGTATCATTTAGTGTAGGATTGGGTTTGGATTTGGCCTGCAAGCAAGATTGGACACCTGTGAGTGATCATCTCATTTACATTTTCAATCCATTTTGCAAATCATGCTTCTATCTGTTCTTATAGTCTAGGCTAGTTTTAACTTGTTTATATAGTTGTATTTAGTTCATGTAAGCTCAGTTTGATTAACATCTCAAGCCTGTTCACTAGTTAGCTTTATTAAATTTGCATAGCGATTGATTATAGGGTGTTTGGAATTCTCGCACTATCTCATCTTTAAGGTCATTGTAGTGATAGGTTCCTGTTGTTTCATGTTTGCTTAGCTCCTTTGAACTCATTTGAGTCATAACTTGTGCCTGCACTTGCTCATAAGTCAAAATTCCCTTTTAACTGTCTTAAAACCTTATCTGTTGAGTTTTTATAAGATCAAAAGTTCATTTTGTGTGTTAAATACATAGAGATAGATTGTAGTAACTTTATTTCATCATATTAGATCCTAATCAGTCCTTAAATTTAATTCAAAGTTCCATTTAGTCAAACTTTCAATACTGCTATAAAAAGTCAAAATGGTAAAAACCTGCTTTGTGCCTAACTAGGGTGATTTTAGTGAGCTCATTTCTAGGTCATTTCAAGTGAGACTTGTGGTTTTTAAAAGTTCAACTGCTCTAGTTTCTTGTTGTCACTTTTGCATAATTTTGTGAATTTTCTATAAGCTTCATAAAAGCTTATCAAAATGGGACTAAGTGCCTGTCTGAGGCATTGAGCAAGACAGGGGATTATCGATTCTGCAGAACTTGCATTTGGCTCATAAGAGCTTCTCTAGGTCTGAGCTTTGGATTTTAGATAGTCAGCTAGGTCTTGTTCAAGTTCCAGTTGTTGGCTTTTAGTTTCCAGCTTATTCTAGTGCTTATTTTCTTGTCCCAAGTAGCTACCTAAAACTGTTTTTTTTTAGCTTATATCTCATATTAGTCAAATCTTGGTATATTGCAATCCAGTGGTTAGAGCTTGTTGATTTGTGTTGCATTTGGTCACTTTTAGTATATTTAAGCTTCTGTTTTGGTTTGGTGCTTATTGGTCTCCATTTGCTTATTCAAAGTGCTTATCTATAAGCACTTTGCTCATCAGTTCTTAATTCCTCCACACAGCACCTTTTTTTTTCTATTTTTCCTAGATTCCTCATATTATTTTAGAGTTTTCCTGAAATTTTCAGATTTTTCCAAGTTGGTTTGCTATTTTTCTGCATTTAAATTGATTTTTAGGCCTTTTTAATTAGCTTTAAATACAAAAAATAAAGAAAAGTTTCAAAAAAATAATTTTTCATTTTTCTTAAGTTTAGATAAATATAAAAAGCCTAAAAAGTATTTTTCCATAATTTTCTTGGTTTAAAAAGTATTTTCTAGCATTTTAATTAGTTTTAAATAGTATTAAATTAATAATAAATATACAAAAAAGTCTAAAAAATATAATTTTAGTTTTAAAATAAGTTTTATCATATTTTAGATTTTTCTAAGTTATAATTTCATTTTCTAGGTTAATTTTGTATTTTCTTATATTTTAGTGTATTTTAAATACTTAATAAATAGTTTTAATTAATAATAATTAGAATAATAGTTGTAAAAATAATTTTCTTTTCTAGAAATTTTCTTTTATCATTAGGATTGTAAAATGTATTTTTATATCCGTAGGTATTTTCTTTCTTTATTCTCACGTTTTATTTAAATGACGTTACGTAGTTTTTATTTAAACGTCGTTTTAAGTTTTAAACGTTCATCATTTTAAATATAGTGATAGCGTTTATTTAATATATTTTATATTTTAATTTTCTTAATTTGTATTTAAGTCATTTGTAATTTATAATCTTTTCAAGAGTGTAATTATCCATCCAATATCTTTCCGATTACTATCCTGGTGATCATTCTATCCTCCGAGTTTGCTTTGACACACCATTGAGTCTCAGGTGGGACTAAACGACCGGAATTCATTCTATTCTCAGGACTTCATTGCATTTGTGCTTAAAATTTGTTTAAGTCTCATTACGGTTGGCCATTCACAGTGGCCACTTGTGTGATTGGACTTGACGGTTTAACAGATCAAAATTTGGCGCCATCTTGGGAGGCTTTAGCGTGTGTTAAAACCTTTTCGCGACCCATTCTTGCACATATTCCATCTTTTGTAAAAGTTTTTGTAAAGTTTTCAAAAATCCAAAAGTTCATTAACACTTTTCGAAGTGTTATCAACACCAAAAATATTTTCATTCTTTGTTTTATAGCTTTGTTTTAAAAAAAAAAAAAAAAAAAAAAAAAAAAAAAATCCAAAAATATCCATCTTTATTCTCTCGCATCTTTTGATTCTACATTTCCTTACCCTCTAATCTATTTAATTCTCCATTCCTTATCCTCTATAACCGTTTAATTCTTCATCTATTATCCTCTTATCATTTAATTCTTCATGTCATGGTTTTCAACATGTTCACGGTGTGGAGGTCCATTTAACGGTGGAAATTGTCGGCGATGTACCAATGTGAGTTTGGAGACAAGTTTGTCGATAATCCGATCCCATTTCAAATGAAGCTTGATTTTTACCTACCTCCACAACCCCAATACGAATCCTACTAATGCGAGTTTTGTGGGAATGATTCTCATTACGGTTTTGATTGTCCACCACGGGTCCCGCTTGTCTATGAGCCGGAACCATGTTACAATCGAATTTTGGTGAAAGTTATTCTCCAATTATCTCTGTTGTGAGAATTGCGGGGTCCTCATGCGACTTTTGAATGTCAACCGATGAATCAAAATTTTCACAATTCCAATTCTCCGGTTTGACAATTTCCAACCCCAGGTATTCCATCGGTCATCGGACTCCGAGCCTTCACAAACATCTCAATGATTACGAGAGTGTAATCTTCCACAAAGTTCGAAGAAATACGCATTCGAAAGAAACTACAAATGAAAAGAATGGTGTGTAAGCTTCAGCAGATGAATATAAGAATCGAGATATGATGGCGATGATGATGAGGATTACATTCTAATGAAGGAATATTATGAGAGCTTGTCAAGCGAAATCACACCAAGCTCCCATTGACTCTCTCATAATGGGGACGAGCCTCTTAGCACTATTCCGAAATGGAATCGTCTAGCGTTGAGAACCTTGTTCCAATCCCAAGTGAGTCCGAGGTTATCTCCGGTAATATGTGTGATGAGCCTCTTAATGATGATTCTTCTCCTCTTGACATTCCATATGATCATGTCGAGATGTTCTCCGATTCGATAACGATTGTACTTCGTTTGACGATTCTTTATCCTATGGAGACATCGATTATGTCGAGGAGCTACCTTCGAGCTAGTTAGCTTAGAAGAAGTGAGAAATTCGATGATCCGGAAATTGAGGACGAGATACCGTGAAAAATTGTTCAATATAAATCTCCTCGTTTCTAAGATCGAATCATTACGTGCTAAGTCGACTTCATCTCCTATCCCGTTGTGGATAGTGACTCTACATTGGACAAGCCCGAACCATTTCACGAACTTAAGGCTTTTCCAATGATTCTCTTCATGAAGAGTTCTCCGGTGAACTCTCATGACATATCTCCTCGGAATATGATCATTTCTATTTTGATCTTGAGGATGATATTGGCTCGGAGGAAGGTGTACTCTATCATAAGAGTTTGCTTATTGATGATACTACCCTCACCCTTCCTCCCGATATGTCTACATTTGAGGATGACGAATGGATCCTAATTGTTATAAACATCTTCCTTCCATTCCTCACTTATGATGTGACTTCTCTCTTCTTCACTCCTTCGGAGTGAGGACACTATCTTTGACCCGGCATTTTCATTTATCATCCGTAGCGGGTCTTTCTCTCAGTATATCTCGTCGGTGTGGAACTTTCGCGTGCTTCAATGTTTATCCAAACATCTTGAATGAAAGTCCGATGGAGATTGTTTCTTCCACTTTGCTTCCCCATGAACAAATTAATGCGGGGTTGAGTCAAGCTAGCGACTCGGTAATCAAAAACAGTAGCATGCCATATGGGTTTTCACCCATATTTCTGACTTCTTACCCCTTTCTACCACCTAAGTGTGGGGGTGATGCCCCACATGTTATATATATATATATATATATCTCTTAAAAAAAAAAAAAAATCTTTCTTAATAATGGCCGTAGTATTTCCCTTTTCGTTTTTGTTTCTAAGAACCGCGGTACTTTGAATATTGAGGGCAATATTCATTTCTAAGTGTGGGGAATTCTCACGAATTTTATCATATTTATCCCCAATTCCCCCTTTTTGGCCAAATTTTTTTTTGGAGTAAGTGTTTTCACTTACTCAACTTACGATTATCGATCCGCCATGTTTGATAAACAAAAGGATTGGCTAATCCGAGCAAACGGCTCTTGGTAAAGATATATCAAATCCGTTTATGGCTTGCAATTTGCCCAAAATTGTATGGTGTTCAATTTCACCATATCCTTAAAAGTGAAGAGTTGGCTAGCCCGCAAGATTATGGCTTGTGGTAAAGGCGATGGAAAAACCATAATTGGTAATCGGCTCACCAAAGATAATTACGATAATTTATCTAAGAGTTGGCTAGTCCGTAAGGTACGGCACGGTAAAGACTAATCAAATCCGTTAACAACTTATGATTTGCTCAAAATCATTTGGTTATCGATGTACCAAGGTTCTTACTTGAATCGAAACATTTGGCTACTCCAGTGATGGCTTTTGGTAAAGAGTTTTAAAATCCATTAAAGTTTCAAATCATTGCTAGGGACTAGCAATATCTCGATGTGGGGGATTAATGAGTGTCTAAATACTCATCATTTTTATACAATATAAAGCGCAAAATCATCCGAAAACACTCAAAATGAATCAAAATGATGAAAATATCACAAATCGGTGTTTTATGTGTTTTAAATGCAAAAGATCAAAATCGGATGAAAAATGATTCAAGTTTGCAAATTGGCGCTTTTAGTCCCCAAGTTTCAAAATTGTCAAATCAGGTCCACGGTATATCAAAATAAAGAAAAATATCATTCAAGGTCCACGAAATATTTTAAATTGTCAAAACGGTCCTTGAATGAATCTTTAGTCAAATGGCGGAAAAGGTCCTTCAACTTTGAAAATTGGCAAAAATGGCCCTCGAAAATTGGAAAATGTCAAGTTTGGTCCTTGCATTCTCGAAACTTGTCACTTTTAACCCTTGGATCAACTTTGCATAAATGGCGCCCTAGGCCCTTGTATTTTCGAGAAATGGCAACTCTAGTCCTTGTCATTTAAACCTTTGGCCTTGTACTTAACCAATTGGACCACCTTGCATTTGCCCCTGTCATAATACATTTTGGACCCTTGATTATTAATACCGCCTCGATCGACCACTTGGTCAAACATGGACCTTGGCGCGTTTTCTTCTTTGACGAATCCACGAAATCACTTTCAACTTACCATCCCCCTCCTCACTCTCCTCCTTCCTTGTCCCTTCCACCTCTACACAATCCAAGAATCATTAAATGATCCCTCCCTCATTCACTCAACCATAGCCATCTGTCAAAACCAAAATTCCTGCCAAAATGATCAAATGGCCAATATTGTTAGGAATTAGATAATTCCAGTATTGAAGAGTCGGTCACCCCAACCATTGTCTAGCACAAGTTAGCTCGTAGATTGGTCATTAGTTACGTTTTTATGTAGTTAATTAGTTAGTTAGTAGCTTAAAGCTGTTTAGTGCAACACCGTGGAGGAAGGTCGGGTCTTTACCAGCTGTATCCACGATCCATGGCCGTCGGAGGTCGTTTAGTTTGTAACCTATAAATACCTCTACCATGCAAGGTAGAGGTTGGATGTTCTTTGGTAATCTAATATTCTACAAGTTTCTCTCACTAGAATGTCCCACTTTTTCTCTCTAAAACCATCTATGTGCTCATTGTGTTAATGTTATGATGTGTATGTGAAATTCAATATCTTACAATTGGTATCAAGAGCCGAGGTTAGATCATATCTTGCACATCTTTGGATTTATAGTGGTTTTAGGTGGTTTTGAGTTTGAAAAAGTTTAGTGGTTTTGCATCATTTGGTTGATTTCTTGTGTTAAAGTTTGAATTTTGTTGGTACTTCTATGTTTAGAATCATCACAAGTGTTTAGGTTTTCATTTGGTAGCTTGAATCATCTTGGTTGGGTTGTTTTTGGATTGAAAAGTGATGTTTATATGGTTTTCAAGCTAGCGACTTAGTTCACTTGAGTATTTTCTTGGTAGCGACTTGCTTCACATTTTGTAGCGACTTACGGTGTTGGAGCTAGCGACTTAGACCTAGCGATTAACAGACAGTAGTGGACTCTCCACTACGGTGGCGACAGTGGTAGCGACTTGGTGCATGCGAGTTGCTCTTTAGCGACTTGTATCTCTAGCGACTTGTGTAGCAATTCACGCCAAAATTTGGCTAGCGACTTGATGCATGTGAGTTACCACTTAGCGACTTACATCTGGCTAGCGACTTGGAACTCTAGCGACTTGGCGTGGTAGCGAATTAAGTGTTGGCGACTTGGTGTAGTATCTTCTAGCGACTTGGGATTAGTGCTATTTAGTTGGTAGCGAGTTGATTCTAATTCTCTAGAGACTTGGGGAGTAATTCATAATAATACAATGTCAGTCATCACGGATTCCTTAATCACCAAAGTACTTGCTCTCTATGACACAACACAAAATAGTGAAACAGAATGCCTATCGAAGGCCACACACTTAATGATTCGATGTCGATCAATCGAACAACTCAAATAAGTCACTCTTAATGTCTTGAGATGATGCTAAGAATGTGGAATGTACCGGTGAGCCGTTTCAACATCTCGATCGACTTCTCAAACTACTCTTATCCACAACCATGGATCAAACAAGTTGTGCCATCCTTCGTCAGATTTTCCCACTTTAACAAGAACTGCTTTGCTTAACCTAGAACGGTCGAGGTTTCAAATTACCAAAGAAAAGCTCTCAACCGATGATTCTCATGTCGCTCTCCAAACCATCTTCAACCAATTTCACCACTTACCCGGAAGAATACTCCTCGATTTTGATAAAAACATGGTGGAATGTCTTTCAAGAAGCACACGGAATGGAAATTCATGAGTTCGAAACTCATTTATTCAACTTATGAGTAATATGGAAACATACATCGAGGAAGCGCAAAGAGAATAACAAGTGAAGGAATTGAATGAGTGTCAAGAGTGTCCATGGAACAATGATGACGTGTCATGCTTCATTCAGTTGAACCAACGAAGACACCGATCGCAGAATCTCGGTTGTGATGGAAAAGGATGAAGAGAACAAGATCGATCTCAAATTCTCGAGTCGAAAAGGTATCAATCAACAAGGTACACTTATCTCGATCACACTAATTCTCACAAAAGGTACATGACTCTTACATCGAACATAACAATGTGGAATCAATCTTTGTTTTATGCGAATCTAATGCAAGTAACATGATTGAAAAAGGGTATATGATGAGCTTTCAAACAAATTTTCAATTCTTGAAAAACACCGTATCTCTTTGCAAATTGAAATACAACATAAGAATGAAATGTTTTATGCAAAAAAGTGTAGTAACTGGAACTTCGAATTTAGAGAATTTTTGAAATTAATCGGTTAAAATCCCGATTCGGGACAAAGATTCGACCATAAGAAATGCGAAATCGCTTCTTTCGAAGCCGAAATATATTTGTCATGAGATGAGTGATACACTAGAATCTAGGAATTCTGAACTAGCTCTATGTGTGTCCAACCTTCTAAGAGAAAATGAGCATTTAAGAAAGAACCTTGAGGAAACAAACTCTAAGTTAGTCAATCAATCTAACTTCTTGATGAAAGATATTGATGACCTCAAAGCACAAATTCAGGATAAGAGCTTCAATATTGTTGCCCTAAAAAATGAGCTCAGGAAGTATGTTGGAAATAGGATGAACACTAAGTCGCAAAACCTTCAACTTTGGGAAAGTCAACGGTTCGAACCACTTGAAGCGAGCAGTTATTAAACAACCTAATGCCTTTAGGTGCGAAAGAGCTAAACCATTGAAATCTAAGCTTACATCCCAAGTTGATAATAAGTCATTTTGTCAAAACCGGTCACTTCATTGCCTAGTTCGGATATGATGAATCCCAAGCATAGGACTAATGAACATCATGCAAAACATAGTCGACGGATCAATCCCTAAGAAATTCTCGATCACAAAAGACAAATAGTCAAAACAAGGGTGTGCACTCATTTAGTTCAACTCATTTGTGGCTTCAAATGGATTCCCACCGGTAGATTATTTAAGTTTACAGGACTTAAGCGAACTTACATCCCTAGATCATGCCTCGAATGGATTCCTACTGGTAAACTTTTCAAGAATGTAGAGCCTAATAGGATCTCCATTAATGATAAGTCAGAGTATCTTGTGATGCATCCAAATGTGAGACTAATCATGTCACTAACTCTTATATGTACAAATCTACATGTGCTTCAAAGACAATGTGCTCTCGGTCTTTTCGGTACAATGCTCAACTCAATCGTGAACTTCATGACTTGGTTCCCATCGAAATGAACATAGCTCATTCGGGGAGCTATAGCGTGCAACATTGATGCACTACTTACTTTGACTCCTATTCATCATTGAATCGGGACTCGTTCATCCATATCTTTGTATAAATCAAGTTACTTTAAAATATATATATATATATATATATATATTTTATCACGTTTTCTTTAAATTCTTTTTTATATCATGTTTAAATTCTTTAAATGTACAATTTTATCACGTTTTTCCTATCTAATAAAGAATATTTCCACTGTTATTGATAACATCTACGGTCCTAGAAATGTCATTCAATAATGGCACGGGATCATAGATGAAGTTCGAACAATTGAAATATTCTTGTTTCCATTTTATCAGGGTAAAATTATGTCAATCAATGTTCTTTGATGAACTTGATTGAGGGGGAGACTGTGTATATGTTTTTCTTGACTATCTATGCCATTGGCTTCTGTGTTGGTTATAATGCTTGCTCGTTTGTATGTTGAGGTCGTGTTTTGCCTCTGTAACTATCTGGTTATGGTTTCTGTAGGGTGTGGTCATATCTTGCTCATGTGATTATCAGTGTGTACCTACGTATTAAGTGCCTAGCTTAGATTTTAATGCTTATGTGTCTAAATGTTTTATTGATTCATGGTGATCAGTGTGATAATCTTTGCTAGAGGCTTAGTCTATAATCTGTGTTTGCAACCTACCACTCGTTCATCTATACCATAGGGACCAAAGTTGCCATATAGTGAAAGTTATGTTGCACTAGCGACTTACCTCACCTCTTGTTAAAACCACAAGGACCAATTGTGTCATATCGTCATAGTTAGTTGGGATACCCCTAGCGAATTACCCTATAGCGAGTTACCATTTATCTTAAAAAAAGTTTTTTTCCCTTTCTCTCTCGTTTTCTCTTCCTCGTCTTTGTGCTCATTTTAGCGACATAGCAAAAGGTTTGCCTCGATCCCCCCTATCTGTGTTCTCTCAAGCTTTTGTGTCGGTTTCTAACATGTACTTTATATCCGGATCCTTCGAGCTCGTGAGTTGTGATTGTTTGTCTCGTTTAGGTTCGATTGTTCATGGAAAAGTATGTTTGTTGCTTGTATAATGATTGAACGGGTTCAAAATGTTTGGAATATATTGTTTGGAATATAGTGTTTTGAATACATTGATGTATGATTAAATGGATTGGACTGATGGGTTGATGTTAGAAGTGCTCTTGGTGGCGATTTAAATTGTTCTTGGTAGCGACTTAGTCTGAATGTTCTTCATAGCGAGTTAGAGTTCAACTTAGCGACTACGTTTCTATAGCGAATTAGTTCACTATATTCTAGCGACTTGGTTAGCGAGTTAGCGTTAGCGACTTGTATTTACAAGTTAGCTTAATTAGTAACCCAGCGACTTAGTTAAACAATTGGTAGCGACTTGGGTGTGTTACTGTTCATGGCGACTTGTATTTACAAGTTAGCGAATTTGTTACCTAGTGACTTAGTTGACTGCTTTGTAGCGACTTGGTTTAGGTACTGTTCATGGCGACTTGGCTTTACATGCTAGCGAATTAGCTTAGCGATTTAGAGTGATAAACAATTAGCGACTTTTCTATGACTCTAGTGATGGCGACTTGTTTTTACAAGTTCTCCACATTGTTCACTTTCATGTTGCTATTTTGTCTTAGGGTCAAGGGTTATTAAAATGTTCAAAGGTCCAGTGTTATAGTTGATCTCATTCTCTACACTTAGGAACTCCTAATTCAATTTTTTGAGTCTACACACTCTATGTAATCTGCTATGTCAAGTGCATTTAGGAAAAAGTACTTGGTTTCTCTCACGACAACCAAAATGTTTCTTTTCCTCATACACACTGTTATATCACTTCTACATTTGTGTTGTGGCTCATGACATGATCCCTTTGCAATGCTCTCTTTGCTTGTTATTCCCTTATCGTCGTCATGTGAATATTTATCCGTAAGATTATACTCATTGTATTATCTCTCGTAAGGAAGTTGTCTTTTATGTCTCTGTATGTGTTTTGGGAACTCCTTCGAGTGACTACTTTATGTGTCTATGTCATAAGGGTGCTCTCATTGTTGTCTCATTTACCATTTATCATCTAACCTGCTCCCATTCATTATTGTTGATTGTATGATTACTCGAACATCAATGGCAAGTTCAATCCGTAAAAGAGCACTACCGTCGGGATCATCCAAAGTTCTTTCAGACGAAGAAATCCTTCCTGTGAGTCAATGGGTCATTATTGGAAAAAGCAAGCATTATGTGGATCTACAAAGGCTTCAACAAAATCCGATACTCAAAGTTTCTATTGACATCCTCAAAACACAAACTTCTTGAGCACTTACCAAGCAATGCTCAATTCCGACCATTTACATTCAACAATTACGGAACACCGCTCAATGGAACAAAATCACCAATACTCCCGCAAACCGGATGATATGGAGTTCTCAATTGATTCGATATTACGAGCAAGGCTCTTGGAATCACCCCATGTAACCCCGACTTTCGTTCGAATCTCCACCGGTCTTGACGATCCGATTGTCTTTCTTATTGGATTGGGTTATCGTAATGATTTCAAGAGCATCGACATCATCACGGACACATGTATCAACCCCGAGAGCTATTACAACCATTATGAACTTATGCTTATCGGGAAAACTTGTGGTTCGATAAAGTGAGAATACCTATCTTGCAAATCCTATGGGGAATCATTAATAGGGTTGATGTGAATGTCTCGAACGTATTTGGGAAGAATTCTCGTTATCAATGAACACATTCATATCGATAGAACCTATTTCGAACAATGCTCAAGGCGAAGAAACAGAACAAACTTGTAATTCCCAGCATCAGATTCTCTAAGCTTGTTATCCAGTACTTACAACAAACTCATAAATTCACTCCTAGGTCTGAATCGACTTTACACAAAGCAGAAGATGAATTTGTTTTAGGAAACCTGAAATATGTTCCTAGAGGTACGAATAATGAAGTATTTGGATTGCCAATTCCTGATTGTCTTCTCACAGAAGATATCAAGAAGAAGGACTACTTCAAGCAATACATGAAAAGAGCAACCAAACTCTCTGCTGATGTCACACCCTCTCCTGTTCAACCAAATGCTCCCATGACCAAGTCAGCCTCACAAGCATCCTATGCCTCTCTCCCTAAAAAGAGACTTGAAAGGTCACTACAATCTGACACCGCATCCAAGAAGCAGAAAGTAAAAAGAAAGAAAGTGGAAAAGGAAATTGGTGAGAACACAGAGATACCAAGGAATGTTACCAGGCTAATTGATGAAGATGATGCTGATCTGCAACTTGGAATTCAGCGAAGCCTAGAAAGTCAGAATGTGAAAGCCCCAGTAGGTGGAGTTGTGTTAAGAGAACCCGCTCAACTACCTCGACAACCAACCTCAATGACACATGACAAGGGTAAAGGGTGGCAAGTGTTGAACCGAACAAGTCGCTCACATGCTCTTAACTATCTCATCATCTCCATCAAGCACCACAAATCAATATGAGTCAAGAGAAGAACAGAATCATCACATGCAAAAGAACTATCTGGAGTGGTCAAAGTGCCTGAAACGTTTAAGAAAACTTCTACACTTAGTGAGACTCAATCTGGCTTGAATGTTGACACTCTGATACAAAAGGGCTCGCAGGAGAACCTTGAGACAAGATCTGATGAGACCTTGAAGATGGATGAACCAAATCTGTCTACTAACTCTCTATCCTCACTTAAGAATCTTGATGAAGATTTCTCTTTTGGTGATCAATTCATTAATGACAAAACTTTAGATTCTGCACAATCCATGTACACTGTCAGCATCCAGCAAGATACGTCAACTATTCCTCCAATGACTGCATCTTCACTATCAACTGCACTTCCACCTCCCTTATCAACTGAACGAACACCACCAACAATGTCACCAAACCCGAACCCGTCATTACAATTGCGGATGAAGTAGCTCCACCGACTTCCCTCCACAGATTCTCAACTCGATAAACCATTGGATAAAGCCATTAAAAGGATAGAAGCTACGGAAAGGCAACTTCCTAAATCTTGATTCTCCGTGGATCGCGTCTATAGATTGGAGCACCTCAACTTCAATGAAGCGGTTCGCCGCTATTGAAGGAGAAGTCAAGGATCTTGTGGAATGGGCTATGGAGGCTCCACTTCTTAGACGATTCAAGGACCTCCCATCTCGATATGAGAGCGCCTGTGAAAGGATGTATGAGGTGAAGAGGACAAGCATGAGGTTCACAAGAAACTCTATGAGGCACTTGAAGAATCCATTAAGTTCGACAATTATGAGCGGTTCAAGATTGATGTCGGAGAAAAGAAGCAAAAAGAAAAGGAGAAAAATTGTAATAGAAGCATTGATGAAGGATCGCAAAGATCCACCCCACCACCAACAGGGCGCTGGAACTTCGGATCGGTAATCCTTCTACAACAACCAACACACCTCCATCACATCCACCATCATCACCGCCAAAACCGTCCAATCAATCGGACTCTACAAATAAGCAGTACTCGGAAGAAATCTGCTGCTCGGACGACGATTGATTCAAGGTTCACTCCACATCCACCTCAATTCACGATGATCAAATGGTCCACGAAGAGTCTCAAGTCATGGCCGACTCGAGAACCGGATGAAGATGATGCATCGACGAAACATATTCCTAAGCCATCGGAAGATTGGTTTGATACTTACATGGTGGGAACCGCACTAGCACATCGGTAGCTCCTTCAAGAGACACAATTCAAAGTTGCATTGTGGAAGACAGCCTCCTTCTAGAACCCATGGACCATCCAGTCGACTCTATGATTCCCGACAACAATTGGGCATCGGTTATCACCAATAATTATGAAGTTCGGTGAAGACTCTCTACGCACTACACCGGTGATATGGGAAGTTTTATTAGATGGTTTTGTGAGCGGAAGAGTATCTCATCCATAACTCCAAGAGATCTAGAAGGACAAGCTTACGAAATTGTCAAAGTCTTCCATTTTGATGCAAACCATCTTCAATATCGGATGGAAGAATGCCATAAGATGTTGAATGACCAAGTCGGTGAGCAAATCGATCGCTTCAATGTCAACAAATCTCTTCCTCTTGGTGGTGAACCGGTGGATAACCATTCAGGTGAATTCTTCTTCAATCACGACTTGGACTATCGTGTGCTCGCTCTGTGAAAGAAGACCCGCTCTATCTATATCAAAGATGAAAGTCGCAACCTACTCGATCGGGGCTCGAGCGGATGGTTCCGATCAGTGCGGGCAAATGAAGAACAAAAGTATGATATTGCGACTTCTTATGGTATTTCTCATTGGTGGTTCAAAAGAAGAAGTTCTACATCGAAGACATGGTGGCGATAAAGACGCAATGATGTCGGATCAAAGTCGCAAATCTTAAGCGTTGTTAGTGTAGAGATCTTCCTATCTATGGATATGAGTACTTGAAGAAGATTGTCCTTAAAGATCGACCTCAAAGTGTATACTATTGAAGAGAACGACTTCAAACATCTTACGCCAAATGATTTGAAGATCTCTATCTCTTAAATCTTCAAGGACACCTTGAGCACTTACTGTGCGTGAGAAAAGGCCCTCTGCATTTGTCACTCTTTGGATCGGGGCTTAGTCATTCGAAAACGAGTTGAGGACTTTCGACAGCATTGAAAGCTACCAAACTAGGATCAACCTTACAAGTCCACAATGGAATGCAAGCGGGCATGAATTTCATCGAGAATACAAAGTCCTTGACACCCTAGAGCCGTCATCTTCACCGCGGATATGGATCTCGTATGCTTATCGTCTTTGTGAACTCTACAAGTTTAGTGATGGTGCGCTCAAATTGGTGAAGAAGAACTTGACACGAGTGAAAGAAGCCAAACTTGATATGAAATCTTGGATTAAAACCATTTTTGACCGAGGATGACGTGAAGAGATGTGAACATTTCATTCTTTGCAATCGACGAAGACTCAAGACACGAAGGATCTTCCGACCTTGAAAGTTTTGTTGGTGGAAGGGTTCGTGATGGTCACTACAAACTTCTTCGAGGACCGAATGAAGACTTCTTGGGATCTTGTTTATGGTTTTTTTTATATGTGGTGTAATAAATATGAACAAGCTGTAATACATGTAATAGTGCTAGGATATGTACTATGGTTTCCCCTTGTAAAAGGGAAACATCTGTGTTGTCCATTTTTTGATCATATAAAATCGGACACATTTTCTCCTACAAATATTTTACCTCATACATATTTAATCACTTGAGATCCAAAATCTCAAAGGATTTAAGATTTTTGATCGGGGAGAAAATGTGATATAAATATGAAAGATGTTAAAAGATAAGATGACCAATTTTGTGCAAACTTCTCTTATATGTGCTAAACAATTTTGAATCTCGAAGCATATATTAAGGGGAGAACTCTCTTTGCAAATTCAAGTCATCGGGGTACACAACACTTTAAATATTTTTAAAGTACCTTGATCACATGGCTTCAATCCTTTGATGATAAAGGGTTCCCTACAGTATGTGCAAAACTCTTTTCTAACCTCGAGGCACATATTGAGGGGAGCAAATTTATGGAAACCTCATCCTTCCAGGAAATGCTTTATCTTCTTGATTTAATGTGGGAAGTGATGTTGATATCTTTAGAAAATGGTAATCAAAAAGTTAATTCTTTCTCTTGCCTCCGTGTGCAAAACACTTTCAATACTTGATGCACATGTTGAGGGGAGTTCTCGTTCTAAAATATCAAAAACAATTCGGTACAAAATGTTTTGATAATATATCACAAGTATCGAATTGATTTTGAAATGGTTTTCAATTGGATCAATGGCGGATGAACAATACCAAATAGACCGACCAACTTTACTTTAATGTGCGGTGATATAAGGATGATAAGGTTAGGTATTGGTTCCCATGATCCGCCGAACCGGAGGGATCTACCGAGGACAATCCACTAGTTAGTGTAGAAGTCCTTGGAATGATGATAAAAGGAGAAAAATGAGATATGGGAAGAGTGCGGACTAAGGCGAGCTAGTCTTGGAATAAACCCAACAAGGTTCTAGCTATGAAGTCTCGGTAAGCCTTGAAGGGTTGAAGAATTAAAAGAATTGAATGAGAAAAGGGTGAAAACAAATAGCCCTCCATTTATTCAACCTTAGGCGAAACCGGTTCACTTCATATGCTATCGATGGTAACATCGATATTGAAGACAAGGCGTCATGGACCCGATGGACGACCGCACTTCAACTTTCCAAACCACTCAAGTTCCTCTTAAAAGGACTTGTTTCATTCTCACGGGAACCGACATTATCTATCGACTCTCTTAGAGATTGTTGATATTGAAGAAGGAGACCCTCTCCCTAGTCTCGGCATAGGATCCAAATATGCACAAATTGAGTCTAGAGCCACGAGATCATCAATAAATCTCATTAGGACACTTTCAATGAAGACTCTCGCTTCACACAATGTGGAAAGAGAGATTATATCTGAGTCCCTCGCATTATCCTTGTGGTATTGCGGAACATCGAGTGATGTGTTTACACACTCACAATGAAGATGGAAAGCCTTCGGAGCCAACATCAAACAAGCTCTGGTAGGTGGCATGTGAGATCCATTATATGGATCAACCATGTGACAACCGAACAGAAACAATGGGCGATTCAATTTCTTGAATCAATCACGGTTCGAGTTAGGGATTGACGGATACCTTTGAAAACCGGTCTTTGTGCTTAACAACTCTTTTCTTTAGCACATCGACCGTATGCGATTATTTCAAATCAAAGGTGTTTTATGATTGATAATTGATTTTCATTAAAACCTTCATTTGTATTGCAAAAACAATTTCTATGGAGCAATACTCGATTGTTTTTCAAATATCTTTTCATCAATCGGTGGACTTAAATTCATTTGGTTCACTCACTCCGTGTTGTCTTCTTTGAGGCGTTCGGTTTGAGAACGACTAGAGCATTGCGAAACCACATCAAGGAAATTCTTGAATTATACGATCACGAGGCGGTACATGTCTCGATCAACGGGAACCGTGGGTCGTGTACCTCAATTCAACGAAGTGATCAAAGACACTTTCGTGCGATTTAATACTAGCTGTTGTATGCAGTACGTGCCGGCGTTTGCAAATGTTCGTAATGAAGCGGTCAATCCACACCGCATGCTCACTTAACACATTCAACTCAAAAGAAATCATGATTAGTGCATCGCGACTCGATATTTTCACTCCATGCTTCGCTACTGCCGCCAATATCATGAATCAACTAAAGCTTCGCAACTCGATGAGAAGATATCATGATCCGAATGTGAGCATGTCGGTCCTAAAGTCACAACACCACAATGGATGTTTCAAAGATTTGTTTGATTGTCGATGATCTCAAAAGTCGGTTCAAATATTTACTATCACGTGGATCGAAATGGACCTCCAATTTAAAGTACAAATCTTTGCAGACTTTGAAGTTGCACCACCTATGCACTAAGTTTACGATGTTGATGTATGAAAGTCTCGAGCTCAAGAACCAAGTCAAGAAATGTTAGGTTACGTAATGTAAATCATGGGGTGACCTCCTTGGGGAGATTGTTAGGAATTAGATAATTCCAGTATTGAAGAGTCGGTCACCCCAACCATTGTCTAGCACAAGTTAGCTCGTAGATTGGTCATTAGTTACGTTTTATGTAGTTAATTAGTTAGTTAGTAGCTTAAAAGCATTTAGTGCAACACCGTGGAGGAAGGTCGGTCTTTACCCACTGTATCACGATCCACGGCCGTCGGGAGGTCGTTTAGTTTGTAACCTATAAATACCCTCTACCATGCAAGGTAGAGGGTTGGATGTTCTTTGGTAATCTAATATTCTACAAGTTTCTCTCACTAGAATGTCCCACTTTTTCTCTCTCTAAAACCATCTATGTGCTCATTGTGTTAATGTTATGATGTGTATGTGAAATTCAATATCTTACAAATATTCACTTAAGCTCATCCAATGGTCAAGGAAATTAGTGGGAAAAGCTCAGAGCAAGTGGAGAGGCAGTTTGGGTATAAAAAAAGCAAGTGGAGATAGAGAAGAGGGTAGCTAGTTTTATAAAGTTTTCTTAATGTCGTTTTTAATTAATGTCTTAGTTTAATGCAAAATGTTGTAATTTCAAGTTATATGTATTACATTTAAGTTAAAACATCCTTGTAATGTGTTTTGATTATCAATCTAAGTTTTATTTAAGTTCCAAGTTCTATGTTTCTTGTTGAGATTTTCGGTTTCAAATTCTTCTATCCGGGTTGTTAGTTGCTTGTTTCAAGCTTAAACAAGTTTACTTAAGCTCTCTATAAGCTTTGAATAAGTTTACATTTCATTTTCAAACAAAATTGTGAGTTGGTCAACAAAAGTCAATGTTTAAGCTCATTTGGATTTGAGCATGGTTTGGGAGATTGCAGATCTTTGAATTGGGTTGGATTAGTATCATTTAGTGTAGGATTGGGTTTGGATTTGGCACCTGCAAAGCAAGATTGGACACCGTGAGTGATCATCTCATTTACATTTTCAATCCATTTTGCAAATCATGCTTCTATCTGTTCTTATAGTCTAGACTAGTTTTAACTTGTTTATATAGTTGTCTTTAGTTCATGTAAGCTCGGTTTGATTAACATCTCAAGCCTGTTCACTAGTTAGCTTTATTAAATTTGCATAGCGATTGATTATAGGGTGTTTGGAATTCTTGCACTATCTCTTTAAGGTCATTGCGTTGATAGGTTCTGTTGTTTCATGTTTGCTTAGCTCCTTTGAACTCATTTGAGTCATAACTTGTGCTCTGACTTGCTTTCATATAAGTCAAAATTCCCTTTAAGCTGTCTTAAAACCTTATCATTGAGTTTTATAAGATCAAAAGTTCATTTTGTGTGTTAAATACATAGAGATAGATTGTAGTAACTTTATTTCATCATATTAGATCCTAATCAGTCCTTAAATTTAATTCAAAGTTCCATTTAGTCAAACTTTCAATACTGCTATAAAAAGTCAAAATGGTAAAAACCTGTTTTAGGCCTAACTAGGGTGATTTTTAGTGAGCTCATTTCTAGGTCATTTCAAGTGAGACTTGTGGTTTTTAAAAGTTCAACTGCTCTAGTTTCTTGTTGTCACTTTTGCATAATTTTGTGAATTTTCTATAAGCTTCATAAAAGCTTATCAAAATGGGACTAAGTGCCCTGTGCAAGGCATTGAGCCTGCACAGGGATTATGCAGTTCTTGCAGAACTTGCATTTGGCTCATAAGAGCTTCTCTAGGTCTGAGCTTTGGATTTTAGATAGTCAGCCAGGTCTTGTTCAAGTTCCAGTTGTTGGCTTTTAGTTTCCAGCTTATTCTAGTGCTTATTTTCTTGTCCTAAGTAGCTACCTAAAACTGTTTTTTTTTAGCTTATATCTCATATTAGTCAAATCTTGGTATATTGCAATCCAGTGGTTAGAGCTTGTTGATTTGTGTTGCATTTGGTCACTTTTAGTATATTTAAGCTTCTGTTTTGGTTTGGTGCTTATTGGTCTCCATTTGCTTATTCAAAGTGCTTATCTATAAGCACTTTGCTCATCAGTTCTTAATTCCTCCACACAGCACCTTGTTTTTATATTTTTCCTAGATTCCTCATATTATTTTAGAGTTTTCCTGAAATTTTCAGATTTTTCCAAGTTGGTTTGCTATTTTTCTGCATTTAAATTGATTTTTAGGCCTTTTTAATTAGCTTTAAATACAAAAATTAAGAAAAGTTTCAAAAAATAATTTTCGTTTTCTTAAGTTTAGATAAATATAAAAAGCCTAAAAGTATTTTTCCATAATTTTCTTGGTTTAAAAAGTATTTTCTAGCATTTTAATTACTTTTAAATAGTATTAAATTAATAATAAATATACAAAAAAGTCTAAAAAATATATTTTTAGTTTTAAAATAAGTTTTATCATATTTTAGATTTTTCTAAGTTATAATTTCATTTTTCTAGGTTAATTTTGTATTTTCTTATATTTTAGTGTATTTTAAATACTTAATAAATAGTTTTTAATTAATAATAATTAGAATAATAGTTGTAAAAATAATTTTCTTTTTCTAGAAATTTTATTTTATCATTAGGATTGTAAAAATGTATTTTTTATATCCGTAGGTATTTTCTTTCTTTATTCTCACGTTTTATTTAAATGCGTTACGTAGTTTTTATTTAAGCGTCGTTTTAAGTTTTAAACGTTCATCATTTTAAATATAGTGATAGCGTTTATTTAATATATTTTATATTTTAATTTTCTTAATTTGTATTTAAGTCATTGTAATTTATAATCTTTTCGATGAGTGTAATTATCCATCCAATATCTTTCTTGATTACTATCCTTAGTGATCATTCTATCCTCCGAGTTTGCTTTGACACACCATTGAGTCTCAGGTGGGACAAACGACCCGGAATTCATTCTATTCTCCGGGACTTCATTGCATTTGTGCTTAAAGTTTGTTTTAAGTCATTACGGTTGGCCATTCACAAGTGGCCAGCTTGTGTGATTGGACTTGACGGTTTAGCACAGATCAGTTGTAGTCCAATTGGACATCTTGTGCAATCATTCTAATATTTTCCGATTGATGTCACTAACGTTGTTTATGATCTAATAGATTACTAAAGGGATACTAATAGTATGATTAAATATATACCTCAAGAATATGGAAAAGTTGATTCACAAGCTCTTGGGGTGTTTCCATGCATTGATTAGTTGTAGTTGTATCTATGAGTTGATGTGATTAGACTCGTTTCGGTTTTAAACTATTTGACTACAGATATACTAGCAAAACATTTAAGTTGTGTATTACATCTAATAATATAATTGAAGATAAACATTCACAAGATTATAATTAAAAACATACTTACGTACATTTTACTCTCATAATCTAGTCATATTTAGCACACACATTATCAACACACTTCTTTACAAAACAAATTGGAGCCAAGTGCCTTTTTATGAAATTGTTAAATATTTACTTGTTAGTAATATATGTACTAAAGAAAATTATCAAAAAAATGAAGAAACTTACAAAATGAAGTCATTATGTACTCATAAATAACCTTTTTTGACATCCCACATCGAAATGGATGAATACAATATTTAATAGAGTGTGTCACACTAGTTTGGTTCATCAGTTTGGAATATGTTTAACTTTTTCATGAAATTTATAATTTTATTTGCTAAGACATCTTAGAATTTTTCGACAAAATATTTTATAACTAAATTGTGGCTTGTAAAGTTCTTGGATGTCTTAACTAGATAAAATTCACAAGTCTAGTTCAAACTTTAGCTACATAGAATTATAAAGTGTTGTTCGAAATTTATGTGCGAGTTTTAATCGTATAAAATTTCAAAGTCTAGTAAAAATCTATGTAAGTTTTAATACGCATAAAAATCTTAGGGTGCGTTTACTTGGAGAAAAAGTTCTCTTGTTTATTCTCTTGTTTTCTATATCTATTTTTGTAAAAATTTGGAATGGAAATTTATCTTCACAAAACACTTGAAAATATAGAAAACGAGTTTAGTTGATGTTTTTATTTTCTATTTTGAACAAGTGAAGGGATGATTAGGGGTTACAGAGGAATAAAAGGAAAACAACTAAAACTTGTTTGTAATTTTTCTTGTTAAGTTGGGAAATAGGTGATTTTGGGTTTTACAAAACATTTTGTTAGAAAACGCTTATTTGAACGCAATCTCTGTTTTCCTTGTTTTTTTACAAAACATTTTGAAAACAAAGGTGTTTTCCCCCAACTAAACGCACCCCTAATATTATACTTTTTTTTCAACTAAGTCATTGTACTTATATTTAACTGATATAAAGGCACAAGCTTCTATAAGCTTGTGCCAAAGCTAACAAAGCTTCTAAATCCTAAAAGGTAACCTAAAAAACAAATCTTACCTAAATTAAAACAGAAAATAAGCTAGAAAAACTATTACGGACAGTAGATTACTTTTCAAACTAAAAATCAAAAAAGCATAACTTAATCTAAATCACAAGCTTCTATAAGCTTGTGCTTAACTAAAATAAGCTTCTTAAACCTAGAAATACACCTAATTAGCAATTCTAACCTTCTGATTAGCAAATCTCAATAAGCAAAAAGCTCAACTCTTCAAATAAGCATTGATACTAAACTGTCATAAAAACAGCCTAAGTAGGCATTTTCAAGCTACAAAATAAACAATTAAACCAATAAGCTAATCCATAAAACCTTGAAAACAACATAGCTTGTAGTCTAAAGAAGTCACAAAAGCAATTTTCAAATAATTTGGACTTTAATTGTGCTTATAAATAAGCTGATAATATAGACGGTTGAAGCAAATTTTTAAGTTTTTATTGAAATGTGCAGACCTGAACCATACTTTTTAAAGCTAAAAATAAGCTACCAAAAGCTAATACCAAACTTTAAAAACTAAAAAAAGATAAAGACTAACAACTTAAGAACACATAAAATCATTTTTGAGGATTTTTGGACTAGAAATAAGCTTAAAAAGAAGCTAATTAAAGAGATAGTTAGGACAATTTTTGGCTTTTTAAATTTTTGGAAAACAAAGACTTGCAGACTCAACCTAAGACTCAAAACTTAAAACAAATGACTCAAATGACATGTAAAACTAAATTCTAACTTGAGAACTACAACTCAAAAGAACTTTTTATGACATCTAAAAAATAAACTGTTAGGCTTAATATTTTTCTTAAATTTTTGGAAAACTTGATTAAAACTAATTGAACTTGATAAAAATTGAAATCTAATAATCAAAACTTCTATTAAAACTGAATTTAAGCTAACACAAATTTGCTTGGCAACCTAAACTAACCTTAGCAGTTTCAACTTATGGTTGAAACTACTATTCCAAACACTCCTTTAAGTTTTTAAAAAATGATTTAAAAACTGTTTTAGACCAAAAGACTTATAAAATTTAAATTAAATCAGATCATTAAGACTAAATGAGTAAATAAAAACAGTTTTAACTATTGAATAAGCAATAACCAATAAGCACAACTTATTGATGTTTAGGACATATTTAGAAGCATTAACTTTTAAACTATGAATTAAGCCAACATTCTACTAGATCTAAGCATATAAGACATAAAAAAGATGAAATAGCAAGAAATAAGCAGTTTTAAGCAAACTAATAAGCAATTTTAACAAAAATAAAAATGAAGATAAAACACTTGTACCTTGATCCTAGCTCAACACGGATCAAACAAGCTCGAGGATCTACTATACAAGCTCGAGCTTATCAGATGATTGATAAGCTGGTAAGACCCTATAAGCCCTTCCATGTTTGGCTTATCTTCCATATTAGCTTATTTACCCTTACAATATAAAACTACAAAACCAAAGCTTGCAATCACAGTCCCAAAAGCTCAAATAAGTTATTGAGAAGCTTGTTTAAGTGTTTGAGAGTGTTTGTAATGATATGAACAGCTTATGAGAGCTTATTTAACTATATGCAAACATTTAAAAGCTTAAAAGTAAATTTGACAATTATCTAAAGGAAACCGAATTTTATTAAAGATTTAAAAGAGTGCAAGACTTAAAAAGAAGTGCAATATTTAAATGACAAATAAGAAAATACAATAAGAACTAAATTGAACTAAAAAAACTACACAGACTATGAGGAAAGGATTTTTATAGCCTTCAGCTGAAGCTTCTAGGTTTTCAGGGCTTCCTTGAGCTCTAATCCCAACCTTTAAATCAATTCCAATCATCCTATGCTCTTGGATCGTGTGCCAACACACATCAGTCAATCAAACTTTTGGAAACTGCCAGCGTGGACACCTGATGCGTCAGGTATGTCAGCTTCTTCTAGAAGGGATGATTAATGTGGGATTAAATTGTGGGTGAGGTGCAGGGTAAAAACAATAGGGAAGAACATGAATAGTAACTGGAGCGTTTTTTATTTTACTAGTCATTTGACTGGTTTGACCTGGGGATAAAAGGGTAGTGGACTGGGTCATGGGTTTATTCTTTGTAATGGGGTAGGTTTGTTTAATTTGGGCAGGTTAGTGTTAATAGTTATAGTTTTTTATGATTTAACTTAAGTTAGTATAATGACTAACTTTGCAAATATTAGGACTAAAGGTGAAAAGGTTTTTAGGACTTAGGGTGAAATGAATTTATCATTAGGGATTAGGTTTGGTCATTTTAGGATTAGGCTTGACTCAAAATGTTGACATTCATTCCCGGCTCCGGCTATTCATGCTCTTTCTATATAGAGTGGTAAGTCGATTCAGATATGGTATATTTAGTACAATATTAGTTTCGAATGTAGTTAAGAATTGAATTTCAGTACAATTATCAATTTAGTTTTGGTATGACATGGTTACCGGTTCTGATTCAATATAGTGAGTTCAGATTGAGTACAACTCATATTTAGTATAGCTCTCGATATCCAATAAAGGGTTCAATGAGAATAGGAACTATGGATCATTTTATGTTTATAGCATGTTCACTTTTCATTTTAGATTTAGTACCGTTTAGTCACTAAATCATAAGGACTTACCGTTTGTTAGCTACCCTTTTTTATGTAGGTACATGATATGGGTGGTGGGCGGTGAAAAATTAATGGTTGGGGACGGTGGACTTAAAATGTAAAAAACTTAATGGATGAAAAAAGAAAAAAATGAAAAAACATATTCGGCACTTCAAACGTTAGCTCGATAAAACTTGACTCAAAGGATTTGGAGCTCGAGTTGGTGAAAAAAACCGAGACAGAGTGTGCCCAACTCAAGACACAATGTAAATAAACACAACATAAACTTAACTACAAGGAGGGATCAATGTTTTAAAACCTCCGCCGGTTTTTTTAGCTTCCTGTCAAGTGCAGAAACATGGTTGGTTTCTATGCTAGTGTCAACAGAAAAATAGAACCGGGTTGACCCGGTCGGCCGGGATCTTCACCACTCACCTGAATGACGTAAGCCCTAATTTTATTCATTTCACTTGAGTTCATATTTATTATTCAATTACAAAAACTAACACCTAAAACATCCCTAATTCACACTCCCATCACAAAACCCTAAAAATCACATTGATGAAACTAAGCACCCATTAGTAAAATAAGTATGTCGACTTTCGCCGAAAATGGACTCCAACTTTAGAATTTCAAGTGTTGAAACCGAAACGCGTATGCTAAGTGTTGCCAGACCGACGCCATGGATTTTTTCCATTGGGGAGATAGACAATAATGGCGATATAGGCATGACGCTTTAGTTTAATTTATATATAGGACATTGCTGGAGATATAGGCCCGTGTTATTAATTAGCGCGTGTGAGTACCGTTGGTTTATGGTGAGACTACTGACTTATGGTTGGGGAGTGGAGGAAGGCGTTTGGTGTTTTGGATGTGATGGAGAGGTGTGGCCGGAGTTGAGGTGGGGGTGGATGTTGTGTTTAATGTTTTTGTTAAGGACGTATAAGCTTTGTTACCATACGGTTATGGGGTTTTTGGTTTACAATTTTTTTTCACAGAAATTGTTGGTAAGCAAAACCGCTTTTCTATACCTTAAATCAATGATGTTTTATACACACCTACTAATAATTGTTGCTTGTTTCTTAATATTATTTGTCCACTTGATTGAACTTGACTGATGTTTTGTTAAAAGCATGGACAGACTATTTGATTTGAAATCCTATTCACTCTAACCTTTTTCGACTCAATCCCTCCCAGTCTCTGTCTCTGTCTTTATAAAGAGACGCATAACCAACCTATTACCCGACAGAAGCATCAAAATTACATTTACTTCAACCGTTCAAGTCTTCATAACTCATCCTTAGGCAGGACTGCTTTAATCCATCAGTTTATATATGTCACTAGGTACATAGATTTCATTGATAGGGGATGTAACATATAGACTAAAAACACAGTTTAACTAGAATTTATCAGAATACTTAAGTTTACCCAAATTTTATGCCAGTTTGTATTGTCCAAAGTTATGAATAGTCAATGTATTAATAGCAGATGGTTCTTGTTTAAGAACCTTTGAAGGGCACACATCAAGTGTGTTATTCTAGAGGTTCAGTTTCTTACACGTGCTGCTCAGTTTGTTTCTTTTGGTAAGGAAGCGTTTTTCATCATGTCTTAACATTATTAATACGTGATTGTTACACCTAATATCTTTGTTCTGTTATTTAGGTGCTGATGGTTTGTTTTAGCTCTGGACTTATAAGACAAATGAACGTGTTGTTGCTACTTATGATCAACATGATGACAAGGTGAAAGATTGTTTTCTTAGTTAATTATTTATGTGTAAACTGTCTAGTTTTACTGAGCGGGATTTTGTATCTAGGTGTGGGCCTTGGCTGTTGGTAAGAAAACAGAAATGCGTGCAACTGGTGGCAGTGACGCTGTAAATTTTTTTTTGGCATGATTCTACTGCTGCAGATAAAGCGGAGGCAGCCGAGAAAGAGGTACCGCGTTTGACAATTAGTTCAACTTGATAACATAGTACTCCATATTCGAAAATGTAAATATGTATTGCCTATGCAGGAGGAAGTTGTATTGAAAGAGCAAGAGTTAGTTAATGCCGTATTAGATGCCAACTAAGGTTTAAAGAGCAAGAGGTGGATTTTGTGGAGGTTGTGTCTGAAGGGCGAGAATAGGAAGATGGTTTAAAGAAGCGTTCTTCCAAGAAACGGAAGTTGTCACAAATCAAATGGAAGAAACAAGAAGATGAAGGCGTAGTTTTCCATAAACATTGCATGTATTACTGCAAATGGTATGATCTTTTTTATGTTATATTTCGTTCTAGAATTTTGTTAGAGCTCTAGGGCGATGACCATGAGAATGTAGGACATGGGGGTGTCGCACGAGTTGCATATCTGTTTTTGGTTAAAGATGGGGTTAAGTTACTGGTGGCACTTTGATTTCTTGTATTGACTAGAAATTGTTACTGCGTTTCAAATGCATTTGACTCAGCATCTCCCAAGTGATTTTGAATCATCGGTTAGTTTAATCGTAAAAGCCTAATCATGTACAACATGTTATAAGTTTATTAAGTTATCGGTTCGAGTCCATCACTGATGAAGTTCAATTGTTTGGCAAACTGGCAAGCACGTTTGATTGATTAAGTGTGTTCATTTTCAGTATTCTCTGAGTCTGGTTTACTTAAGCATGTCGTGGGGTTTTTTCAGACTTACAAGTATGGAATAAAACTGTAATGCACAAAGGGAACCCACCTATATTAACTAAAGCGCATACCATGTACATCGATGCCAGCTTGCCAAAATCTTAATTGAGAATCATGTACTGTAGCAAACTTAGCTCGAAGGCAAATGTATATTGTATCGTAAGAGAATGGTAGGTAGCTCATAAAACTCGAGAATATCCACCACTTCGTTGCAGTCCAACATACAACTAACACAACAATCAATAACACCGTTCACTAACCAAACACACAACACGAACAAAAATACCACAAACCACAAAGCTTCAAAACTACAAAAACTACCTCATTCACGCTGCCTGCTAGTGTATATATATATGAAGTACATTAATAACACGAGTTTAGTCTTTCCACAAAGTCGTTATTATCGTCAATAATAATAATAATAATAATAATACCTCCCAATATAACATTAAGTTTTAAACAAAAACATATAACTAATTTCAAGGCCCGTCCAACATGCCACATATCTAGCAATCAACCTCGTCGTCATCTTCAGGACCATCATCATCAACAACGCGTTTGATGTTCGATGGAGCGATGTAACCTTTAGCTTCCATACGGGAGAGAACCTACAAACACAAAATAGTACGAGTAATGAGTAAATTGCAATCACATCCCTTGAAATAAAATAAAAAAAATGCTTGACTATTTAACAAATAACATTTACAAAGACAAAAAAATTTCCAAAAGGATACCTCTGAACACATCACCCCAAGTGTAAGCTCCTTGACATGGCGAAGTTCATCAATACGTATACCAAGCCTTTCTTCTTCCTCTTCTTCATCCCAAATCCCATAATCATCGTCGGAATAATCAAAGTGAGCTTCGACTAAGGAAGACAAATCGTCCAGCCAAATCACGCATAACATCAAACTTCCTAGAATTTTCAATGACAAAATATTAGGAGCCTTTACATATGCATGCCCATCTTGATCTTGGCCATCAGGAGAGGTGTCTCCAGAGATGACAAAGTTCTTAACACTCTTTGAAGTAATATCAAGGTTACAAAAACCATAGCAATTGTCCAACGTGAATGTTTCGAGACGAGGACTTCCAGAGAGTATATTTTGGATCAAATCTTCATTTAAATCCGTCATTGAAATATACAAAGACTTGAGGTTTTTCCAGCTAAACGTGCCAGTTGGATTAACAAAGGAGCATGAGAGTTTAAGATGGGTGAAAATGGAATTGTTGAAAAGCAAATCATCTAAAACAATCTTAATAAATGCAGTATAACCCCATAAGTGTAGATCAAGGTCTTGGACATTACAATTAATAGCATAACGGATAAATTTATTGACTTGCGATTCATATTTACACTCGTAAACGGAATGCAGTTGGAATTTGTTGAGCTTGAGGTGGGGGCGACACTGAGTTATGGTTTTATCTACGCATGAAAAGAAATAGCGGTGAGGCTCATCGGTGTTGGTAGTATTATTGTTTATGAATACGAGATTAGGAACTGAGGTCCAGAGAGATCTCCATCGTTTGGTGAGAAGAGATGTTCGAACGGCATCTTTTGTAGTTGGTAAACGGGACAAGATTTCGAGAATAATTACACAATCTGGTAACAAACTAATACGATCTTCATCATTTTCGATTTGTTTTGGGGCTTGATTTTGTTCCAACATATCCGTATAAATAAATCCCCAAAATCTTAATAAAAACAAACAAGTTTAAAACACAAACCTATAGATAGATAAAAAAAATTAGATCCGAAGTCTAGATCTAAACACAATCAAAAAAAAAAAAAAAAATAGAAAAATAAACACAGCGATAATTACATAAATATTAGATCCGAAGTCTTTGATCTAGAACACAAACATAGGAAAAAAAAACACAGACATAATTAAATAAACAAAAGAGCGGTGATACCAGGAAATGAGAGAAATGATGAGTCGGCGGAGGAAATGAGAGAAATGATGTTTTGAATAACCAATACAAACGTCACTCTCTAACTTACAAATTTTGCACACGTGGTTTCTCATTTTTGCATTTTCGCCCCTCTCTAACTTAAATTACAAAAAAAAAATGGCATTAGTGTTTCACGTTTAATTACGCTCCTTGTCTTTTTCACTATTGCTCGTTAGTTTTTTTCCGTTAGTTGCCTTCACCTGGATATGAGGGCTCGTTTGGTTTGTAAGTGGGATTGTAATGGGATTAAAATTTTGTATTGGTTTGAAAGAAAAGTAGGCAAGAGAAAAGATATGATAGTTTAAAAAGTTATTTGTTTAAAAATTATGATTGGAAACATATAATATATTTTATTATTATTTTATAATAAGATATATTATAATAAATGAAATTGGTCCCACTTATTAATAATAAACACACAAAAAAATATATTAAATACAATAAAGAAAAGCTATAAGACAAAAAAACTTCAATGGCCCACTAGAGAATCAGTAGAAACCCACTATCCATATAAGTAGGGGTGTCAAAATCGACCGACCGGACCAACCCGACTCAAGATATTCGGTCGGTTCTTTGGAGTCAAAGTCTAACTCGGTCAATCGGGTCAACCCGTTTAACCCGAGTGACGAATTAGGGTCGGTGTCGGGTTTAAATATTTCTTAAGTCGGGTTCGGTCAACCCGACTAACCCGAGTTAGGATTTTTTTTTTTTTTTTTTTTTTTTTTTTTAACGGGATGGTCTTAAATGGTGTGTTGTCAAATTGTGTTATCTTTAGGATGTGTCGTAATGGGTAAGAAACGCTTATGGTATTGTGATTATTCAATTTCTTGTTTGGATCGTCGTGACTGGAACTTCTTTTTTTGACTTTGTGTTTTCATGTCAAAGTCTTGTTTCTTGTTTTCTGCTTTTAAATTCTTCATGTTGACGAGGAATCTTCACAACTACATTTGATTTGAGTCTATCTTTTTTTTTTTTTTTCTTTTTTTTTAATAATATCTACGCCTCTTAAAGATCGTTATATTCAATAATAGATTGAACAAGATTTTAATCTTTGTTTCCCATTTATCAACTACGATGCAAACGTTAAAAGCCTGACTTTTTACGTGTGTTAGTTTGTTATTGATTAAACTTATTTAGACAGTCGAATCGAAGGTCCAGCAGCACATGATTTACACATTTAAATTCTATGATTTTGTAAATGGCACAGACCCGAACCCGGCCTGACCCGATCCGACTTGACCCGAACCCGACTAACCCGAGTTCAAATAGGGTCGGGTTCGGGTATATTATTTTTAGCCTCGACCCGACTTGGACCCGACCCGTTTGACCCGAACCCGACCAACCCGACCCGAATAGCACCCCTGCATATAAGGAATCGTGAAACACCATATTAAATGGTGTCATAGTTGTACTTCAAACCAATTCACATATAACAAACATATTATAATACTTTCATTTCATTACTTCAATCCAAATTACATACACCAAACGGGCCCTGAGTTTTGGGTCTTGTTGGTCTTGTTTACGGTAGTTTAGGCTCTTTTTTTTTATGTTTATATGGGATATAGTTCATCCCTGTTGATAGTGTATGGGAGTTTGAGCCTATGGAAAACTAGTTCTATCTTTGAGTAAAGGTAAGGTTCTTTACATTGCACTTCCTTCATACTTCGTGAAAACAGGATTGGATAAATGTTGATTTTACCTAAGTTGTAAAAGGATCATTTAGGTGCTGTTTGGTTTAAAGGTTTGGCACTGTTGGTCTAAATTGATAGTAAAACATAGTTGTTTGGTACATTGTTTTTGGATTACAATGAAAGATTTAACCAACAAGTCATTCCACTCTAATAGTCGTGTTTGATGATAGATTTCCAACATTTCAATTTCAGTTGCATCTTTGTGTATTTTTGTTTTTTGTACTTTTGGTTATAGCACTTTTTTTATTTTATGTTATTTTATTTTGATTTTCCATAGCACATGAGAGGTTTTTGTATATTAATTTTGTTTTTTTTTTTTTTTTATCAATTTTATCAATTATATATATTAAACATTTTTTATTTTTCTTTTAAACATTTCTCAAATTCAAATTCAATTTCAATCCCACTTACAAACCAAACGCACCCTTACACTCTGTTCTCGAGTTTTTTTATGATGGAAAGGTAAAGAATGGGAAAGGTAATTACAAATATCGGTGTTTTTGAGTTTTTTTTAGATGGAAAGGTAGAGGACATGAAGGATGAAGGAGGGAAGTTATGACTTTTTTTTGTGTAAATTTGTTCCTTCCAAAATTGAGAAGATTAAAAAAGGGAAGTGGGTCACTAATATCATGGCTTCTTAAATTACAATTATATCTTCATTTTTCCTTATACACGTTGCCTCTTATCTTGATCTTTCCCAAATACGTATAGCAGGTCTATTTGGAATTGTTCAATCGTCCAATTTAACTAAATAAATTATTTGTGGGTATTACATATGTTAGCATACCGTAGCTACTCTTTTAACTAATTGAATGTCTTAAGACATACTAGTAGTATTAGTTTTGGGATGTGATTTGCACACCTTCATAATTGATTGACACGCTTAAAATATAAGTGTTTTGACATTTATATCCTCACATCACTTCTACTTATTTTTACCCTGTAAGGGTATAAATGTCAAAAAACTTAAAACTTGAATGTGTCCATCAATTATGAGAGTGTGCAAATCACCTCCCATTAGTTTTGGGTTTTAGAATTAGATCATTTACATATGTGACTATAGGTTGAAATAGGTCAAACAACTCAAAGGGACAAATTCAGTATATAGTTTTGAGGATATATTGGTAATTTTGTTAGTTTTGTTATCTTTTCCTTCTCTAAAAAAAATACAAACTCAAGAATACAATTCGCTAGGGCTGAGCATCGGGCCGATCCCGACCCGAATCCCGACAAGCCGGCAAACACAAACCGACTCCCGACAAGCCCGACTAACATGATTCGGGACTCGGGATCGGACGGATTCGGATTTGATCGGTTTGTTTGTTGTTTTTGGTTTCGACCCTTCCCGGCCGATCCCGACAAGCCCGAAACCCGACTAACCGAAAAACAGAAACCGACTCCCGACCCCGATAAGCCCGACTAACATGATTCAGGACTCGGGATCAGGACGAGATTCGGGATTCGATCGGTTTTGGTCACCCGTGCAATTCGCAATAACCACTATCTTCATATTGTCATCCCTTACTTTAAATCAATGTTTTAAAACCCGGGTTGACCCGGCCGGTTGAACCGGGAACCGGTTCGTAGACCGGGCCGGATAGGACCGGGTTTTTGTAAGATTGAGAACCGGATTGAACCGTCGGTTTTTCGTTGACCCGGGTTGACCCGGTTTGATAAACCCGGCCGGGTCATGACTTTTCATTTTTTTTTTTTTTTTTTTTTCAAAAAAATTAACAAAATGATTTTTTTTCCCATTAACTTTTCTAAGTTTAATTGAAAAGATAAAATGATGATAACTAATGTTTGTTAAAATTTTGTAAAATAGTAAATTATAGTTATATATTATCTTAGAATCACCAATTGATATAGTTTTACTATAAACCATTTTATAATTTAGAATCACTTTGAAAATTTTGGCTATATTTTTATAGATGTAGACTTAAAAAGCAAAACTTTTTGGTATAATCTCAATTTTCTTCATGGGTTTAATCGAATGTATGAATAAAAACGGATAAATTATTAGATTATGCAATACTACTTATTAAATATAGGAAAAAGTATATATGTGTATAGAACCGGTTCGACCCGGCGGTTCAACCGGTTGAACCGGTGACCCGGTGAACCGGCGACTTAACCGGGTCGATAAAAAAACCGGTTTTTAAAACATTGCTTTAAATAGAGTTAATGTTTACCCGTCATACGGTTTACAAAAGGTCAAACTCAGAAGTCAAAGGACTATTCTGCAAATTAAAGAAACCATTATCCCTGTTTTTCATTTCACAATTCACACTCTGTCAAGATCTAAACAAACACCATTAACAAATTCATTATCATTATCATTAACACACAATCAAGTGAACAATAATCATCTTAATCATGGATGCATTAAGGAAGCAAGCAAGTAAGCTTAGAGATCAAGTTGCTAAACAGCAGCAGGTACTTCATACATCATCAATCATTATTCATCTTTGATTATGTGATTAAGTTGTGTTATTGAGCTCAAGTTTGAATCTTTTGAACTGGGTTTGTCTTTATTTAGTGAAATGTTGAGTCAAGTTGCTGTTTTTAGTTTGATTTTGGGGTGAATTAGGGTTTTATTGATATGGGTATTTGTTGTTTGACTGAATTATGGGTTTGTTTGGGTTTTTAGGGGGTGTTAAGGAGTGCTTATCTGCTTATTTTGAAGTGCTTATAGGTGTTTATTATTTGGCGTTTATAGTTTCTTGAGTATTGTTGCGTTTCTTACAAGATAAGGAAAATTAAACACTATATTTTGAAGGACTTATTTTTAAGTAGCTTATAAGCGTTTATCTGTAAGGAACCACTAAATACCAGACCCGTAATAGATCAAGTTGCTAAACAACAACTGGCACTTCATATATCCATCTATCATTACTCATCTTTATTTATGTGATTAAGTTAATGAGCTCAAGTTTGAATCTTTTGAACTGGGTTTGTCTTTGTTTTGTGAAATGTCAACTGCTGTTTTTAGTTTGATTTTGGGGTGAATTAGGGTTTGGATTTATGTTTTAGGGTTTTGCTGATATGGGTATTAGTTGTTTTGCTGAATTATGGGTTTGTTTGGGTTTTTAGGGGGTGTTAAGGAGTGCTTATCTGCTTATTTTTAAGTGCTTATAGGTGTTTATTATTTGTCAACAAGTTTATAGTTTTTCGAGTATTGTTGCATATCTTACAAGATAAGGAAATTCAAACACTACATTTTGAAGGACTTATTTCTAAGTGGCTTATAAGCGTTTATATGTAAGGAGAAGCATTGGCTCCTACAAAAGGAGGGCTTTACCCTGTTTGAAGCAATCCTACACCAACAAAAAAATTTTTTAAAAAATGCAGATTGTACTTAGTTTGGAAGCCATAATCAGATTTAAAGTTGTACTAAGCACATTTGACATCAGGTGATGGTATATGGAGAGTTGGAGACTGGAGAATACGAGTGTCGTATCGCAGAGTTAAATATATCGGCCACTTGAAATTATTCTATCTCGTAGATACCCATGTTAAGGTTTAGTTTGGGAGCCCTTTTTGGTTGAATTTGTTGATTCACACTGATTCTGTGTGAGTCTTTAAGGGCATTGTAGTGGGTATAGACTTATGAGCCTTATTTTATTTTGATTCTAACTGTCCCCACAAGTCAACGTTGGATATGTACCATCAGATGTGGTAACGTCATTATTATGAAGAATATCTTCCCCAACATTGCTGTTTTAAAGTTTGTGTGCCTATTGTCAAAGGAATATATGTTATCGGTTAGTGGTGTTGGTTCTTGTAGGATACTGTATGTCTTTTAGGTTTGCCAAATAAGTCCGGTTGGATCACTATTCATTTAGGTTTGCCAAATATGTGTGTAAGATGTGTCATTTAGGTCTGCCAAATAAGTTAATGTTATGGATATTTTTCTTTTCAGGCGGTGATAAAACAGTTCAGCACGAGTGGGTATGAACATTCAGATGTGATGGTTATTGATGGTGGAAATGAGCATTCAGATCAGGAAAGGTAACTATGATGGTTATTTGAATTTGTATATAATCATTTGCCGATGGAAATGCCTTTATAATATCTTATATCAAGATAATGACACCAGCAGTTAGAAGGTAAATTGGCGGAAGCTCTATAGATCAATCGTTTTGGAAAACCAAAGTTTTCAGTGAAAGGTAACAATGCTAATGTTATTCGAACCCCAAACCTGTTGAGTCTATTAGTACACAATTTATTAGATAATTGTGCTTTATCTTATTTCTCCTCACAAACTTGTGAATCATGTGTATATGTTGTTTTTGTACTATTGATGCGTGCCTTAAACTAAAATGCAATACATTTTTCTGTTTATTCAACGTCATCAAGAATTTTTTAAGTCACTCATCTTCTGGGTACGAATATGGTTATTTATCTGTCATGTTCAATAACAGACCATAGATGTAATGTTAGACTGTTAGTTCGTCCATGTTTAGGTCATATTAAATTTTGCATCTTCCTTATAGTCTCAGCATTTTTGTAACTCTTCATCTTTTGTTCTTTGTTTATGGCTCATTATTCCTAACTTGTACATGCGAGTTAGTGTGGGACAGTGAAATTTCTTTTATAACATGTCGATGTGCTAGCCAATTTTTTTATTTGCTTCTGGATGGAAGTTCAGTTTTCTCGTAATTTATTCTCTATACCTGATCCTTTTTTTTGGTTTTACTTTTCCAGGAGTTTCAAAGAGAACTGGTTAAAGCAGCAGAAGCTTTTTCATCCATAGGATATAAGCATATAGAAGCAGGTAAATATGCAAACTACTAAAATTTGGTTCAAATGATACAGTTTTTTGACATTTCGTGAGAATAAAAGTATTTAGTCTCTAATGTTGCTATATTTATTGTATTCATAACTGTTTCTGTATGGAAATTAGGAACCAAGTTATCTGAAGAGTGCAGCAAATATGGCGTGGAGAATGCTGATGATGAAATTTTGGCTAAAGCAGCATCTATATATGGTGATGCACGTAAACATGTGGAAAAGGAGCAAGAAGATTTCACCAGGCTTTTATTTTCACAGGTTATATAAATATAAGTTATTCAAATACATTTACATGATGAGTTATTAATGTGCCCTTCACCATGTAATAAGCTATATACATCATGTTCTTGAGTGTCAACATATTTATTTTATTAGCTGAAAAAAAAAAAAAAAAAAAAAAAATGCGATGAGCAACCATTCTTAGGTTAATAGTGATCTTTCACCAGATTCTTGTAAGCTTATGCTGAGTTCAAACGCTTTCAAATTTCAGATCTTAGAACCTTTGAGAGCAATGATAAGTGGTGCTCCTTTAGAAGATGCCCGTCATCTTGCTCAACGTTATAGCAAAATGAGGCAAGAAGCAGAGACTCAGGTAATCCTTTTATATGCTAATCTTCAATTTAGTTTAGAGGTGTCACAATGGGCGGGTTGGCTGTTTAGGTAATGGGCTGACACACAGGTTTTATAAATATTTAGTGTGTCAAATATGGTAACATAAGGTATACAATTTTAACAATAATCTAGTTTTTATAATGGAATATATAGGAGTTTGAAAATACACTTTGGACGGCTACTGAAATTACCACCTGTAAATAAAATGTTCAAATGATCCTGAACTTTGTTATCGCATTGATTGTGTAATTGACTACCAAAGCAAACAGGCTTCAGAAGTTTCAAGAAGACAAGCACGAGTTAGAGAATCTCCAATTCCCGAGAATGTGACAAAGTTGCATGCAGCTGAAGCAAGAATGCATGAACTCAAGGCAAACATGGCTGTATTAGGTAAAGAAGCATCTGCAGCACTAGCTGCTGTTGAATCACAGCAACAAAGGCTTACATTCCAGAGACTTGTTGCTATGGTATGTACTCATTACATTTATTCAATTCTTATTACTCATAAAAATATTCTTTTGAAACTTTCTTAGATTAACTTTCACGCATTTGAAGGTTGAAGGAGAAAGAACATATCATGAGAGAGTTGCCGCTATTCTGCATCAGATAGAAGCCGAGGTTGGTTCTCACAAATTATTTACGCATAAGTTAAAATATATTGACTTGTAGGTTTTCTTTATCTGATGCTGTGAAATTTTTGATAGATGGTTTCTGACAAACAAAGGAGAGAATCTGCGCCTCCTACAGTTCCATCTAACCTTTTGTCAGATAAGACGAAGTACTTTTTGGCCGAGGTAATCTTTTCATCTTTTGAATTGCAACATATATTGATGTTTCATGTTTGACTATGTGTCAAAAGTCTAAAACACTCGTTGATGTTATGCAGGCAATGCACGGGTTTGAAGCTTCATCTGATAAGGAACTAAGCTTGGCAATTGGTGACTATGTTGTAGTTCGAAAGGTTAGTCATCTTTCATACTTCATTTAAATTTATTTTTGTAAAAGAAATGTCAAATATTACTTCAGTTCTTAATTTATTTTTGGTTTTGAAACTTCTAAAGCAAAATAATTATTTTGAATTGTTGTGCTCTTTCGCTGCAGGTGAGCCCTTCAGGATGGTCTGAAGGAGAATGCAGAGGTAGAAATGGTTGGTTTCCATCGGCTTATGTCGAGAGACGTCAAAGGCTTCCTACCACCAACGGAACTCCCGACTTTTATTGATTCAGTCTCATCTTTTTTACAGGTATCTCTATTTCTTCCCTCATGTTAAAATCGATTTGTAGCATTTCATTTGTTGTTACTAGTTCATAGGTGATTAACATGTAAGCCTGGTGGGCATGTCTTGAATTATGTGAATGAATTTTGTTGTCGTTTGCTCCAAAATCATGAACAAGCTATGTATAAATGTTTGATTTTCGACATTAGACAAGAAACCAGATTGTGGCATTCCTCTATAAGTTCTTTAAATTCCCTCAAGTGAAGTCGCCTCTGTCCATAGGCCGCGCCACTGTTTGTAGATTGCCACAAATGTAGGTTTGCTATATTTATATTGAAAAACAAATATTTGTATAAATTAAAATGTACAAAGATGCTGAACTCCAAACTATCAATGGGCTTACTTAAGTTTTAGCTATCGGTTTAGCCAACAAAACTTTAAAAGCATATAATAAGCCCGCAAAGATTGATAGTAACGTTGTGTGCTCATACTGACGATTTGACATGCTGTAACCTTAGCATATGGGCTTTTATTTTCGGAATTCAGGGACCCTGTACCAATCGTTCTAAAGTTGCGACAAGGCATTGGTTTGTATTGCAACTCCAACATATGATAGCATTAGCCACAGAAATCCATAGAAATTTGTGGACGTTCGCGGTTCCAATGATTTTTTGAGACTTTATTAAACCTACATAAGCAACAAAACCATCTGGTGGATATCCGGCGTTGGATCATGAACGTTTGTGATCCCTGCACCGTGTAAATTTGGTTTTTTGTTTATTCCCAAATTTTGGCGAGCATGCCTTGTAATAGCATACTGTCCTGTCCAATCAATTTCGACCATTACGACTTAACCAAAGTAGAGATCACACTAACGTGCTTAATTTCCAATTCTCACAAGTGGATTCTTAAAATTTATTTTTTATTTTTTATGTACTTCTTGACTTCTTGTTCCTGAGACTGGGTTCCAGTTAAGCTTATTATGAACTTTTCAGTAGGCCCAAAATTGATATCCAAGAGTAGACTGTCAGCCTAAACACCCCCGATAAACCCACAAACCAAATGGACCCTTAATTGTTGATGTGGGATGCTAAATCTTGGGCACTGGTTTTTTTTTAACATGAAAAACTTAATTAGAAGATTCTGCAATGATCGTCTTTAAGACTGACGATTTAATACATTTAACGACGAGACATTTAATAACCAAAGCTTGAAAGAAAGACTGAACTTACCAAGTCTTTGTAGAAGCTTTTAAAAGTCTTGGTTGCAATGCAAAAACCTTCTTCAAACACTTTTATAATAGTGAAAAGCTTTTTAACATTTGACCCATTGTAGATGCTCTGAGAGAAACTCATCAAGCGCTGAACTTAAATTATCCTCAATTTCTGATGTTATTGTCTTTTCCAAAAACATTAGTATAAGGTAAACATATTACGACAATAGTATTGTTATATAAACCTAAGACATATGCCTAATCCATAAATAAATTTAGAGGAATAATACACTCACAAAAAAAACTTTTACAAAATGGTCTACAAAATGAGCTGTCACTCACTGATTGGTGCATTTTGTGATAGTTTCTCTCTCTTATTTCTGATTCAGCCACTCACTCTCTGACACATCATTTTGTGGCTGGTTTTGTGGATTTGTTTTTGTGAGGGTAGCATTTCCCATAAATTTATAAGTGTATTCGTTTTTGTTAAAATAGTGAACATATATATTAATCTCCAAAATATATACAAACATTCTGCAAATCAAAATTTAATATGAGAAAAGAGCCTTGCTAGAATCACAGACTCTACAAAATAAAATCTACACAAAAAATGACGTGTTCATGTGTGATTGGTAAATTTTGATATGTTTTCTCTCTTCTCTTTGCTACAATCACACATTGACACATCTTTTTTTTTTTCGGATTTTATTTTGTTGAGTCTTTGTGGTTCTAGCAATTTGCATGAGAAAATATATACAAGTATATTCTCTTCGAATTCCCACCAATCATTTTTACAAATCAGCTAATTACATCATTAAGTACACAAGTAAACATCGTTATGAGACACGCATAACAATTATTTTTCTACGGCATATACATTTTTCTGTTCAACAAGATGTAAATAAAAATATTAATTCATACAAAAGATTCTCATTATATAAGCAAGCACGCTTGATTAAGATGTCGAAGGTTACATTCATCCCCTCTCTTATATTATTGCCACTTGTGTGTTTAACTTGCATGTTTTATTTATTATACTATGCTCTTGATCATGGTAGATCATGTTTATGGTTGACATTACTAACATAGCGACTTGAATTGAATGATTGATAACGTTACATTTTTTTATTTAACTTAACTTTGATTCTAAATCACTAGAAAATATGGCAAACCATAAACTTGTTAGGTTAGACTCGATCAAAATATCGAGTTATATTGTTAGCTTAAGCAATTAAAAACCATATACATGTTCTCAAGTTTTAAAAGAAAAGAAAATGAAAATAATAGGAAAGGGAAGAAAAATGAAAATAATAGGTCATGAATTAAGATCTTCCCGGGTTGTGGTTAACATGACTCATCATGTTAAGTTTTGTGTGAGAAGAAAAATACATGTTGGTTCATGATTTTTAATTGAAAAAAAAACTTTATTTATTTTACTTATTTTTATTGGTTAACTAAACCATATTTTGACAAGTGCCACTTATTTTAATATTATAATACATTAAAAGTACAAGTTGTTCAAAAAATAAGGGTTACTTGTAAAAAATATGGTTGAGTTGTACCGTTGCCTAGTTGCCGTGGTCCCTTTTGGACTTTTAAAAATTGAGGGGTAAAGAGTGATGTGCTCCTTGGGCGACGGGCCTTTTTGATAATTTTCCGTTATATTAAATACATAGCTTTGATAATAAGCAACATAATCCCAAACCCTAAACCTAAAGGAGTTAAAACCACTATCGGTTTGGCCAACTAACTATCTAAAACTCCTCAGCAATTTGATCAGGGGGCCTTCGAACCGACAAACTTTGAAAGCCGCTTCTTTTCTTCTATCATCTTCTTTGTTGTTTGTTTGAAAGGAAGCATAATTGTATTTGGCGGCGTAGTTGTTTATTGTTTGCGACTTCCTCTTTTGCATGATTTTTTTTTACGTTATGCCTGGTTTTGCCTTTAGGTAGGAGCGGCAATTTTGCGACCAACTATTGCGAAAAATGACAATGATCTTCAACAACGAAAACAATTTGATGAGAAAAAAAAATATGGTTGGTTGAAGACAACTCAACATATTTTGTGTGTTTTGATTGCTAGGGTTTAGGGTTTATACGTTGAATAAGAACAACAAAATTTTTATAAAAAATATAAAAAAGCGAAAATAACTAAGATCCTTCTGAATCACCGGCGAGTAGCCGATAACCAGAGGATAGCATAGTTTTTAGGTGTATCTTACCTAAAGCTCGATTACCATGTATGATGACAAAATAGTTCTATTGATTGAATGACTTACATATGAGATATCATATGTATTTATGTTAAATACACAACTTTGATAATAAGTAACATAATCCAAACTTTAAATCTAATGGACCCAAAACTACTATTGGGTTTGGGCTAACTAACCTATCTAACAAAAAGCTCTCCAATCAAATGGTTACGAGTTCAATTTTTTTTAGAATGACACCACACTTGAAATCCGACCTCCAAGTTAAACCATCCAAACGAGCAGGCCCCGGGACCCGAACCACTAGGAGAGACCCGCGAAGAGAAACCTCTAAAACTCACGACTTCGACTAGGAGGAAAACCTGAATTTTTGTCTCTTGCAAGACTTGAACCTTAGGTAAAACATCTCCTAAGCTCGAAGGAGCCCAAATGGCCAACTGATCATGACATGTGAGAGAAATTTGTAGTAAACTCCGTATATATTATAAGGTTATTAGTCGTCGTTCAATGAAATATCAATAATAATAGAAAAAAAATATACATTTTGTAGACCAAATCAAAATAGCAAGAGTGATGACAACTGCTGGATCGTTATTTGATTTCTTCTAAACTCGAAGGTATTTGATTTAACATTAAAGGAGATCTTGCAGATTCATAAATTGAGAGAATTTATTTAGTGAAATATCATACATGCAACTATCATCCATTCAGTGAAATATCATACATGCAACTATCATCCACACATAAACAAATGTGTGTGACACACATATATGCATGTCTGCACAGATACCGTGCATGTATATCACAATCACTTGCTACATCTCAAACGAGTTCGTCATCCGAACTAACAAATTTATATGGATAGCTAAAGCCGAGTTGGCTATTGTTGGTGATTTTAGTGTCATCAAATATTTTAAGTCATTGCGTATTAGAGACCAATGAGATTTCATATTATGCTCGGATGCGAGTTAATTAGGGAAGTGTGGAGTACACACTCGTTTAAGCTAATATATTTCCACGACGACAAAGATGCATGGGTCAAGGGGCAGCGCCCAAGCCCGAAGGCATCACTTCCAGCTATAGTATGAGTTCACACACTTCCACTTTGCTTTACAAATGTGCACTCGCACGAGAAAAAGTGTGGAAACAAATTAACATTATATCATGCAATAGACTAGCAATCTACAAGAGCGAGCTATGTTAGAACAAAGAAACTGATACAAAATCCAAAAAAGTTGGTTTTCACTTCAATTTTGAATTGCCATAACACTATTTTTTCCTTCCCAATCAAAGCTGATGATAAGTAGTTCACGCATGTAACACTCTAACTCCGGGTGTCTTTTGGCACCAGCCATCCCACAAGGAATAGCTCCGTCAACTGTTGTGGTTTAATGGGGCACCAACTAGAGTGAGCACGAGTCGAGACTCGAACCCATGATCTTTTAACCGTAAAATCTTTCCAGTGAGCCCATGAGTTTTTTTGGAGGTAGGTAGAGCCACAATCCATTGGTCGCTAAAAACTATATTTAAAAGAGAATATCATGCGATATACAAGACTAGTTTTAGGAGACAAATAAATGTTTCAAATTAACAATATCATGTCATATAGAAGACTATGTTTAAGAGCAAAGAAATATCTTATGTTAGGTGATGATAACCATCTCAAAGTCGTAAGTAGTTATGCACGACTTTTCTATGACATTGAATAAATTTTAAACATAATCGTAAGAGCTATGTATCAAACTCGAAAATAATACTGTAGAAGTTGAGTGGACGCACGTTTTGAAATTGTAGTTCAACATATATATTATTGCTCCTCTGGAAACACTTTTAAAATATTGGAGACATCTATCATCACAAGCAACTTTGTTGATGATTTCAACTATAAACAATAAATCATGGTATTAAATATCATGCCATTTCATACTTTATAGTCTTTGAAAAAGTTTTGTTTATGCCATGGTTTTCTTTCTTGATGTAAAGCCTAATACTTAGTAGTTAATTAATTGATTTTCGTCTTTCTTTAGATGGTGTTTCGAATTTATGTGGGTCTTAAATCATTGCACTTTGTTTAGAGGTAATCATTAAAATTAAAGGTTATCCATAACCGATGTTGTCGACGTTGTCGTTGTGTTCAGTTTAGGTACATGAAAGGCAGTGTTTCAGATCACTTTTCGATGACTTAAACATAAGTTAGGGATTTAAGTGTACGTCAAGGGTTCATTGTAATACGATTGTGAATAGGCTAGAACTAGGTTTCGTTACTTGACTTGCAAAGCAAGGATGGCTTATGGCCGGCTATCTTAAGGGCGTGTAGGGGTAATTCCCGACCGGTTTAGGATAGGTTTCTACCCCCTCATCTCTATAAATAGAGGCGAAAGGATCTAGTTTAAGACGTTCTAAAAACATATTACTACAATGTAATTGTTTGGGTTATTCACGCATGTGGCTTCTTTCAAGTCGATAGTTACGAATTGTTTCAGATCATCGAGTCACTTGTTTGGAGTTCTTAGATTGTTTTTCCGTTTTAGATAATCAGATTTTTGTTTATTGCCGATCACGGCAACATGAAAGATAGAACCACTTCGTCTTATTGAAAGGTATGCCCTTGAGTACGAAGGTAGAAATGAATGCTACTGTGTTACAATGGTTCGATTTTTACTTCTTCAAAAACATTTTTTTTCGGTTTTGTTTTTGTCCAAAAACAGAACGGACCGACCTTATTATATAATAAAATATATCAAATATATTATACCCTATCCGTCTCAAAATTATTATCTCCAGTTACACTTTGTGATTTTTTGTGTTAACTAATTAAAAGAGAGTCCAGTGAGTGATAATAATATTTGTTTAGTTGAAGAGTATAGTGGTCTCACTTTTCTTAAACTGTATGTTTTTTATACACGGACAATAATTTTGAGACAGAAGGAGTAAACAAATAACGATAGAGTTCAAATTTACTAATTCATATTCGTATTGTGGGTGAATCTAAAATTATATTTGCGTTAATGTTTATGTGAGTTTACTTAACAATATACTAATATATATTCGACAATGATAATAATATGTGTGTTTGATTTGCATGTGGGTGTTTCATTTATCTGTGTACGAATAAAAATTTAAGATAACGTTATTAGGCTTAAATTAATAAAAGAAGGAAAACACCGTTCGTCTTTTTGTTTGTATAAAAAATACACGCTGAGTCTCAAATTCAAAATAAATACGTCCAAAGTCCCTATTGTGCAATTGGTGTGAGAATGAGTCTAATATCATATCTTACATGTGTTTATATTCTGCTAAACTTTCAAGTTTAGTAGAATATCAACACATGTAGAATATGCTATTAAATAGATGACTCATATCCTACCATGTGTTTGTATTATACATTTCTGCATTTATCTTTAGGTTATATATATATATATATATATATATATATATATATATATATATATATATATGTTTTTATATAGCATATTTAGGTCCTTTGTAGTTAACTTAAGCCAAGCATTAACACCGTTGATCCCTAAACTTTCCACTTCCCGATTTTGAAGAAACTAGCCTTTTCTTCACGTTGTGTTTGTCTTTTGTTTCTAAACTTTCCAAACACCGACACCGTTGGTCCATAAACTTTCCATTTCTCGATTTTTTTCCAAACTAGCCGTTTGCTAACTTTTTTTTTTTCTTTTTCAAATCCTATAAATTCCTATCCACCTCATTACACAAACCATCACCACAACAACTCCTCATTTTCCATACTCTCGCTCTCAAGTGAGTATGAGTAAGGATATTTTTGTAAAACTTCTCTCTTTTGTTAAGTACCAGCAGGGTACACGCGCGTTGCAACGACGAATATCCTGTAATTTAATTTTCTAAGCCAATAATTTGTTTCATTTATACATTTTTTGACAACAACTTTACCAATTAGTTTGTTTGTTTAGTGATTATAAGCAATGAAAAAAGTTTGGTGGAACTTTGCTTAGTTTGTATTATTTTGTTTGTTTATTTTTTGTATTTAGTAGCTTACTTGCTTTGTACAATGAGCTATTTTAATTGTATTTTTCGTTTTTTGGGGAGGCGTTATATGTGTTGATGCATTAGTTGATTGTACACATTACAAAAAAAGTTTTATTACTTAATTTTCAACTATCTTATTGTAGTTAATGCTTAAAAAGAGTTTTGTGCACTATAAGTAGTTAAGATTAAGTAAAATAGTTTGATTTAAGATCATTTGAGGACAAAAGATTATTTACATACTAAAGGATCAATCTCTACCATCCATTTTTATTTGATCTAATGGATGAGATTAATCCCAACAATTTAAAAAACCCACTTTCATCATCTTTTTACAAATATTAATAACTTTCAAACCGTTAATCGTTAAACGAAAAAAAAATATCATTGTGACGAGCATTCAATTATCTTTCTATAGATAGGCACTTTGATATACTTTCGACAAAAAAAAATAAATCGTATTTTTCACATTTTTTTAAAGTTTTTTCGTTTTTTTACGTTACTGAAATTTGCATTAAAAAAATCATATATGATTAAACACTAATTTGAATATCACATGTGATATTAGTGTTATATCATATATGATATTAGTGTTATATCATATATGATATTAGTGTTATATCATATATGAAATGTAATATCACATGTGATATTAGTGTAATATCACGTATGATATACATATCATATCACATGTGATATCACATATCATATATGATTTAACACTAATATCACATATGATATTTAAATTAGTGTTTAATCATATATGATTTTTTTTCATGCAAATTTCAAGTAACGTAAAAAAAGACGAAGAAACGTGAAAAAAATGTTTTTTTTTCTTTTTTCGAAAATATATCAAAGTGCCCGTTTATAGAAAGATAATTAAATGCTTTTCGCGACGGTGTAAATATTTTCACTTAACGATTAACGGTTTAAGAGATATTTAAATTATAAAAAATAGGTGAAATAATAAATTGTTTTTAATCTCAGCCATTGATTTCTTTTTAGATGGATGGTGGAGATGAGTCCATTGGTATGTAAGAAAAGTTTGGTATGAAAAATAACTCTCCTCATATAGAGGCATGCTAAAATGCAAACGCGTGGTGCTTATTTAATATGAAAAAAATAATAGAGTATATGTTTTTTTGTGTCGCAAGAAAACTGAAACGCATGTATCAAGCTAAGAATCTTTAGTCAAAATATGTTATCTATACCAGAAAGGGTATCCGAGTGATGCGACAGCGGGTATTCTGTGACTATATATTACCGCGAGCAAATATTATTCGATTATACGTTTTTTCTAACAATAATCATACAAATGAATGATAATTTAAATTAAAATAACTTTAAAACAATAACAATGATATATCGCCAGACATACCATCTAGTCCAAATAACCGATCAAAACCACCTAAACCAAACAAAATAGTGGTGGTGACGACACATTTTGTTATTTTGATGTGTTAATGACAACAATAGGTAGTTATTTAGAGAGTTGTATGTTATTAGCTTTGACACGGAGAGTGTGTGTTCCTGTTAGTTTATATATGATTTGAGGTTAGGTTAGGTGATGTTTTGATATGGGCTGTTACAAGTTTTTGAAATGAGGGCTATATTAATTTAGAGGCTGTTACAAATTTACAAATTTAATATACTTAATTTTTCTAAATATAATGTTTATTTGTGTGTACGAAAATTAATTTTTTAGATGTAACGTTTATTCTAAAAAAAATTAATTTTTTAGATGTAACGTCTATTTTATAAGTTGTTGAATCTTAATTTTTCAAGCCTTCTATTATAAGTAATTCTCAAATATTTTATAAAGTAGTATAGATATAGATTGTATATATAATTATATATCATGAATTCATGTTGATTTGTTAAAAATTTATCATATTAAAATTACTAAATTATTCTTTATTGTTTAACGTCGTAGCTATTTTTCACAATGCACTTATGCACGGATACATGTCTACTTGATTAGTGTTAATAAATCCTTTTAAAGGTCATGTTTGCTCCTTCCCTTAATTGTATATGTTGTTCAAAATTAATAAAATACATATTCTTTCATGTCGGCAAAGTCAAGAAGATATACTACAACTAATATAATGTAATATTTTAGTACAGAAGATAAAAAACACATGCCAAATTTGATCTTCAAAATATTGTTTTTGATTGCTTAATAAGCGAGACAGAAAGCTATGTTCTAGCAAACACACAATAATTTAATTGGTATCTGATGAAATCATCGACTCATTAACTACACAACAAGTTGCAGTATTTGGTTGGAAGAAGTTACGTTATAGAATTGTGGACAGAGATTAAGAAAGTGATAGTTAAAAAAATAAAATAAAATTAAGTATTGCTTTGAAATCATTTCACTTAAAAACTGATATTAGGGTTTTGGCTAACATAGTCACAATGGTTACGGTTAAACAACAAAAATATGTATTTTTTTTAACGGCAGAAATATATTAAAAAAGCTACTAGTAAGACACTAGAAGCAAAAGTTACAAAACAATCTAGAAAAACAGAACTACACTAACTAGATCCATCCTAGGGCTTTAGCTGCGAAGATTGCAAAAGAGATGAAAAAACTCTTGACAATTACAAATAGCCGAGACAAGAGAAAAATCCTCACCTACGGAGGCCGAGCCACCGGTTAATGATAGTATATATATTAGTCAGTTGAGAGATATTAAATTCAGAGGTGACCAGTTAGTGAGTACGTTTAGCAATTTCTTTAATATCATTGCCTTTCAAAATTTCAAACTATTTGAAAATTCTGAATGATATATGTTGAATAATCATACCTAATAATAGATTATATATGAAAAATCATATCATGAGATAATGCCACAGATTCCTATAGTTAAACAATGATATTTCGTTTAGGACACGTTGTAATAGTAAATGTTTGTAATATAATGGCAAATTGTAATCACAAATTTCCTGATAATGACCTTTTGGGTTCAGTGAAATTATATCAAAATTCTTGTGTATGAAGACTGTATCACATACATGTATCATGCATGACAAGTATAAAATCAATTTGCAACTCCCATGTCTTTGATTTTTGTAATTTACTCCTTTATACAATAGAAATTGACGTAAAATTAAGACTTGAACCAATTATGTCCCCGCAATACATAATCAACATAGGTAAATGATAACTTCATTGAATTCTTATCTTATAAAACATGTAACTAATAGTCTCTCTAAAAAGTTCTGATTTGAGGGACTTATGCATTTCATGTGACAAAATTATAAATGAATTATTACTAAATGTTTGAATTATCTTTGACAGACGTGGTTACAAGCCAACTTGGTATGACTTTTAAAAGTTATTTATTGTATAATAATAAACTTTAAACATCCAAAAATGATTAAACCCTTTGATCGAGTCATATAGTCAATCTATATATTAAAGAAACGAAAAGTGATCATGTTTAGGACGGTCAACAAACTATTTATAGTGTCCCACATAGTTCAATGAACTATACTTTTAGGGCCCGTTTGGTTTGCAGATGGGTTTAAGATTTTGATTTGGTTTAGGTTTTAAATTTGGATTATGATTTGGATTTGGATTTAATGAAAGAGAGAGAAAATATATTATAAAATTAATAAATTATTATTTTATAAAATTTATATATAAAACTATATAAAAAAGGTGAAGAAAAGTTGAAAGGACCCACCATATTCTTAAATCCTACTCACGTAGATGACTTTTGTAATAGTTGTACTGTTCAGGTTTGTTGTCCCAATCCAAATTCTAAAATTTGAGCCAAACGTATTTTTTCACTTTAGGATGGAGAACCCAACCCCACAGGTAGATACCAAACAGGCCCTTAATGGACTCGAGTTTAATATCTATATTGTATTAAGCAGTAGATCGCAGTAAGAATAAAGATTTTATAGCGACATATTGTTTAGTGATAAAAAAAGTTTATGAGTTATAAACGAAAAATAATAAAAGTTTGAAGATTTGGAGATTAAACATAATGTTTTGAAACCCGGTTCGACTTGGGTGGTTCAACTGGTTAAACCGTTCCGGTCGAAAAATGGGTCGATTTAAACCGGGTCAACCCGTCGGGTTTGAAGCGTCCCGGGTCAACCCAGGTTTCGATGTGTATTAATAGTTTCCTTTTGAAATATATGTTTTCAACATTTCTATTTTTAGTTTTAGCTTTTTACTTTTCACTTTTTGTGTTTTCCTTTATATATAGTATACGCGGGTACCCTGTGACGATTAACCGGAGAAATAGATCTCGATGAGGCCTGATTTACCAGTTTGTATCGGTTTCAACGGGTCCTTTCTAGTTTGTCTTCGGATGACTTTTATTGGTTAGTCGAACCGGTGGCGACACCGGTTTCCGGTTGAACCGTTTGTCCGGTCCGGTTTCAAAACTATATGTATCATCAACTTGTTAGCTTGTATGAAACTTTGTGTGTTTTATTAATTTGTAAAATGTGTATAATAACATGTACTTTTCATTTTAGGGTGATTAATTAGTGTGTTTAATTTTTTTATATTCTGGTTTATGTTGTAGCTTGTTTAAATTGTATATTGTGAAAATATTATTGTACTTTTTAGTATGGAGTGTTTTAATTGTTTGTATTTGATTTGGTAGATATGCTTTTAGTTGGTTGTACAATATGGATAAATCACTGTACTTTTAAGTAATGGAGTATTTTAATAAGAGTATTAATTACACTATATATTTCTCTTACATTTGACTAATTTTCAACATTCAACAATTCAACATTTCACTTTGACCATACACTTTTTATATAGTATAGATATAAAGAAAAAACTCATATTCTTCAAAGTGAAAAATTAAAGAAGTTATATACGGAAATCATAAACTTTTATTATTATTTTTGTTTATAACCTATAACCAATATTATTTTCATTCTGATTTAAATATCTTATAAATGATGAACCGTCAAGTGACAAAAATAATATACAATTGAGACGAGATTTTTTTTATCTTTCAGTATACGAGTACTTCAATATTCTTTCGATGAACTTTTTTTCTGAGTTTTGTTTTAGTCTTGAAAATTTGTGTCTAGAAAAATCACATGTGATTTGTTAGTTTAGAAACCACGTGTGATTTGACAAATCACATATGATTTCATAAATCGCATATGATATTACAATAACAAATCACATGTGATTTTTTCAGCGTAAATTTCAACACACAAAAAGGTTGAAAAAAAGTTCGTCGAACATATATCAAAGTGCTCCTCTATAGATACTTTATTTTATTCTCCTCACAATTGTATGATTGTTTTCGTGTAATGATTAACGGTTTGCGAGATATTTAATTTAAAAAAAAGAATGTCAGTTTTTTTCTTTGATGTTAAAATGAGTGCTATGGTTTCATATTACAATAACAAATCACATGTGATTTTTTCAGGCGTAAATTTCAACACACAAAAAGGTTGAAAAAAAGTTCGTCGAACATATATCGAAGTGCTCCTCTATAGATACTTTATTTTATTCTCGTCACAATTATATGATTGTTTTCGTGTAATGATTAACGATTTGCGAGATATTTAATTTTAAAAAATGAATGTCAGTTTTTTTCTTTGATGTTAAAATGAGTGGTATGATTTATTCATTGAATCTTTTTAAGAATCTAGAATATATATTAAACTTTTCTCAACTAAATAGTTGGTTTCATATTACAACACCCCCGGACACACACACTTGAGTTAAACTATAATTGCAAATATACTTAAACTATGGATGTCTTCCTGATTGAAATAATATGTCTTCAATTAACGCACATTTTTGAATCTTCTAATCATACCAAACGGACCAAAGCGACTATCCATCATGTGACTATCGACTTAAAACTATACGGAAGGCTAGGTGAATTGTTGTAACGAAACAATAACATAATATGGGTTTAAACAAACGAAAAATTGACTCAGACGGGTTTTTATAAGGGTATCTTGTACTTATAATGAGTACAACAAAAGGGTTCCATTGGGAGGATGACAAATCAATGCGACAAGTCAAAGCGCACACAAATAAACACATATGAGCTATTTGGGTTAATCCTAAATATTGCCTTCTCAAATTACCTAAACCGATTACACTAGGAAAACCTAATGTAATGCTTATTTTGGTGGTCTCGAAATGATGTAAAGTCACTCATTTTAGTCACTCATTTTAGTGGAATTTATGTAAAAGGAGAAAACAGAAGGGTTTATCCTCACATTTGGAAATAAATGGAGTGTGCTCAGTTAAAATCAATGTAGTTAAGTAAAGAAAAATATGTCAAAATTTTAAAATGGTATAATTTTTCATAAGAAATAAAAAAATGAAAGCAATTAAAGTCAAGCAATTTCATTCTACTTATCAAATAAGATTAATGCTACTCCCTTCCCCCCATTTGAGATGTACAAAGTCTCATTTGTACAAATAATAGAAATTAAAAGAGAAAGAGTAAAATTAAAACGAAACACTCTCCTGAATTTGCTCGGTATGATCGATAATCCACATCCGAAGATATGTCCATTGAAATATTCTTGAAGCAGAATCCATTGTCCATATAAGAAAAACACTTCACCAAAACCATCAAGTGCATCCTCATTGATAAATGAGCGTAATGAAATACACTAAAATAAAAATAAAAACGAAAACAGCTTAAACATACAATAACAAAATGGTTTTATATTCTGGATAAATACCAATTACGTCGTAAGGAGCTTGAAGCTTCTACGCCGTAAATAAGTTAAATTGGTAAGCGGAAAAAAAAATAGTCATCTACGCCGTAGAGGCAAGAAACCTTTTACGCTGTAAATATGCATTAATTTTGATGAATTTTACTTCGTAGCTTATACGGCGTAATAGGTTTTAGTTCGTATGCCGTAAAAAATACGAAACTGCTATTTTACCAGCAGTTAAAATTTTTAAAAGGCAAAAAATACTTACCTTGGCATTTCTTCATTCCTGTAGTAGCTCATAAATTTATAAAAATGAAATCCTTAGGCATTCAAAATCAACACAAACCTAAAAACAAAGAAAAACGCCCAGGTTGTCTCCCGATAAACACTTTTGTTTATTAACGAGTCTTTAAGTTAGACTCACGCCATGTCTATGTTGATCTCTTGACAAGATCAACCTTTTCAACCGCTCTCATCACACCATCTTTTATTTTCCACACATTCTTCTCACTTATTGGCAACTCCTCATGTGACTTGTTTTTTTACACGGATACCTAGTTCTTCACGCATAAGTTGTTCTTCGGCCTCAAATTCATCGTTGTACCAAGTATCCCAGTCGAAGAAGATTCATATCCTTCTTCAAATACCTTTTTAGAAATAGCCAACAAGTTCTCTTTCCTTTGTCACTTTTGCTCACGGCTATGTTCATACTCATGTCCCATATTTTGAATTTCCTTACGAAAATGATTTTCAAATTCCCAATCACCGTATTCTTCATCATGTACATTTTCGAGGACTACATAATCCTTATTATCTTCCTCGTTTGGTGCTTCGTCTCCACCGTCTTCATCTAACTCATCATCACATGAATAATCACTCCAATTATCATTTGATTCCTCCTCGCCGCTTGACCTTAACCAATCTTTCCAAATTTTGTCCTTGGTTAGTTTATCCACTTTTTTATGATCACCAAATTTTGTGTCTAGCCATTGGTTAAAAGTAATATCTTTAGTAGACTTGCCATGAACTTCAGTTTCAGAGTCCACATCCTTATTAGAGTTTTCTATCACTTGAGCTTCATAACACGCTTTCTCTTCATTACCCGAATCATTATTCCACTCTTCTATGATTTCCTCGTTAGGTCTCCTCTCGGTTATGTCAATCAACCCCTTTCATTTAAATGATATTTCGTCGTCACATCTTCCAATTCCAAATCACAAGATGGCCATATTCTGAATGCACTAGTTTCATCAATCCAAATAGGATAAAAAATTCAGTTTCCTCTTTATTTTATTTGCCAAGTGTAACACAATACCATCCGTAGAATCTTCATTAGACCATGGTTCTTCAAACTCGGGCATTTTTGTCCATCTTGTTGCATTCTCCTTATATTACTCATTCTTTTGAATCTCGTATGTAAACAAGTCATCATCATTATGAAAAGATATCAATGTCAATCTCCAATATGTTGAAATCTTCTTCCTGCTCATTTTTCACATGATCACGTACCAGTGCATCAATTATTTTAATTACTAAAACTGAAGCAATTGAAACCGATGGTTCATTTAAAGTGTAGAAAACTAGAAGGGGGGGAGGTTGAATAGTTTTACCAATTAAAACTTCGTTTAAAGTATTTAGATCGATTTATGTCAATCTATTTTGAGTGTGTGTTGGATATTGATAGTTATACGAATGTATAAACTATGCTACAAGATAGAGAAAGGGATACACAACCACAACACAAGTATTTATAGTGGTTCGGCTACAAGTACACCTTCCTTTCCCTACTCCACTCCCCGACCCATGCCCATAACCCATGCCCATGATCCATTCCCATGACCCATGTGCATTTACATCATGCATGACATCATGTTGGGTTAAACCCATGACCCATTGTCTATATACATTGTATCTAGTTAGGTACCCATTGTAACACCCCCAATTTCGTGATACGCAACGGAATTCAAACTGGGTGTTACTTCATGGAACAACAATTATAATAATAGAAAACGATCTCTATTTGAGTCGTTTTAAAAGATTTATCATTCGAATTTCAGAGTTTACAAAATGAGGTCCCAGTAGTTTCATAGTTTACACAAATAAGTTTTCGAATGATAATAAAATTTATAGCCTTCTTGAGTATCCGTGCCCCTCCGTGCCAGCCTCGATCATTATGGACCTGAGATAAACATGCTAAAAGTGTCAACACAGATGTTGAGTGAGTTCATGAGTTTATAAAAAATAATGTGAAAACCTTGTAAAAATCATCGTTACTAGTATAAATAAATAGTAAATGTAGTTTTATATGATTCCAATTGTATGACTATTGTACTAAATACAATATCACATGTAGGTAGTGTTTCTGTTGCTCTTAGTTCTTGACATCGAAACCTTAAATTTCTGTTTCTGGTTTGTTCACAATTGTACCAAGTCCGTTGGTTTGTTATTATACCACTTCTATTAGTTTCGAGATTTACACCAAGTCCATTAGATCACATAGCTTGTACCACGTACATGAAATCATCCCATTTTGTAGATGTCGATAACCTCGAAAATCTACCAAGTAGGGGGCCACCAATCGTGCTATGGGTTACGTTGTTATACACCCAAAGCGTTTGAAATCATTTGTTATTGCACTATCTTTATGAAACCAAAATGTAAATCTCGTACTAATAGAAATTGGAATAATTGTTGCAACATAGCCTAGTTGGTAATCTGCTCTTATACCTAGTGTTCTCAAATGTTTGTTGCGTTTGTTTGCTCTAAATGAGTCAACTTAATGGTTACAATAATCCCAATAGATCTAACCATAGTATTCGTGCTCACTACGCATAGTGCTTAATGGTCCATGATATAGAATCTTTAAGTATGGCAATACTGATACTTAATATAAATAAACATAATAAACATATAGTTTGCAAATAATCGTGATTGTTATAAAAGTAGTTAAAAGCATGTATCTCCCCCCAAAGATAGTTCAAAACAATTAAAAAATGGGCCATGAACTCACCTTAATAACAGTTTACAAGTAGACGATGATGGCAATAGCTAATATCTCAAAACCTGGGTAGAACTCTAAAACTACAAATTACTAGTTTATAAACGCGTGTAAACCCGTAATAACACTAAATAAGCTAATCCCGAATATTTCTACCTCCTTTTTTTTATGGTCGAACATCACAAGGATGAGAGAGTTTGTGGGTGTTTCACTTTGTGAAAAATAAAATTAGTTTTCTTTCTATTTATAGAAAATTTTTAAAAATATCTAGATATTTTGTTTAGAAAATATCTAGATATTTATTTAGATATTTTTAGAAAATATCTAGATATTTATTTAGATATTTTTAGAAAAACATCTAGATATTTATTTAGGAGTATTGGGTAAATACTAAATGTGAAAATTTTTGGGTTGTTACATTATGATGACAATCTAATTCCACTAACACATATGAGTCACCATGGTGGTGGCTTGGTCTTGGCCATTTTGCATGTAAATCCTTACATGTGTCTTTAACTTAACCATGGTTATTAATTAACCCAATACATGGTTAACCAAACATTCCCTCCTATAAATAGCAAGTGAAAGAATTTATAAAACCCTCATCCTCCCCCCTTTAGTCGTTTATATCATAAACACAAGCACACATTCCATATTTTGATTCATGACTCCAAGTTTATGCTAAGAAGTTGCAAGTAACAAGTTACTACATCAAATCTCTAGCAAGTTTAAGTGATCTTTTTGAGTTTAAATCCACTCAAGTCACTTAAGACTTCTTCACCAATCCTTCATTATTACAAAAAGTCTAGAAGGGTGCCAAGGTGTGAAAAGCTTGATCAATCAAAGTCCTAATCCTTACTAGTTACTCCTTTCTTTAAAAAGCCAAAAGTTGTAAGCAACTCATCACCACCACCACTCCATTATCTCATGTTTATTATTACTAATCTTGTTAAATACATACTATATATATGGTTACTATATTGATTCTTGATGTACATATACTCAAACATATGTTTTAATTCACATATTGTCATAAAATTAACAAACTAATAAACTAGTCATATTCTACATATTTGAAGCCATTTAAAACAGCTATATATGGACTTGGTAACTTACATATTACCGTTGACAAAATAAAAAGGTAAACATAGCAACTTGAATCACCCGAAACGGAAAAATGAGTCAAAAGTTATGGTAAAAAGAAGTTAAAAAACCCTAGAAATGACCATTTTCATTACTTCTGAATCTGTTTTAAAATAAGTGGTACTTTTGGTCCGAATCATCAAAAACTTAAAACATGAAAGTTTTCCGGAACGATGTTTTAAAATTAGGGAACTCGGCCTGAAAAGACAAAATGATATCATTTACTGCCTAATATTTGTAAAACAGTTTTTATCGGCAAAATTGGATTTTTACAAGTTAAAAATATAAAAACCATGTCACTTTTATAACTAGTTACATATTGTATTGTTATTAAAATTTCATTATTGACTATATTAATAAGTTATGACCACTTGTAAACTTTGAGAAATTGTGAAAACTAATGGCGTGCTTGGTTAGGGGGTTAAGGGGGGTGGGGAATGGGTAAGGTATTCAAAAAGGCCCACGTTACTCAATATATATTGCTTGGTTAGAGAGGGGTAAGGGATTGATTACCCCGTAATGGGTAATGAACCATTATAGAATAAATTGAAGGGTAAAGGATTGATTACCCACCTCACTCATTCCTTTGCATTCCCTTTCCCTTTCCTTTTCCCTTTCCCTTTCCCCTCTTTGAACCAAGCGAGCCCTAAATGTTTATTAAAAACATAATAAAACTTTATAATATTATAATCCCCACTCAAATTATATATTTTATCTACTAAAGTGCTACAATAATAGGGAGCTTCATGTGAGGGGTTTCATTTGGGTAAAACGTATCGACTAGTTGCTGGATTTACGATTTAAAGTGTCCTAGCTCCTCGAACGTTTACTACATGACCATATATATATGAAGCCATTTAAAACATGCTATATATATGGTTACTATGTTGATTCATGATGTACATATACTCAAACAAATGTTTTAATTCACATATTGTCATAAAATTAACAAACTAATAAACTAGTCATATTCTACATATTTGAAGCCATTTAAAACAACTATATATGGACTTGGTAACTTACATATTACTGTGGACAAAATAAAAAGGTAAACATAGCAACTTGAATCACCAAAAACGGACAAACGAGCCAAAAGTTATGGTAAAAAGACGTTAGAAAACCCTAGAAATGACCATTTTCATTACTGCTGAATCTGTTTTAAAATAAGTGGTACTTTTGGTCCGAATCATCAAAAACTTAAAACATGAAAGTTGTCCGGAACGATGTTTTAAAATAAGGGAACTCGGCCTGAAAAGACAAAATGATATCATTTACTGCCTAATATTTGTAAAACAGTTTTTATCGGCAAAATTTGATTTTTACAAGTTAAAAATATAAAAAGCATGTCCTTTTTATAACTAGTTACATATTGAATTGTTATTAAAATTTCATTATTGACTATATTAATAAGTTATGACCACTTGTAAACTTTGAGAAATTGTAAAAACTAAATGTTTATTAAAAACATAATAAAACTTTATAATATTATAATACCCACTCAAATTATATATTTTATCTACTAAAGTGCTACAATAATAGGGAGCTTCATGTGAGGGGTTTCATTTGGGTAAACGTGTCGACGAGTTCTTTGGATTTACGATTTAAAGTGTCCTATTCGAGCAGTAGCGCAACTAAAATACCAAACACGAAGGTTGCAATTCATCCCGATTACCCGAACAAGAAGTATCAATCGGGGATCGCTATCGATAACGGCGAGCAATGCGCACTCTTGCAAAGAACACGGATATCTTTGCATGGGAACCAAAGCACATGACCGGCGTATCACGCTCGTTCTGAGAACACAAGTTGAGAATCCGACAAGGATACTCTCGACGACGAAGAAACATGGTCGGGCTCCAGGCCGCAAGCAATTCGCGTAAGTACATAAACCGGTGGGACGCGGTATCATGCGAGAGGTCTACTACCATGGCGGCTTTCCAACCCGGTGATGGTCAAAAGAGCGATGGTAGTTGGAGGATGTGTGTTGACTTCACAGATCTCAACAGAGCATGTCCACAAGACTTCTATCCGCTACCGGAGATAGACTAGAAGGTAGAATCTTTGTGTGGATATCCACTTAAATGCTTCCTAGACGCATACAAAGGATATCAACAAATCCAGATGGCTAAAGAAGATGAGGAAAAAACGGCCTTCCATACAAGCCAAGGCGTTTATTGTTATACCAAGATGCCCTTTGGCTTAAGGAACGCAGGTGCCACTTACCAGCGGTTGGTTGATACCGCATTTGAAAGACAGGTGGGCCGTAACATAGAAGTTTATGTTGACGACCTTGTAATAAAAAGCCATACGGAAGATGAATTGGTGCGCGACATTGAGGAAACATTCAAGACACTCAAAAGATCAACATGAAACTAAATCCTAAGAAATGCACTTTTGGCATTCTGAAGGCATGTTCCTTGGATATCGATAGAGCCGATGGCATCAAACCGTGTCCGAAAAAAAGCGGTCGTCATCCAACTTCCTTCACCACGCACGCGAAGGAAGTCCAATCTAAACGGAAAAGCGGCGGTTTGAATAGATTTTGTCCAAATCGTGAGACAAGTCACTCCCTCTTCAAAACACTTAAGAAGTGTACAAAGAAGGGAGACTTTCGCTGGACTACGGAAGCAGAAGAAGCTTTCATACAACTTAAACAACATTTAGTGGCACTCCCCATGCTGGTTGCGCCTCGCCCAGGGGAAGAGTTAATTATGTATTTGTCAGCAACCCATGGAGCAGTCAGCGCGGTGCTACTAATAGACAGGAATTCCGTACAAACACCGGTGTATTTTGTAAGCAAAGCACTCAAGAAAACGGAGATAAACTACAGTGCAATGGAAAAGTTGGTCCTAGCATTAGTATTGGCCGCTAAATGGCTACGCAGGTACTTCCAGGCGCACCCAATAGCGGTGATTACAGACCAGCCTATCAAACAAATTATCTCCAAACCTGACGCATCGGGGCGCCTACAAAAGTGGAGTGTATTGCTGGCGAGCATAACATTTCCTATAGACCACGTCTTTGCGGTTAAAGGCGATACTCAGCAGACTTCATCATCGAGAAGCCGGACATCGATGACACACCTTCACAAAGCAAGGTAGAACTACAAGAACCATGGATCTTGTTCACGGACGGATCTTCATGCGTAGATGGGTCGGTAGCGCAGCCTTATCCTCACAAGTCCGGAAGGAATGGAGTTCACTTAGGCGCTGCGTTTGAATTCTGACCACAAATAACGAGGCGAATATGAAGCCACGATTCTTGGATTACGCATTGCGGCTCGAATGGGCATACGCAACCTGGAGGCAAATGTGGACTCCCGGCTAGTGGCCAACCACGTGTTGGGCGAGTATGTGGCTAAAGAGGAAAACATGATCCAATACCTCGACAAAACCAAGTCACTAATCCAGAGTTTCAACAGGTTTACTATCAAGCAAGTTCCTAGGGGAGGAAACAGAAAGGCGGATGCACTAAGCAAGATTGCATCCACAAGCTTTGCGCACCTGTCAAAACAAGTGTTGGTGGAAACGCTGAAGAGCAAGTCCATCTCGGAGATGGAGATATCCACTGTGATAGAGGAACAAGGTCCTACATGGATGACCCCAATCATCGAGTTTATAAGCAAGGCGTGTGCCCAAAGCGAAGGAAGCCCGGCGAGTACGGCGCACATCACGTAGGTTTGAACTTGAACGGTGTACTATATCGGCTCATTTCTACAACCATGGCTTCGATGTGTAGGACCCCTTCAAGCAGATTACGTACTCCGGGAGATCCACACTAGTTCATGTAGTATGCACTAGGGACCACGATCCGTTGTGGCGCGCGCTTTACGGTCAGGATACTACTGGCCTATAATGCATCGTGATGCGCGGGACTTAATAAAAAAATGTGGCAACTTCCAAGTTCACAGACCCGTTCCACGCCAACCACAACAGGAGCTAGCACCTATTACGTCTCCATGGCCATTCTACAAATGGGGTATCGACATTGCAGGTCCTTTCCCTGTCGCAGCAAGAGGATTGAAATTCCTCATAGTAGCTATAGACTATTTCACCAAATGGATTGAAGCAAAGGCGGTCGTAACAATCACAGGGAATCAGGTAAAACGGTTTGTTTGGGAAAATATTGTATGCCGTTTCGGATTACCTGGGGAAATCATCTTAGACAACGGAAAACAATTCTGTGACAACCCTTTCAATGACTGGTGCGAGAAGTTAAACCACAGCACTTCGCGTCGGTTAAACACCCACAAACCAATGGCTTAGTCGAGCGTGCAAATCGAAGTCTAGGTGAAGGAATTAAGGCACGACTGGATAAGCAAAAAGGAAGGTGGGTGGAGGAATTATCGCATGTTCTGTGGGCGCACCGAACTTCAATCAAAATTAGCACGGGAGACACTCCCTTTTCTCTGGTCTATGGGATGAGCCGTCATACCAGCCGAAATTGGGATGCCAACTATTCGCACCGAAGTTAATGTTGCAACCAATGACGAAGAACGGCGTATCGACTTGGACCTGTTGGAAGAAAGACGCGACCGCGCTGCTATATGTGAAGCGAGAGCTAAGTCAAAAATGAAGGGATACTATGATGCCAAAGTACGAAGTGTTTCATTCAGACCAGACGACTTCGTCTACCGTGCCAATGATGCAAGCCACGCAGAAGATACAGGAAAACTTGGGCCGAAGTGGGAAGGACCCTATGAGGTCGTTGAAGCATTAGGAAAAGGCGTGTACAAGCTGCGTGACGTGGATGGTCGTGAGCTACCACGCACATGGAACATCTGCAATCTCAAACGATGCTATCTCTAGGAACGGCTACGGCCCAGCGCACGAACACTCCCGCACTTCAGTATAGTGCTCAATAAATATCCGTGTATTTACATTATGTTTCACTTAGGCAAATGTTTCTTTTTTTTTTTACAAAAATTTGCAAGTATTAATAAAATGTCGTGGTTTCTAGCTAACTCCGCTACACATTTCAATTTGTTATTTACATAATATTTATATCTCAACATTGTTGCTATATTATATTTTGACTACATGGCGTGCATGCACTTACTACAACCCACGATGGTGTAAAGGATGAGTAAACCTACTAAATAACTCGTTGAGTAAGAGGGTTGCAAACCCATCAACATTGGATCATGCATCCTTGTTAAACACCTTCTTTTCAAGACGTTGGAATAAGTTCAATGCACATTCCACGACAGATGCGCAACAATGCATACTATGCGCGTTTAACAAAACCAGGAATCAAGACCCTTGGCTCCTTACTATGATATTTACAGTACGCTGCATATCACACTGTACACGATTATGTTAAAAATACTTAGACATTATAATAATGATCGTTCATACATGATTATGAACTCCAAAGATTAGTTGCGATTATGTAACAGTTTGCTTCTTAGACAATAAGTATGTTTTTTATGAAAAGACAAATAACTAAGTACAAACATTATAAGTCGCAACCACATCAATACGCATTCAACAAAAGGAATATTTTATTAAGGACCATAAGTTCTTACAAAATGATATTTACAACAGAGGTTACAACCTATATGATATTACAACGCTTAGGACGCGAGCTTTCCACTTGGCGTGCAGTGTCCCCAGCCTCCTTCAATCGCTTCAACAAGTTAGCATCTTGTAGCGACACTGTGGCTACACTCACAGGCACCCCGTCAGACCTGGGAAGGTGTGCCGCGCAGACACCACAAAGAATGGCTTTTCTCTTCATGCCCTTCTTCTTAGCGACCCTCATAGCATGAGCCTCCAAGGATTCCTTTAAAGGGACTTCCTTCTCCAGCGCGAAAGGGTTCAAGATGTCGCGGGGATGAGCAAAAATAGGCACTTGCAGCTGGGACTCATCAGGCTTCAAATAATAATCGGGTTGCGCCTCGCCCCATCGGCCGCGATGGCGGGCCAAAGTTAACCCTTCCATAATCACATTTATAGGGTAATCTCGGTCGCTCCATCCGGGAAACATGAGAAGCTCTAATATTTTCATTTGCTCCATAGCGGCAACGAGCTCCTCATCGCATGCTTATTGTACCCAGGCACCGATCATGACCACTTTCAAAGGTTAGCCTCATGAGCTCCTCCACAACCTCGGACTTGCCACGCTGAAGCCTGACCGCACCACTTGCCCGAACTTGTCTACAACCTCTCGAGATTCTAAGGTGCGAGGGGCAAGAAGGCGCTTGAACCGTGGGTCGATAAGCCACTGCGCTCGGAATCGTTGACACAAGCTCGGGACACAACTCCTCATCATACTCAATGCCGAGCTTGCGCAACTTCATTTCTTGCTCTTCCAGCGAGCTTCCCACAGTTGCACCAAAATTCCCTAACTGGGAGAACAACTCGTCCTTCCCCTTTTCTAGATATTTCAGCGCCCAGCGACATGAAGCCTTGTAATCCGCTAAGGCAGTACGTTCTTGACTTATTTGGCTCAGCAGTGCCATTTTTTCTTCCGCAAGTCTTTGGGCATACGAGCTCATTGCCTCTGCTTCAAGCTGGGCACTGGCCAAACGTGCCTCCAGCAACGCAATCTGTTGGTACTTTTGCGCAAGGGAGCTATCTTCTGCAGAATACCTTGCCCTTAGCTGTGCAGCCACCGTAGCTTGGTGCGCAGCAGCTGACACCAGATCCTCAATAAGCTGATCCATTGGCGCGTCCCCAAGAGCCAATGGCTCAGCGCTTTGGCTCTTTGGTTCAGAAGATCCAGCACGAACGGGACTAGCTTTGGGGGGCTATTCCACAGAGTGTTCAATGCTGCACGAAAAAAAGTGAATTACCGATTGTTGCATAAACAGGGAATGCGATAAGGGCTTTGAAAATAGTACTTACTTGGGTGGAGCAGTCTCCTTAGAGCGAGGGGATGCAACATAACTTGATGACGACTCCACGTCAATAATGATAGGACGCTTCTTCCTGAAGGAGCTTGCGCCATCGCCACCAAGCGCTCTCTTGCGCTTTAATCCGTGGCTTGCCTCCTCCTCCTCTTCTTCAATGCTTTCAGCCACATTTACGTGCGACGGCTCCACTAACGGGGAAGGAACCCTGGGGCTAGGCACGCTTTGTAGAGGTCGCCTCGAGCGACGGAAGAACTACCCCCATTTCTCCCAACTCTATTTATAAGTGCGCCCGCGATAGCTTCGAATGGGCTCTTCCCCCTCCCCGGATCGCGCCCCTACATTCACACAGGCGGCCGCCAACCTGCACAACCACGAATAGATCCATCTACACTGTGATGAGACAAACAACAAACATGTTACAAAAAGTACAAAGACGAAAAGAAATGCTTACATTAATAAAGTAAAGGAATGCGAAAGGACGAGCACCCACCCTGACCATCCGCGTTTAAGAAGATTGGCATCTCATCAGGTCTACCAAAGTAGTTACGACTGATGCCCATATGCACCAAAAATTCCTCGGGGTAGGAATTGATGGGAAGACGATTGGTGTTTATCGTTTTCGCATCCTCCATGCTATATGATCCGAGGAGGGCTCGTCCTTGGCGGCGAACTACGGGTGTAAGCGGCGCCATGGAACAACGCTTCATCAACCCAGGAAAAATTCTCCCTCCAGTTCCTAAGCGCGTCTAACTTTTCAGTATAACACTGCAGCCGCCTTGTGCGCTTAGCGAATGATACCCACCCGTTTGACCACGTTGTGTGGTAAAACGCGCGGAATAGGTAAATAGTCGGGTTAATCGCCAATATACGGCAATTAACCTCGAAGTTTGTTATTTTTGATGCACCTATGCAGTGCAGTTGAGATATGTGTAGACGGTTGTAATTTAACACGTCGCACAAGAATAGGGATATGGGCACACGTTGATTCGCGAACTCGAAAAAACGTGTGTACACTCCTACTTTCCCTTCGGGGAAATCCGCTATTGACACCTGCGCATCCGGGACTTCCGGATGCAGCGCGAGTGGAATATAATAATCCGAGGTGAACTCGCGAAGTTCATCCTCGGTCATGTCGGAGGGAAAATCAGTCAAACCACGGACCATGATACAGTTTTTTAATGGCACACGCGCGGTTACCTTTAGAATATTAAGGGTTTCTTGGATGAAAGTTTGGAGCTTTCTAACAATGGTGGAAATGTTTTTACTGTGATAAACACAGTAATGGGAGGCGGAAGATTATATAAGTTTTTACCTCCACGCGATGCTTGACACGTGGACTCCACTACCTCTAAATGTGTGGATAGGATCGGTTGACACGACATATTTGCAGTTACTTTCCCACATTCTACGAGGTAGGCATTTGAGTTATTTTTCCTAGATTCACCGTGTATTTTTCGAGGCGGGAAACTTTTTTAGCTTCTTTGCTACGCTTCGAAGAAATTATGGGCTACAACTATTAGTCTAGCATCCGCAGGTCGTCCCTGCACATACTAGACTGGGGGGACATGATGACGTATAGTCCGCATTCGGGTCACAAACCCGACCCATGACTGCTACTAGCAAGCCCAGTACGATTGGGCTAACCCGATAACAGTTTGGGCTCATGAAGGCCCAAACTCAAATTTATTATGCCATACGATATCAGATATCTCTTTTTTTTGGAGATAAACATTTAACAACCGACTTAGGCGGGATACGCCGAAGCTTGAGGAACACGAAAGCAATAAGGGTTTCGTGTGTATATAAAGGGCATCCCAGCCCTCATTAAAGGTACGATCTATAACCCTAACTCTAAACAAAAACCCTAAAACCGATTACTTACTCTCACAGGAGGATAATCGTGGAGACAATCCCGCGATAAGCTAACGGTGTTTCTGCTTACTTAGTGCGCAAGTCTCAAGCATCAAGATCCAATTGATACGAACCGGAGTCCAAACAAGGAACGCCCAACTTTTGTATCAACAAATATCATTTACTGCCTAATATTTGTAAAACAATTTTTATCGGCAAAATTAGATTTTTACAAGTTAAAAATATAAAAACCATGTCATTTTTATAACTAGTTACGTATTGAATTGTTATTAAAATTTCATTATTGACTATATTAATAAGTTATGACCACTTGTAAACTTTGAGAATTTGTAAAAACTAAATGTTTATTAAAAACATAATAAAACTTTATAATATTATAATCCCCACTAAATTATATATTTTATCTACTAAAGTGCTACAATAATAAGGAGCTTCATGTGAGAAGTTTCATTTGGGTAAAACGTATCGTCGAGTTGCTGGATTTACGATTTAAAGTGTCCTAGCTCCTCGAACGTTTACTACATGACCATATATATATGAAGTCATTTAAAACATGCTATATATATGGTTACTATGTTGATTCATGATGTACATATACTCAAACATATGTTTTAATTCACATATTGTCATAAAATTAACAAACTAATAAACTAGTCATAATCTACATATTTGAAGCCATTTAAAACAGCTATATATGGACTTGGTAACTTACATATTACTGTGGACAAAATAAAAAGGTAAATATAGCAACTTGAGTCACCCGAAACGGACAAACGAGTCAAAAGTTATGGTAAAAAGAAATCAGAAAACCCTAGAAAGGACCATTTTCATTACTTCTGAATCTGTTTTAAAATAAGTGGTACTTTTGTTCCGAATCATCAAAAACTTAAAACATGAAAGTTGTCCGGAACGATGTTTTAAAATAAGGGAACTCGGCCTGAAAAGACAAAATGATATCATTTACTGCCTAATATTTGTAAAACAATTTTTATCGGCAAAATTGGATTTTTACAAGTTAAAAATATAAAAAGCATGTCATTTTTATAACTAGTTACGTATTGAATTGTTATTAAAATTTCATTATTGACTATATTAATAAGTTATGACCACTTGTAAACTTTGAGAAATTGTAAAACTAAATGTTTATTAAAAACATAATAAAACTTTATAATATTATAATCCCCACTCAAATTATATATTTTATCTACTAAAGTGCTACAATAATAGAGAGCTTCATGTGAGTGGTTTCATTTGGGTAAAACGTATCGACGAGTTGTTGGATTTACGATTTAAAGTGTCCTAGCTCCTCGAACGTTTACTACATGACCTCTGAATTATGATGGCCCGAACGGTAGTACGATATCTTTAAACTAAATACGTTTTCACATATTAAAAATGTTACTATAATCATCAAATTATAAATGACTACATCATGATCAACATAGAGACATATATAGGATGGTTTATGTTTTCCTAAAACATTATTCAAAACCTAAGTCGCAACATTACATTTTTAGGTTGCACGTAGAAGTTTCTCAATTTATCCATCACATCCGTTAAAGTACTTAACGTCATTAAATTCTAGGTGAGTTCATAGCCCCAATTTATATTATTTAATTATTTTACAAACCCTTGGGGGAGATACATGCTTTATTTTAAACCGAACACATTGCTTTCAAAATGTATACTTATCTGATTGTTTTATTAGCACTAAGTTACCGCATTTGCCAAACTTAAGTCCCTAAATCATGAATCATTAATCACTAGTGAGAGTGGGCGCGAATATTGTGAATAGATCTATTGGGATAGACGAATCCCGTTTGCGTTGACCGGGTAGGCAAACAAGCGCACTATATTTGAGTAACATTAGGTAAAAACGGCAATTTTTACCTGTTAGGGCTCGCACCGACATTTTCACCAATTAATTTTGGAACACGTTAACGCCTTGATTGCATGATGCTTAGTCTAATACTAACTGTTTTGTTTTCAAACCATTGGTGTGAGTCTATAGCGCACACTACAAACATAATGTGTTCAACCATCAAACAAAGTTTATGAATTTCACTCAACCTTTGTGTTGACAGTTTTAAGCATGTATTTCAGGTCCATATTGTACGAGGCTGGCACGGAGGAGCACGGATACTCAAGAAGGCTATAAATTTTATTATCATTCAAAAACCCATATAATGTATTTTGTAAACCGTGAAACTACTGGGACCTCATCTTTGTAAACTATGATATTCATATAAATTGAATGATAAACCTTTTAAAACAACTCCATTAGAGTTCGTTTTCTATTGTTATGACTGTTGTGCCATGAAGTAACACCCAGTTTGAATTCCACTGCGTATCACGAAATTGGGGGTGTTACACCCATGACCCAAAGTCCATGACCTATGGTACATTACCCATAACCTGGTTTGTAACCCAAGACCCGGATTGTTTTCATCAGACAGCCGAATCCATGGGTTTATACTAGTCGGATCCCTTTGGTGGATCCGGGTGAACAGTAGGCATATTTGCCTATAAATAATGAGCCATTTCTTCTTTGTTGCTCGCCCCTTTTAGACATATCTTCTCTCTATGTTCTAAACTCTCTAACCTCATATTTAAGGATCTTCTATTTAGCCTTTCTCTTTGTGATTCTCTAGGTTCCTCTTAAAGTGAGATCACGACCTCTTGAAGACTTGCAAGCTCAAGGTCATGAGTTGCTAAGCTTCGTCTCCATCAAAACCGCTGAAGTGAATCCTTTTTATGTTTCTCCTCTTCCTTCATTAGTGTGTTATGTAGTTGAAGGTGTTGGTGTGTTGTACTAATAAGTATATTTGATATTGGGTGTCGAAGTATGTTGCGATACTTGGTGTGTAGGGTGTTGGTTCCTCCATTGTAATGGAATCCGGTATCTGCCTTGTACCGGATAAAGTGCAGGCGATGTAGGTTTGGTTCTACCTTGTGTGAAGAACCCGATATTTAGCTTTGTACCGGATAAAGTATAAGTGACGTTGTGAATGCTTCTCCAACGGTTAAAGGAGCTTGTGGTGTGTAGTGATTACAAACTCTCGAACTACTATAAATACTTGTGTTTTGGTTGTGTATCTCTTTCTCTATCTTGTAGCATAGTTTATATATTCGTATAACTTTCAATATCCAACACACACTCAAAATAGATTGACATAAGTCTATCTAAATACTTTAAAACAAAGTTTTAATTGGTAAAACTATTCAACCCCCTTCTAGTTTTCTGCAATTGGCATCAGAGCTTCGTTACCAAGTTTCTTAGAGTATATTGTACTTTAAAATTTTGAAACGATCCGTGAATTTTTGAACATCTAATTTTTTTTTAAAAACTTTTGAGTGTTGGATAATGATAATTTCTATTTTCTATAATTTTAACAAATATCTTTCAAAGTTCACTTCATGATAGGTTTCTTCGAATACTTCATCTCATTAAAGGATATATGAAGTTCACATCCAAGAAGAATCTAAAGAGCTATCAACCTGCCTTACTAATAAACTTGTAGGATTTCCTTTAAAAGCTAATGAAAGCACTTTGCAACTATGGTTTCAAAAACCATGAGTTAATGTGTGTGAAGTTTGTTAGTACTCCTTTAGATCGTTTTGAGCCTTAGGGTTTAACAATAACAATGACAATACGCAGTGGATAAATCAAAACATAATTGTTATTGATACAAGGTTTTCAATCACTAACACTAACTAATATAGACGTTTATAGGAACACGTCTAGATAACTAAACTAATAACCTAGGCGTTTACAAGACTATACGCCTAGGACACGCACATACCTTTCTTAGTCGACTACATATTGGAAGACTTAATTAAAACCTACACCTATGTCCTCTTTATATACTAGAGGATTAGGGTTTACAAAATACTACAAAGGACTAATAAATAAAACTTCTTTTGCAAGCAAGTCCTTCCATCTTTTGTAGGCTTCCTTCTGTCGTATTAAGTCCCTCTTGTTTCATTCTTTTGTCTTATCAACTCAAGCGTATAATTCCCGACAATCTTCCCCTAGTTGATAATGACAAAACCATTCTTAAACGAACTTCCCTAGGCAGTATAGAAATTGAGATCGGGGTTCTCACCATGAATGAAACAAGTATGTCTTCCTTTGTCTTCCCATAATCCATGCCATGCCACTCAAACATCTCTTCCCTTTTGTTATTATCCAAATAGGGAACTTATGCAAATAATGATCTTGACCACCACAAACCAATATCGTACTTCCAATTCATCATTCCAATGTCTCAAATTACCCTCCATGAAGTTTTCTGCAACTAAAAATGAACTTGAAACAGTAGAAATCTAAACCATTAGTAGTAATACTAATCAATAGTAGTAAAAATCAAACACTTCCCCTTGAGTGATGCATGTAGATGGTTAAACATTTAACAATAAGCTTCCCCTAAAACCCATATGGTAAGCATCTTCTTGATTCTTCAAATCTGTAGGCTCTATGTAATGATTACTAATGAAGAAAACTAAGTATAACCAACTTGATGCTGAAGTAGAACATCCCAAACTCGCGTCTTATGTCTTGTACTAACCACATGACTATGAACTCATACCTGATGATATATGAGTAGACCTCGATCTCTTGATAAAATCCTCATCTTCAATGAGACACTGAGTACAACAACGTAACTCCTTTAAGTGATAGCAAACCCTACTTGCTATATTTACCAAGTCTTAGCCACAACATAAACGTACGAACAAGTTACCTCCATCTAAAAGGTATAATAAAACACTTATCCAAGAAACTCCACTTCATCATCAAATAGGTGATAAAAACCTTTCTTCGTAATCAATTTAGCAAATAAGAATGAGTCATTAGAAAACGTTTAAGACCAAATGTCCAATCTTGTGTGTGTAAACCAAAACTCTTGTGTGTGTCATTCGATATCCTTCAAACCATCTGAACTTCCCCTCAAATTCAGAACCATACTAGAACAAAAAACAAGCCGTTCTATCCGATATCGATCAAAACTAGCGACACTTTAAAACAACGAGCGTACTTTCAACCTATACGGCCGATGCTGAAACCTCGAGCGATACTTTGTGAAATCGGAGTACTTTGAACAAAAAGCGATACTTTGAACATAAATAGCGGTACTTTGATCAAAAGCGTTACTTTGAATAAACCTAACGATGCTTTGAAAACTCTCTTTGCGACCAACTTCGACATATATATTTCACATAAAAGCTCAAATCGACAATCCCTCCGGTGGAAAGTTAGATTATTATATAGAGAACGTCCACCTAAAATTTCATTACGATCCAGCGGTTAATTAAAAAGTTATGATCGTTTCAAAACATAATTGTAGTAACCTTACGAAAAAAAATTCAATTTATTGACAGACTTGACGACTTCTAACTTTGATTGAGAGCTCGGATCAACAATCCCTTCGGTGAGATTAAAGATAGATATACCAAGAAGCTCGATTCGAATTTTAGCTCGATCCAGCAGTTCATTAAAGTTATACCCTCTTGAAAAGCGTCTTTGCGAGAAAAGTTGCGAATTTTGCAAAAAATCAATTTTCTTCATTTTTTTTGGCCAAGAAACCTTGTGAATCCCTAGGTAACGAGCTCCCCAAGCTCTGATACCAATTGAGGAGTTTGTTAGTACTCCTTTAGATCGTTTTGAGCCTTAGGGTTTAACAATAACAATGACAATACGCAGGGGATAAATCAAAACATAATTGTTATTGACACAAAGTTTTCAATCACTAACACTAACTAATATAGACGTTTATAGGAACACGTCTAGATAACTAAACTAATAACCTAGGCGTTTACAAGACTATATGCCTAGGACACACACACACACCTTTCTTAGTCGACTACATATTGGAAGACTTAATTAAAACATACACCTATGTCCTCTTTATATACTAGAGGATTAGGGTTTAAAAAATACTACAAAGGACTAATAAATAAAACTTCTTTTGCAAGCAAGTCCTTCTATCTTTTTGTAGGTTTCCTTCTTGTCGTATTAAGTCCCTCTTGTTTCATTCTTTTTGTCTTATCAACTCAAACGTATAATTCCCAACAATGTGGTAATTATGTTTCCTTACCTATAATCAATGTTATGAAATGTGGTAAGTGTATATAGCTTAAATACTTGTCTATATGCTTCTTCATTATGATCAAGCATCTATGATGCAAGATTTCTGACCAGGATTTAAGTTTTAAATGTCTCGTCTACCTAAGGTCTACCTTTTGCACTAACGAGCAGTGAACCCGATCGTGCGTAGTATAGAAGGTGGTAAAGCCGAGGTCGTTCCAAGAGCTATGTAGATGAGGATCCTAATTAAGTCTAGTGTCACGGTTTTTTAAAAGGTTTAAGTTGAAATGATTAATTATACTAAAAAGCGATAAATAAAATGCGCTAAATGAGGTTGAGAACAATAGAGAGAAAGTGTGCTAACCTAATTACGCATCCTATCATGTTATGTCTATGTTTTCTAATTACTTTCTATTAATTCAAGTGGGGGTTCAATTTGCTAGACTCCTTTGGTCAATTCGTCATAGCCTATTAGACAAAGGTTCCTACCCGACGACAAAGGCCTACCCTTTGGGGAGACGGGGATCTCAAGCAACCTAAGCTAACTCATTAAGTACCCTACATGCAAGATTCGAAACAATGTGTGCCCGGGCACTAGCATTATAGAGACACATCCATAACTTCTTAAGTTCCTCCTTCCGAACGGTGATCCTTTGGTCAATTTACACAAGAGGTATTGGTATTCCTTTGGTCAATTCTTACCAACCCTCTCTACCTACTTCCCTAGGGTCCTTTGGTCAGTTCTCCTAAGCAAGTAAATACGACCGCAACTCAAAACTACCAAATCTAGGGTGACTACCAACGAACTATGCATGCATACACTAGAAACAATAATGGAAGAACGAAAACATAAACAACACAATCAAGGAATCATAACTAGGCTAGCACCAAAGGTGCTTAGCCGATCATATTAAAACACACCATCAATTTAATGTTTAACATAATTAATGAAGACATGAATTAAAGTATAATGAAATAGAAATCTCTTAAGCTTATCGATGATATGGTGTGATTTCTCCTTTGAAAATAGCTCCGTATGCTGAGTATGATCTGCCCTTGGAACCCTCTCCATGTTCTCTGCTTTTATGTGGTGAGTGAATGATGAATAATGCATATTTTAGGGCTTGTATTTATAGGCCCGACCATAGTTAAGGCGTAATCTAATAATGTGGTTACACCGTAACTTAATTGTCCTCCAAACTCAACTCTCGTCGTGGTGATTACGGCGTAACCTTAAGAATAGTTACGCCGTAATTCTAAGCTCCGCAGTAACTTATTAATTGACTACGCTGTAACTTAATTATCCTCCAAACTCAAGTCTCGTAGTGCTGGTTACGTCGTAATTCTTGTTTAGAGGTTACGGCGTAGTTGATGGAGGCGTAAAATTCCACATGACTTAGATAGTGATAAGGTTTTAAAATGTACCTTTTTGAGGGGTCGTTTAAGCCCTTATTTGATCATTTTTGTATCCGTTATTACTTAATATCATTTCTTTTCACTTTTTAGGTCTCTTGAAGGCAAATTGCTGGAATGACACTTATTTGGACGAAAAGGCGGATATCTGAAGAAAATGGCCAAAGTCATGAATCGAGACACTCAGTCTTTGAAATACAAGGGGCGGCGTCGGTGTTAGTGCGATGCCGTCGGAGCACTTCTGTGTGACTCGGTATCCAAATTGCTTATTTTCAAGTGGCGGTGTCGAGATTTAAAGAGTAGGCCGTCGCAACTCGAGACGGCCTAGATTTGATCGAGCGGCGTCGAGATCGAAGGGACGGCGTCACAAGCATAAGGTGGCGCCGTCGCAAGACTAACGTGGCCAAGCGAAACCCTAATGACGGCGACCGACGGCATCACAATTCATAAGGTGGCGCGTCGCGATTGTAATCTTATATATTGAATCCGAATTTTCGGTTTTAGGGTGTAGTCTTTTGGAGTAAAACCTAAACCGAACCAAGGCTATCTTATACGAGTATTTTAGGGTTCCAAACCCTATCTTACCACAAGATAAGTGCTTTACTTCATTAATTCAATTATGTCTTCAATTATTTGTGTGTATGCTTGCATGTTCTCCATGTCCGGCTAATTTACTTGTGTGTTTGCTTAGGGAATATGAAACTTAATTATTGAATATTGATTGGTTGTCTCTTATCTTAATTGTTAATGATCTAGTAATGCGATAGGTCATTCATTGTGTATTTAATGCTTGATTAATCTTTGTGAACCTTAGGCTATGACACCTAGAGTAGTTGTAGGCTAAACCATCCAAAGATTACCTTAGAGTTAGAGTTTATAATTCCTAGAGACTTTGTAGACTAGACCCTTTGGTAGTTTCAAAGAGTTAGGGATAAACACATACCCTACGACTTTAGACACACAACACGATTAAGAATAAGGACGTGACAATTCAACCATCAATAGGAGATAATTAAGGAGTAATAAAACCTAAGTAAACACATCTTTAAACTATCATACGAGCACACAATAATTAGACATAGACTACATACACCTTAGATTAGATAATTAGATAAGTAGAGTAATCGGTGAAATACCAACCCCAAATCCAAACCCGAGATTCGTACCTTTCCATTTTCTAAAAATATAAAAAGATAAAAAATAATCTTCGTCAACCCCAACCTTAGCGTAGTAACTTCTCACTAGCATTCCTATTCCCCAGAGAACGATATCAATACCCGTGGCTTACCCTAATACTACACTACAACGATTAGGTTCCTTGCCTAGGGTGTTATAAAACTTGCTCGAAGAAAAGGAAGTTCCTTTGACCCCGAGCGACGCGTGTAGCATTATCAAGTTTTGGCGCGTTGTCGGGAATAGAGTAGCTAGTTAGTAGTCCACCTCGTTTAGTTTTCTTTGCTTGATTCCTATCAAGTAAAATTTTTTTCTCATTTTTAGCTTCCTCGTAGTCTATCCCCCTTATTCGTGACCATTGTTCGTAATCCCATCACTTTTCATCATGGAAGGTGATAACCACCCATCATTCATCAACCTACCACCAAATGACCCGCCAAGAGCCCGTACTCTTGGTGAATACTCGAGACCAAGCCACCTAGGCTATAGGAACACCATTGAGCTTCCTGATCAAGCCCAAACTACGGCCCTGTGATCCGACACCATCCGGTTGGTTCAAAACGGATTTGCATTCCATGGACTTCATTGAGAAGATCCTAATCAACATCTTAGGATTTCCTTAAAATTGTCGATTCCATTGACCTTGATGCTACTACTCGGAGACCACGTCAAGGTCTCTTCCAATTCTCTCTACGGGACCAAGCTAGTAATTGGCTTGGCGACTTCCCCGGCTCCATCTCAAGTTGGGATGATCTCACCTCTCACTTCCTTGCTCAATTTTTCCCACCGGGGAGAACCACTAAGCTTAGGAATGACATCTTGATGTTCCAACAACGTCAAGGTGAATCTCTCTACGAATCATGGACTCGATTCAAGGACTTACTTCATAAATTCCATCATCATGGCATTGATCTTTGGCTCAAAGTCCAACTCTTCTATGATCATGTCAACTTCCCTACCAAGCGATCCATTGACCAAGCGGCCGGTGGAAAACTTAGTGATCTCAGCGTGGAAGAATCATGGGGTATAATAAAGGACCTTGCTCTCTATGACAACAAAAGTTGGAATGACCCCCGTGAGTTGCCCAAAACCGTTAAGGCAATCTCCTTGCCTCCCATTGACTCACAACCTTCCGACCGTAGGATGCTCGAACTTGAAGATCAAGTTAAATTCCTAATGAGTTCGTACAAAAATCCTAAGTCTTCACATCAAGTGAATAAAATCACTCTACCTTGTGAGTTATGTAGTGGTCCCCATGACACTCGTGATTGCACAAGACTCCTCGAACAAGCTTTTGCGGACTACGCCTCCACGCGTACCGACGGAGCGGGAGAGAAGTGGTACACTTTAAAGCACGAACAAAACAACTTAGGAAACTCATACAACCCCTCATGGAGAAATCACCCTAACCTTAAGTGGAACCAAAAATCAAGCACACCCCAAGGCTCATCTAGTCCACCTAATAGGTTCAATTCTCTAAACACCGGAAACCCTACTAATATTGAGGCAATTGCATCTAGATTCATGTCATCTCAAGAGACTCGATTGACTAAGCTTGAAGCCGATTTTAAGCAAAGACAAGGCGAGATGACAAACAAGCTTGATGCCCTCTTAAAAGCCTTTAATGAACGGGAAATTAGAGCACTCCCAAGTGATACTATAAAGAACCCAAAAGTGAATTCGATTTCGTCAACTTCATGTTCTTGTTCACCATGGAGAGTGCACATCCATATTCCTCACACCTAACGGTTCACTCGGTAAATGCTATCAACAAGGGTTCCAAGCCATCCAAAATGAGGTACCAAGGCCTGCACCATTGGTAGAACCTACTCTTGAGAAACCCGTCAACCAAGAACCTAAGCCTAATCTAGAGGAGGTACAAGGAACTCCATCAAGAAAAACCGGTTCTTGAAGTCTTAACTCATGCACCTTATTATAATGCTTTAAAGAAAATATGAGTTAGAACTTAAACTTGGAAAACATGGGTCCGCTTTGTGTAAATAATCTACCTAAGAAGTTAGGCGATCCCGGCTATTTACTCTTCCGTGTAGGCTTGGAACTTCCAAACCTCTCGATGCTCTAGCCGACTTAGGATCATGCATCAATCTTGTTTTGTTGTCCCTCCATAGAAGCCTTAACTTAGGTAAGATAGAATCAACGGAAACCATCTTAGGTCTAGTGGACGGTAGTGTTGCATATCCGGTAGGGATAATAAAAGACATGGTAGTACACGTGGGAGAGTTGAATCTTTTGGCCGATTTCCATGTGCTAGACATGAATAAGGACTCGACATGCCCATTACTAGTAGGAAGAGGATTCTTAGCTACCACTAGTGCTATCATCAATTGTAAGATGTCCAAGATAGTGGTAGGAGAGGGGAGTGCTAGGTCAATTTACGATGTCAAAAAGCATACGTACTACAAAGAAGAGGAAATCCCACATGATATTAGGTTGGATAGAACGCCTTCTTGATATGGACCTTGGATAGATAAGAACCTCATAGGTCCCCAACGACCTTTCTACCTAGATGAAGCCTTTACTAGTAAAGCAACTTTCCAAGAAAAAGAAATGGCTAGGGACATGGAAGTTAACCCGTTCGAGGACACCTTAGTATTTAGGAAGATGACCGAGTTCTTAGGAAGTTTGCCCGTCAACCTTGTCATGAATAAGTGGAAAATTGAGAAGCCTAAACATAAGTGGGATTGGGATAGACCGCCTAGTGATGGTAATGGAGAATGGCACATTAGGATAACAATCTATGATCCCGATGGAGAGAAGTTTGAAAAGGCATATCGAACCCAACGCATTACTACTAGGAACTTAAATGATAAGTTTGATCCTTATGACATTGTTAAGGATAGGCTTACTTATATCGGTACGTAGGAGCACGACTACGAGTCTAGCTACAAGACTCATAAATAAAGAAAAGCGCTTTGTGGGAGGCAACCCATGCTTAATTGTTTGCTTGTTAGTGTCATATATCTTTTATTGATTGCTTATTCTCATGTTTAAATTTGTAAAAATGCTTTATTTTATTTTTAACCTCGTCTTAATTGCATATAAAGGTATTTTACATAAAGGATAAGTGTAGGGAGGATTACACACATTTTCAAAAGAAACGTAAACATGAGAATAACAATTAATTAAAAGATATATATGTGTGTTTGTTCGAGTCAAATGCTTGTATCGAGTCATAATGGATGTTTTGCGAAATTTTTCCGATTCTAAAGATGTAAATTTTCCGAATTTTTTTGAAAATCGAGACCGGTTTTGTCGGGATAACTGACGGCGTTAGGATCGCAAACTGATGGTGTCGGGAAGGAGTAAAACAATGATTACTTTTTCTCGTTTTACGAGCTACTTATAAATTTTGGAATTTTCTAAGTCTTAATTTTTCCGAATGCAGTAAACATCCATTCCACAAGCATTATATCCTAGTTTAATAGAGTCTTATATATGTTATTACCGCCGATTTTCGCTAAGGTTTCGTTTGTTTTCTTCAAGTGTGCGAGGTTTAATTTATTAAGAAGAAGATACATAAGATTGGAAGGAGCTTTTAACGATACATTCTTCTTGAAAAGATTTAACCACCACTTTACGGATCCTACCAAGCTAATCGGGGAGTATTAGTTTCTTCGTTTTCATTACCTTCTATTTTCATAACTTTGATACTTTCGGGAACATTGGGGACAATGTTCGGTTTAAGTGTGGGAGAGAAAATAAGCGAGAACTTTGAAACTATGCTTATCCTTGATTATTTTCTTTGTCCAATTGTATTTGTGTAATAAACCATGAAAAATGTTGGTTAGGGTAATTTTGGCACCAAATTTAAAATTTTTCATGACATATAGGGTGGGCCATTAGTCTTAACAAAAGCGTCTCACGGATAGGAAGTTGCATGACTAGCACAAAACCCTTTACCACCTAAATTCCACCCAAATGTGAGGATCACCCTTATATTAGTAGGAATTAAAGCATTCATCTTTAATGCTTAGAGTGTGAACCGGTAGTATAATAGATTCTAGAACTTGTTTTGTGATGCATCCGAGATCGCTAGTAAGACTACACTTGTGTAGTTAGGAATAACTAAATGATAAGAGGCATTAGGATAACCCTTGTTTGATACCCGTAATATAATTACTTCTTCCACATCGGTTGAGTAATTCCCCACACCTTTGCGTTGTACTCATCTTTAGTACACGATACCCCTAGTTAACCCCTCAGAGCCTATCCTTTTCGCGGTTCTCGTGATATTTCGGTTTTTAGGAATATCAATGAAGAGCATTGTTTACACCCCACCCCCAAATGTACACCCAAATCGCCTTAGCCTACCTTATATGCACTCACTTTTAGTGCATTATTGTTATCACCCTAAACCCTTAGCTCAATTATCTAGTTGCTTGCATGAGTTGCTAAGTCGAGTCATATCTTTTGTATACAATTTTGGGACGATTGGGACTCATGGGAAAAGTTAAAGTTTATGAAATGACTGGAAGGGAACGTTAAATTCCCTTATTTGCGTAATAACGTACCCCAAGTGTTTTGATCTTTTCAATTCGGGGTCAAATTAGTGTTAGAGTAATAAAAACTCAAGTGTAGGGATGTGCCTATAAATCCCTATCATTTTGATGTTACCGTAGAGGATGGTAGAGTAAAAATGTATGAAAAAAAAAATCGAAAAAAATAGAAAAGAGAAAAGAAAAAAAAATAGAGTGTTCAAAAAAAAAAAAGCATACGGGCTACCATCCTACATCTATCTTTAAATTTATGTTTGTTTGTTTCGGTTATCTAGAGTTTAGAGTGTCGAGTCTTGGCTTAGCAACGCCATTCTTCGTATGCTTGTAACATAAAGTTTTTGACTTGCCACCACTAAATAGCCTATCCCACCAAACCCTTTGTTTCCTACCGTAAGCCTAACATTACAAACATTTAAAGACCTCTTTGATAGTCTTTCCTAGGTGCTTACGCCAAAGCGATGGAGGTTTGATCTATTCTCAAGCCTATGGTAATCTATGTACTAGGACCGGTTAATGAGTGTTTATCTTCCATTTCCAACTTGCTATATTTCATATACACCCGAGAGATGTGAGTATCCAAACACCCATGTGAGGTGCTAGTATGTAATTCCGTGCTTGTTATGACTTTCTTGGGGCTTATATGTGTTGTGGATTGTTTTAAACCAATGCTTCATGACCCCAACTTATAAATTAATTGGTTAAAGCACATTTGCTTGAGGACAAGCAAATACCAAGTGTAGGAATATTTGATAAGGTTTTAAAATGTACCTTTTGAAGGGTCGTTTAGGCCCTTATTTGATCACTTTTGTATCTCGTTATTACTTAATATCGTTCCTTTTCACTTTTAGGTCTCTTGAAGGCAAATTCTGGAATGGCACTTATTTGGACGAAAAGGCGCGGATATCTGAAGAAAATGGCCAAAGTCAAGAATCGAGACACTAAAGTGCTTTGAAATACAAGGGGACAACGTCGGTGTTAATGCGACGCCGTCGAGCACTTCCGTGATGGCTCAAGAGCCAAATTTCTTATTTTCAAGTGGCGGTGTCGGGCTTTAAAAGAGTAGGTCGTCGCAACTCGGACGGCCTAGATTTGATCCGAGACGGCGTCGAGATCGGAAGGGACGGCGTCACAAGCATAAGGTGACGCCGTCGCAAGACTAACGTGGCCAAGCGAAACCCTAATAGCGGCGACCCAGCGTCACAATTCATAAGGTGACGCCGTCGCGATTGTAATCTTATATATAGAATCCGAATTTTTCAGTTTTAGGGTGTAGTCTTTTGGAGTAAAAACCTAAACCGAACCAAGGCTGTCTTGTACAGTATTTTAAGATTCCAAACCCTATCTTACCGCAAGATAAGTGCTTTACTTCATTAATTCAATTATGTCTTCAATTATTTGTGTGCATGCTTGCATGTTCTCCATGTCCGGCTAATTTACTTGTGTGTTTACTTAGGGAATATGAAACTTAATTATTGAATATTGATTGGTTGTCTCTTATCTTAATTGTTAATGATCTAGTAATGCGATAGGTCATTCGTTGTGTAGTTAATGCTTGATTAATCTTTGTGAACCTTAGGCTATAACACCTAGAGTATTTGTAGGCTAAACCATCCAAAGAGTACCTTAGAGTTAGAGTTTATAATTCCTAGAGACTTTGTAGGCGAGACCCTTTGGTAGTTTCAAGAGTTAGGGATAAGCGCATATCCTCGACTTTAGACACACAACGCGATTAAGAATAAGGGCGTGACAATTCAACCATCAATAGGAGGTAATTAAGGGTAATAAAACCTAAGTAAACACATCTTTAAACTATCATACGAGCACACAATAATTAGACATAGACTACATACACCTTAGATTAGATAATTAGATAAGTAGAGTAATCGGTGAAATACCAACCCCAAAATCCAAACCCGAGATTCGTACCTTTCCATTTTCTAAAAATATAAAAAGATAAAAAATAATCTTCGTCAACCCCAACCTTAGCGTAGTAACTTCTCACTAGCATTCCTATTCCCCTAGAGAACGATATCAATACTCGTGGCTTACCCTAATACTACACTACAACGATTAGGTTCATTGCCTAGGGTGTTATAAAACTTGCTCGAAGAAAAGGAAGTTCGTTTGACCCCGAACGATGCGTGTAGCGTTATCAGATAGTTATGGCGTAACTTAAGTTGATAGTTACGCCATAACTGTTATTGACTTGGTCTTCATAAATGTAATCCTAGCTATGGCGCAATTGAGAGTAGGAGTTACGTTGTAGCTTCTTCAATAAAAGCATACTAAGGTGAAAACTATTATGAATATCTCCAAAACCGCTTCTCTATGCTTCAATGCTCATATAATACCTGGAAACGAAATATAAAGGAATAAGAGTATAAATCCAAATAAACAACATAAAATATGAGCATAAAAGGGAGAAATTGATACTTAAAAATTAGGATTATTTGATGTTATTAAATATCCTCCCACTTGAACTCTACTTGCCCTCAAGTAGACCTTATTAGAATAATTTCTAAAAAGATATCCCTCAAATTACCTGGAAGATATGAGATTAAAAATTCCTTATGCTAGAATAAATCAAAGCCGAACAACTCACGAAATGGGAACAAACACTCATACTCTCTCTCTCTAATCTAAGTGTCAATTTTGGGGTGATCACTCAATGCACAGTCATAACGCGTATTCTATCATAAGCTTGGCGGTTACACAAATTCCACCACTAGAGTTAAGGACTAAACAATCTGGAAGGCAATATGGGTGAACACAATATTAGGTTAAGGGTGAAATGTCACTACTAATATGTCATGGAAAAGTGGACAAAATCAATGATACATAAACAAATCCATAGCCAAGACACCAATGATTGCTCGCTTCATCACCAAGACATGTGATGAGTGTGTAAATACTCATCATTTTGGTCAATCTGAGCGCAAAACATTTAAAACACTCGAAATGCATCAAAATCTTGAAAATATCCCAAAATTGTATTTTATATGTTTCGGATGCAAAATGTTTAAAATCGGATGAAAAGCGAGCTAAGTTTGCATAATTGGCGGTTTCGGTCCCTCGACTTTCAAATCTTGACAAAATCGGTCCACGAGCATTTGTTTTGGAATAAAAGTCAACCCAAGTCCTTTCAAAATCAAAATTTATCAAAAATGATCCTTGGGTAAAAGTTTGGAGAATTTACAAGTTTGGTCCTTGAGTTTCAAAATTGGCAAAAATAGTCCTTGGAAGTTTAAAATGGAAAATTATCTTTTATGGTCCTTGTACTAATGAAACTTGGCAAGATTGACCCTTGGAATAACTTTGCAAAATTGGCAATTTGGTCCTCAAGTTTGGTGAATTGCAAGAATGGTCCTTGTTATTAATAAACAAACCTTGAACCTTGAACCCTTCTTGACCATGAACCCCCAAAATACCCTTGACCCCTTGGACCTTGAACCCCTGTCTAATAATAAACCCCGGTCAAACAAGTCAACTCCCCTATCTTTTCCTCCTTCCTCCTTTCTTCTTCACCCTTGCTCTGCAAAACCAATCTCACACCATGCTTCCACTCAACATACCACCACCCTTTATCACTCCACCTCACACAACAAAACAAGGTGCATTAAATGTTTCTCCTTCCTTGCACTCACCCCCCAGGTTGCAATATATCATTTTGGCGCCAAAACTCATCAATGGCCAAAATCAACTCAAGTGATCCAATGGCTCTAAATAGAAGTGGGAAATGCTCGGAGAGAGTGGAAGACTTTTGATGATAAATAGAGGAAGAGAAGAGAGACAAAGAGTAGTTTTAGTTTTAATTTTCTTGTATGTCGTTTTTAATTTTAATGTCTTAATTAAGTTCTTAAATTGTAATCTTAAGTTTCCTTGTATTGAACTAAAGCTTTTAGTCACTTGTAACTCATTTCAAGTTATAATTAAAAGTTTGATTCAAGTTTCATGTTTTAAATTTTCTTTTATTAATTCGGTTTAAATATTCTTAAACTCAAGCTTCAATAAGCTTTATTTCTAACTCAAATAAGCTTACTAAAGCTCTTGATAGCTTTTAGTAAGCTTATTACTAAGGTTCAAGCAAATTTGGAACTTGGTCAACAAAAGTCAAGCTGTGGGAAATTTTGCATGGTTAGCGGTTATGGTTATGGATATGGGTTGATGCGAGCTTGGATTTGGGTTGGATTTGGTTTAAATAGTGTAGTTTTGGTTACGGTTTAAAAGTTGCAAATAATTTGGATCACTTGTGAGAGTTGTATTCAGTCCTTTCTCTATATATGCTTATATAATTTTGCATAAAGTGCTTCATGCTTGAATGTGTTGTTGTTAATAATTTAGATCTTTTATTTAGTTGTCATTAGATTTATTTGATTCGGTTTAAGTGTTAGCATAAGCTAGTTCGATGGTTAGTTAGAAATTTAAATTGCAAATTGGTTTCTAAACTAGTGTTTGGATCATAGTAGTGAATTGAGTTTAAGGTTTAAACAGTGGTCAAGTTAGTTGTTGCATTAGTCTTTATTTAGGATCATTAAACTAAAGTTCATTTCATAAATTTGCACCTTAGAACACTAAAAGTCAAAATCACTTTTAATTCTGTTCTTATTTTCATATCGGTTGGAAATTTGAAGATCAAAAGCTTGATTTAGGTTTAGAATCAGTTAGAGTAGCTTAATTTAGCTTTATTTTAGCTTAAAACATCATTTCGGTTCACAAATTGAAATCAAAATTCATTTTAGTCAACTTTTCATTTCTGTTTCAAAAGTCAAAAATTGTAAAAGTCGGTTTTCACCAACCTTTGTTGAATTTTCATGGATTCATTATTGGTTCAATTCAAGTGAAATTTTGGACTTAACAAGTTCAGTTGGTCTAGTTTTGAAAATCGATTTTGTGAAATTTTTGGAAATCTTTTTAAGCAATTAATCGGCTTGCTCAATAAGTGAAATATGCCTGTTCTGTGCACACTCGGCATACTTGAGTGTGTGCATGCAACTTCAAGAGCTGCACAAGCTTCATTTTAGCTTTCTAGGGTCTGAAACTTGGTCTTGAGATAGTTAATTTGGTGGTCTTGAGGTCTCGGTTTTGGTTTTCACATTGGCTTATTGAATAAGCTTGTGCTTTAGCTCAAAAGTAGATAGAAAAAGCATTTTGGCACTTAAGCTTTTAAATCACCAAATCATTGTAGCTTATAATTCAGTGGTATAGCTTAGTTGAATTTAGTTCATTTTAGGTAGTTTTAGCATAATCTAGCTTACGTGTTCATTTGGTGCTCATTAGTGCTTATTAGCTTAATTTGAGTGCTTATTTATAAGCGGTTTTCACTCTGACTTCATAATCTTGCACACTAGTATATGTTTTATATTTTCATAGATTTAGAATATTATTTTAGACTTTTCTGAATTTTTCATAATTTTTCATTCTTGTTTGCTATTTTTCCTTATTTAAAAGCAGTTTTAGGACTTTTAATTAGCCTTTATTGCAATTAAATCGGAAAAGCTTCAAAAAATAAGTTTTCAATTTTCATAGATTAAGATAAATATAAAAGCCAAAAAATATTTTTCCATAATTTTCCTAGTTTAAATAGTAATTTTAGCAATTTAATTAGTTTTAAATAGTTTTTAAATCATAGAAATTAGAATATAAATCGAGAAAAATACAAAATTAGTTTTGAAAATTCTCTTTAGTTATTTTAGATTTTTGAAAAATAGTTTCACAATTTTCCTCTTTATTTTCATAATTTTTAGTATTTTAATTTAGTTTTAAAGTTTAAAATTAGTTTTAATTCAAATTTATAAAAGAAAAATCAAGAAAATCCAATTTTAAAAATAGTGATAGCGTTTATTTAATATAATTTAGCTTTTAATTTTCTTTAATTTTTTCCTTTGTCATCTTTAGGTATATTATTCAAAATCATAACCTTTTCTGTTCAATATCACCCGATCACTCTACGTTTGGCTATTGATCGCATGACTCGTTGGGACTTAACGACTGGGAAACACTAAACTCTCTGGACTTAATTGCATTGCGTTCTCAAGTTATTCGGCTTTTATTACGGTTGACCATTCACAAGTGGTTGACTTGTGTAATAAAACGACCGTTTGGGAGCCAATCAAATTTTAGCGCCATTCTTGGGGGTGTGCTAATAATCTTCGTTTAGCAGATTAGTGATTTGAATATTCACTCCTTGTTCATACCATCTATATATTTATATTTTCTTATAAAAATCCAAAATCCAAAAACATCTTAAAACATATAAAACACAAAAATATTTTTCTTTTGTTTCTACATATATATAAAACCATAAAACTCAAAAGATTCTTCTTTCCCCATTTTCATAATTCCCTTAACTCGAGATTTCTTAGAGTTAACTCTAGTGTATCTTTTCGCTCTTCTAGGTCTGTGAGCCCATTTCGTGAGCTTGTCGAGATTCCAGAAGGCGTGTCCGTGAGCGTTACGCCCCATCGGTCGGATCGAGATCCGGGCTGCTCGCATTACTTCCGTTATCATGGCGGAAGAGCGTCCTATGTGTGAGCTTCTCCGGGCACCCATCGATGGGTATGGAGATGCTATTGTTATCCGACCATTGTGGTGAAAATTTTGAACTCAAAACCGGGTTACTAAATCTTGTAACCTCAAGTCAATTCTATGGTTTTGAGAGGATGATCCTCATGCTCATATTCGATGGTTTAACAAGATTGCATCTACCATCAAATACAAGAATGTCCCTACCGATCTTTGTCAAGCTTCTTACATTCCCATTTTCCTCGAGGACAAGCCGGTTGGCTTGAAAAACAACCCCTCAATCGATCGAAACATGGGAAGACACGGTGAAGAAATTTGTGAGCGAGTTCTATCCACCTTCTAAAACCACGAGTCTTAAAAGCGAAATCATCAAGTTCACACAAAGTTTGATGAATCCTTGATGAATCGTGGGATCGTTTTAAGGAGTTGCTCATAAATGTCCTCACCATGGTTTCTCCGAGTTGATGCAACTCGATACTTTCTATAATGGGTGAGTCAATCGATCAAGATTCTCTCAATTCCTCCATTGGAGGAAATTTCTTGAGCAAAGCGTAAAAGAAGCTTTAGCGATAATTGAAAACAAGTCTAAAGTCCGCCTTTGCGAAGCAAACCGGTTGTTTCCCAGTCGGTGTTGGTCCTTCTACTTCATCGCCCGTGAGTCAATCTAGCACCGATGCTAAGATTGACAAACTCATGAAGCAATTCAAGCTTTGGTTCTCTCTAAACAAAGAAAGTTTCTTTTCACAAACTTCACCTCTCTTTGAAGTTAAGAAAGTGGAAGTATGTGTTACTTGCGGTGGCCCCATGCCTATTACAAGCTGTATGGCCACCGATGGTAACCCTTTTGAAACAAGCAGCGTGGCGGGATTTCCAATTAGGAGGCAACCAATACCGTGCTCCTATGGACCCGAACCACCGTCCTAACCACTACTGGACCACCGGTTTCAACCAAAACCAAAACCGTAATCAAAATCGAATAGAGCGAACCAAGGTTTTCAAAACCAAGGTAATTTTAGTCAAAATAACGGTTTTCAAAATCAAAGTCAAAATTTCCAAAACCAAGGAAATTTTAATAGAAACCAAGGTCGGGAAATTTCAACCCGGGGTATTTTCATGGCAATAATCAAGGAAATTTCCAAAATCAAGGCCTAATCCAAACAATAGAGGCGAATTTTCCTACACAAAATCAAGCCATTGTTCCAAGCTGGACCATCATCGATGAGTTGTTGAAGCAATTCATGAAATCGAGAGGAAATGAATAGGTTGTTGGTTAGCGGTTCGACATTAAGAAGTCTTTAAATGATCGACCCTCGGGCTCGGTACTTTACCTAGCAACACGATCGCTAATCAGAGGCGATGCAAAGCGATCACAACGAAGTGGTGCTTCATATGATGGACCGCTATTCCTACTACCTCTTCTTCTTCTCTCCGAAGGTAGTGGAAAGTGAACTGAGGCGACAAAGGACCAAGTGCAACCCACTAGCTCACGGAAGTACCACATGTCCATCCTCAAGTTGTCCGAAACCCAAAACCAAACCGGGAGTTGTTTTGAACCTCCGTTGAAAACCCCAAATCAAAACTTCTATTCCTTACCCATCACGTTTAAATGAGCAAAAGCTCATGAAAAAGCCGGTCATCAAATGGAAAAAAATTTCAAATTTTCCAAGAACTACATTTTGACATAAGCTGCGGATGCTATCATCTTGATGCCCAAGTTTGCATCAACTCTCAAACACATGTTAAGCAACAAGGAAAAAGCTGTTTGAAATGGCTAAAACTCCTCGAGCGAGCGCTCGTGATTACATTAAAAAGCTTCAGAAGCTTGGAGATCTGGAAAATTTCTTCTTCCTTGTGTTTTCGGGAATGATTGAATGCTTTGCCTCGCCGATCTTGGTGCAAGCATCAATCGATGCCTTATTCGATATGGAAGAAACTTTCTCTTCGAACTTATTCCTACTGCATGACTCTTGAGCTTGCGGATCGTTCTATATCGCGTCCTCTTGGCATCGCCGAGGATGTATTCGTGAAAGTAGGAAAGTTCCATTTTCCGGTGACTTTGTGGTTGTTGATTTCGATGCGATCATCGGGTTCCCTCATTGTTGGACGAGTTCACGAGCGGGCGTGCTCTCATTGATGTATTTGAGCAAGAAATCACATTACGTGTGGGTAATGAAGTGTCACCTTTAACCTTGATCAAACTTGAGGTACTCCGCAAACTATGATCTTTGAATCGGTTAATCGAATCGATGTAATTGATATTGCTTGAGGTACTCTCAAGAGTTTCTTGGTTATTTTCATAATTACGTGAGTGGGGATCCACCACATCTTCTCAACCAATTATTGCCGACTCTTCCCCTCTCTTACTCCGTTTGAGGAGGTGACTTCTTTGGAAGAGATCGATGAGTTTCTTGCTAATGATGAATCGATTCCGCGGGAATTGATGATGGTGTTTATGATTCGGAGGAGATATCCTTTATCTTGAGCAATTGTTAAATGAAGATCCATTACCGTCACTCCTCCGAAAGAGATCACGATTGAAGAAATCAAATCCGTACAAACATCTCTTGAAGAATTTCCGAGGTTGAACTTAAGGACCTACCTCCTCATCTCGAGTATGCATTCTTGGAGGTGATGATAAATTACCGTCATAATTGCTAAGGACTTAGCGAGGAGGAGAAGGCGCTCTCATAAAGGTCTTGAAGTTGCACAAGCAAGCAATTGCTTGGAAACTCTCCGACATTAAGGGTATCAACCACGAGTTTTGTACACACAAATCTTGATGGAGGATGATTTCAAACCGGCGATCCAACATCGAGAAGGGTGAATCCTAAGATTCATGAGGTTATCAAACAAGAGGTTCTCAAACTTCTTGATGCGGTTTAATTTACCCGATCTCGATAGTCCTTGGGTCGATCCATCCCTTGTGTTCCAAAAAGGGTGGCATAGCTGTTGTCACAAATGAAGAAAGCGAGTTAATTCCAACTCGATTGGTTACGGGATGGCGTGTGTGTATTGACTATCGCAAGTTAAGCGAAGCCACCCGTAAAGACCATTTTCCTCTACCCTTCATGGACCAAATGCTTGAGAGATTAGCGAGGGAGCGAATACTATTGTTTCCTAGATGGTTTCTCGGGGTATTTTCAGATCCCCATTGATCCACGGGATCAAGAAAGACCACATTCACTGCCCATACGGAACTTTTGCCTACTGAGACGTATGCCTTTTGGCCTATGTAACGCTCACAGCACGTTCCAACGATGTATGATGGCAATTTTCCACGACATGATCGGAAACAATGGAGGTGTTTATGGATGACTTCTCGGTCATTGGGGACTCATTTCAAACATGTCTCTCCCATTTAGAAAAAATGCTAAAGCGGTGTGAAGACACCAATCTTTGTCTAAATTGGGAGAAGAGCCACTTTATGGTCAAAGAAGGAATTGTCCTAGGCCATAAGATTTCAAAAATGGGATTGAGGTTGACAGAGCAAAAGTGGATGTCATTGCCAAATTGCCTCATCCTACTACCGTCAAAGGTATTAGGAGTTTTTAGGTCATGCGGGTTTTATCATGATTCATACAAGATTTTTCTAAAATCGCTCGGCCTATGACTCATCTCCTTGAGAAGGATGCTCCTTTTATCTTCTCACTGAGTGCATCGAAGCTTTTGAAACATTAAAGAAAAACTACGGAAGCACCCATTCTAGTTGCCCCATTGGGATTTACCCTTTGAACTCATGTGCGATGCAAGTGATTTTGCTATCGGTGCGGTCTTGGGGCAACGAAAAACCAAGCATTTTCAGCCTATCCACTACGCGAGTAAGACTATGGTGAAGCTCAAACCCATTACACCACTACGGAAAAAGAATTATTAGTTGTGGTGTATGCGTTTGAGAAGTTTAAACCATACCTAATCTTGACCAAATCGTGGTGTATCACGGATCACTCGGCTCTCAAATATCTCTTTGCAAAACAAGATGCAAAGCGAGATTGCTCCGTTGGGTTCTCCTCTGCAAGAATTTGATATCATTATCGTGATAAAAAGGAGGCGAGAACACAGGCTGCGATCATCTGTCCGTCTAGAAAACCCTCACGAGAATGTGTTCGAGAAAAGGAAATAAGCGAAACATTTCCTCTCGAAACACTCAATGTGGTTTCTTTTCGTGGAGACTCTTCTACCCATGGTTTCTTGACTTTGCAAATTACCATGCGGGTAACTTTGTGGTGAAAGGGATGTCGTCCCAACGGAAAAACAAATTCTTTAAAGATGTAAAACATTACTTACGGGACGACCCTACTTATTCAAAATTTGCGCGGATCAAGTCATCGAGGCGATGTGTGTATGGTCGGGAAGCCAATGACATTCTCAAGGCTTGCCATTACGGACCTCTTGGGGACATCATAGCCCCAACTACACTGCCAAGAAGGTGTTTGATTCGGATTTTATTATTGCGATTTACAAGGATGCCCGAATTTGTCAAAACATGTGGCGCTTGTCAGCGTCACGGAAATATCTCACAAAGAAATGAAATGCATAAGCGCCATTCAAGTGTGTGAGATTTTTGACATCTGGGGCATTGACTTTATGGGGCCATTTCCTTCATCTCGAGGAAATAAATACATACTCGTGGCCGTTGACTATTTGTCAAAATGGGTTGAAGCGAAAGCTTTGCCTACCAACGATGCCGAGTTGTTGTGAAATTCTTAAAATCTCTTTTGCTAGGTTTGGAACTCCACGAGCTATAATCGGTGATCGTAGTGCGCATTTCTGCAATGACCGGTTTGATAGAGTCATGCAAAAGTATGGTGTAACTCACCGTCTCTCTCTGCGTACCACCCCGAACAAGTGGGCAAGTGGAAGTTTCCAACCGAGGGATTAAAGAATTGCGGAAAGGACGGTGGCGAAAACCGTGCCTCTTGGTCGGATAAGCTAGATGGCGCTCTGGGCCTTCCGTGCGACTTATAAAACACCCATCGGTGTACTCCATACAAGCTAGTGTACGGGAAGGCGTGTCATCTGCCGATTGAGCTTGAGCACAAGGCATCTTGGGCCTTGAAACATGCCAACCGATATTGAGACGGTGGTGATCACGGAAAGTTCAAATGAATGAATTAAATGAACTCCGTGATCAAGCATCGAGAACTCTTTGATCTACAAAGAAAAGACAAAGAAGATTCATGACTCCAAAATCAAGAACCGCGTTTTCAGCGTCGGTGATCGAGTCCTTCTTTTCAATTCAAGATTGAAGATTTTCTCGGAAAACTAAAATCCATTGTGCGGACCATTCACCATCACTAAAGTATTTCCTTATGGAACCATTGAGTTATCTCAACCCGATGGTCCAAATTTTAAAGTGAATGGTCATCGATTGAAGCACTATTTTGGAGAGGACATTCCTCTGTGGTTGTCCGGATCTACAAACTTTCCCCATGAACCAATGAATGCGGGGATCGAGTCAAGCTAGCGACTCGGGAATCAAAAACAATAGCACACCATATGGGTTTTCACCCGTATTTCGACTTCTTTCTACTTTCTACCACCCTAGTGTGGGGAGTTGCCCATTGTTGTATATAAGTTTTCAAAAAAAAAAAAAAAAAAAAAATTCAAATAATGGCGTAGTATTTCCCTTTTCGTTCTATGTTTCGGCATAACCGCGGTACTTTGAATATTGAGGGCAATATTCATTTCTAGTGTGGGGGAATTCTCACGAATTTTATCATGTAATTATACCACCCAATTCCCCATTTTGGCCAATTTTTTTTTTTTTTTTTGGAGTAAGTGTTTTGCACTTACTCGACTTATAGTTATCGATCCGCCATGTCTAATAAACAAAAGGATTGGCTAATCCGAGAGCAAGCGGCTCTTGGTAAAGATATCTCAAATCCGTTGACGACTTGCAATTTGCCCAAAATTGTATGGTGTTATTCACCATATCTTTAATTAGTGAAGAGTTGGCTAGCCCATAAGTTTATGGCTTGTGGTAAAGGCGGTTGGAAAACCATAATTGGTAATCGACTCACCAAAGATATTTTATCTAAGAGTTGGCTAGTCCGAAGCAAGCGACACGGTAAAGACAAATCAAAACCGTTGAAAGATGGTGATTTGCTCAAAATCATTTGGTTATCGATGTACCAAGGTTCTTACTTGAGCTGAAACATTTGGCTACTCGAGTAATGGCTTTTGGTAAAGAGATTCAAATCCATTAAGTTTTCATAAAAGATTGCTAGGGACTAGCAATAGTTTAGTGTGGGGATTGATGAGTGTGTAAATACTCATCATTTTTGGTCAATCTGAGCGCAAAACATTTAAAACACTCGAAATGCATCAAAATCTGAAAATATCCCAAAATTGTATTTTATATGTTTCGGATGCAAAATGTTTAAAATCGGATGAAAAAGCGAGCTAAGTTTGCATAATTGGCGGTTTCGGTCCCTCGACTTTCAAATCTTGACAAAATCGGTCCACGAGCATTTGTTTTGAAATAAAAGTCAACCCAAGTCCTTTCAAAATCAAAATTTATCAAAAATGATCCTTGGGTAAAAGTTTGGAGAATTTACAAGTTTGGTCCTTGAGTTTCAAAATTGGCAAAAATAGTCCTTGGAAGTTTAAAATGGAAAATTATCTTTTATGGTCCTTGTACTAATGAAACTTGGCAAGATTGACCCTTGGAACAACTTTGCAAAATTGGCAATTTGGTCCCAAGTTTGGTGAATTGCAAGAATGGTCCTTGTTATTAATAATAAACAAACCAAACCTTGAACCCTTGCTTGACCATGACCCCTGCCAAAACACCCTTGACCCCCTTGACCTTGAACCCCTGTCTAATAATAAACCCCGGTCAAACCAAGTCAACTCCCCTATCCTTTTCCTCCTTTTCCTTCTTCTTCTGCACTGTCTCTGCAAAAACTCACTCACCCTCACTTCCACTCATCACACCCCACCTTATCCCTCCACCTCCACAACAAAACAAGATGCATTAAATGCTTCTTCCTTCCTTGCACTCAACCCCCAGTTGTTGATATCTCATTTTGGCGCCAAAACTCATCAATGGCTAAAATAACTCAAGTGATCCAATGGTCTAAATAGAAGTGGGAAATGCTCGGGAGAGAGTGGGAAGACTTTTGATGATAAATAGAGGAAGAGAAGAGAGAGATGAAGAGTAGTTTTAGTTTTAATTTTCTTGTATGTCGTTTTTAATTTTAATGTCTTAATTAGTTTCTTAAATTGTAATCTTAAGCTTCCTTGTATTGAACTAAGCTTTTAGTCGGTTGTAACTCATTTCAAGTATTAATTCAAAGTTTGATTAAAGTTTCATGTTTTAAATTTTCTTTTATAAATTCGGTTTAAATATTCTTAAACTCAAGCTTCAATAAGCTTATTTCTAACTCAAATAAGCTTACTTAAGCTCTGTATATAGCTTTTAGTAAGCTTATTACTAAGGTTCAAACAAATTCTTCACTTGGTCAACAAAAGTCAAGCTGTGCTTAAATTTTGGGTTATGTTATGGATGACATTGGGTTGATGCGAGTTTGATTTGGGTTGAATTTGGTTTAAAATAGTGTAGTTTGGTTATTGGTTTAAAATTGCAAATAATTTGGACCACTTGTGAGTTTCATTTTCTTTCTCTATTTAAAGCTGTTATAATTTTGCATAAATGTTTGTGTTTGAATATGTTGTTGTTATAATTTAGTATGTTTATTTTTTGTTATTAGATTAATTTGATTAGATTTAGGTGTTAGTCATTGGCTAGTTTAAGGTTAGAGTAGTTTAAATTGCAAATTGGTTTCTAAACTAGTGTTTGGATCATAGTAGTGAATTGAGTTTAAGGTTTGGTTTGTGGTCAAGTTAGGTTGCATTAGTCTTATTTAGGTATCATTAGAGCTTAATTTAGTCATAAATTTGCACTTAGAACCATAAAGTCAAAATCGAGGTTCTAATTCTGTCCTATTTTCATATCTGTTGGAAATTTGGTTAGATCAAAAGCTTGATTTAGGTTTAGAATCAGTTAGAGTAGCTTAATTTAGCTTTATTTCAGCTTAAAACATCATTTCGGTTCACAAATTAAGATCAAAATTCATTTTAGTCAACTTTTCATTTCTGTTTCAAAAGTCAAAATTGTAAAAGTCGGTTTTCACCAAACTTTGTGGATTTTCATGGATTCATTATTGGTTCAATTCAAGTGAAATTTTGGACTTAACAAGTTCAGTTGGTCTAGAGTTGAAATCGATTTTTGTGAAATTTTGGAAAATCTCTATAAGCTCTAATCGACTTGTCAAATAAGTGAAAGTATGCCACATGCACACTCGGCATACATTGAGTGTGTGAAGCAGAACTCTTAGAAGCTTTGCACAAGCTTGTTTTTAGCTTTCTAGGGTCTGAAACTTGGTCTTGAGATAGTTAAGTGGTGGTCTTGAGGTCTCCGATTTGGTTTTCACATTGGCTTATTGAATAAGCTGGTGCTTTAGCAAAAAAGTAGGTAGAAAAATTTGTTTTGGCACTTAAGTTTAAATCACCAAATCATTGTAGCTTATAATTCAGTGGTATAGCTTAGTTGAATTTAGCTCATTTAAGTAGATTTTAGCATAATCTAGCTTACGTGTTCATTTGGTGTTCTAGTGCTTATTTAGCTTAATTTGAGTGCTTATTTATAAGCAGTTTTCACTCTGACTTCATAATCTTGCACACTAGTATAGTTTTTATATTTTCATAGATTTAGAATATTATTTTAGACTTTTCTGAATTTTTCATAATTTTTCATTCTTGTTTGCTATTTTCCTTATTTAAAAGCAGGTTTTAGGACTTTTAATTAGCCTTTATTGCAATTAAATCGGAAAAGCTTCAAAAAATAAGTTTTCAATTTTCATAGATTAAGATAAATATAAAAAGCCAAAAAATATTTTCCATAATTTTCCTAGTTTAAATAGTAATTTTAGCAATTTAATTAGTTTTAAATAGTTTTTAAATCATAGAAATTAGAATATAAATCGAGAAAAATACAAAATTAGTTTTGAAAATTCTCTTTAGTTATTTTAGATTTTTGAAAAATAGTTTCACAATTTTCCTCTTTATTTTCATAATTTTAGTATTTTAATTTAGTTTTAAAGTTTAAAATTAGTTTTTAATTCAAATTTATAAAAGAAAAATCAAGAAAATCCAATTTTAAAAATAGTGATAGCGTTTATTTAATATAATTTAGCTTTTTAATTTTCTTTTTTGCATTTTTTCAAACTTTGTCATATAGTATTCAAAATCATTAACCCTTTTCTGTTCAATATCACCCGATCACTACGTTTGGCTATTCGATCGCCTGACTCGTTGGGACTTAACGACACGGGAAACACTAAACTCTCTGGACTTAATTGCATTGCGTTCTCAAGTATTTGGCTTTTATTACGGTTGACCATTCACAGTGGTTGACTTGTGTAATAAAACTGACTGTTTGGGAGCCAATCAACATGCTTCATGACTAAAGGGTAGGATAAGACACGAGAAATAAATGGTTTAAAATAAAAAATAACAAACAAATAGTCTTAACCTATAACCAAGTTGTCACTGCCCACCGTCCATCCAAAGTTCAAGCTTCAAGATGAAGAAACATCATGATGTATCAAGAAAATGTGCCATTAGTGGACGTCATGATGAGCACATTACCTGTCTTCGAGTTGTTGGTGTAATAATGTCACCAACTCAAATCTTCTGATATGACCGAGGTGGCCTCCTCGATGCTAATATCTAGTAAGCTCATAACTTAGTGCTTATAACATTTCACTCTTAAGAACATAAACTAATAAACGATAATACATTTTTTTTGAAACACAACTATTACAATAAAAAGATAAACATACCCCCACTTGAGATGAACATATATGGAGAATGTAGGGGATCTTCAATGATCTTCACTAAAATTTAAATTAGATCCACACGCATAGCTCTTGGGATGACCTCTGCTTTACCGATTACTATACTAGACACGACTGGGTACACTGCCCATTAGTGTATTAAGTAAACCTTAGGTAGACGAGACTTTATAAATTTTAAAACCTGGTCAGAAATCCTGCATCAAGTATTTTTCCTCTATACGCCGCAATTCCTTGTTTTTCGGCTTTTCTTCACTTTTTCTTCCAAATTGATCCAATTTTTGCGTCTTTTCATTCCACTGCTCATAAATGTCCTATAACGCAAATAGGAAACAATTAAGTAGGAAATCATATATAAAAGCAGTAATAATGAGCAAAATACGTGGGATAATGATAATAAGAATACTATAATATGATTTTATCAATATCTTCTAGATGGATAATATTGGATTATCATCAAAATAGTAAGTACTTAGTTCCATGCATGATCTTATTTGACTACATTTCCAAATGGGAAGGTATCATTTAGATGATTAAGCAATAAGGTTTTGGTTTATTATTAGAAATGGCTAATCATTTTCTAAGTGCAAGATTACAATGTATTTACTTCTCAAAACTCGCATAGTTTGTAAAATCATGTATATACTGTGTATGAAATGTAAATACTTAATGACTCCAAAATATATTTTAGACATTCTGATGCAGGTTTTACTGACCAGGTTTTAATATTTATAATGTCTCGTTATACCTATGGTCTACCCTAATGCACTAACGGGCAGTGTACCCGGTCGTGTGTAGTGTAGTATTCGGTAAAACTGAGGTCGTCCCAAGAGCTATGTGTGTGGATTAATACTAAGTCTAGGTGTCACAGATTTTAATATGATTTAATTAATTAACTACCAAAGGCAAATGATGTGATCAATAGAGGAGAGTTATGCTAACCTAATTATTCATCATAGCTAGTAATGTCTACGTCTAATTACTTCGAATTACTTCAGGTGGGGTCAAAGTCGAGAGGACGACATTTGGTCGGTTCGCTAACCTATCAACTAAGATGCCACCACCGGAGAAGTCGGTGTCCCTCATAAGTCTAGTTGTTCCTGGTCCCTAAGCCGAGTCATTAAGTTCCGCTACATGCTAGACTTATAATAGTGAGTGCCGGGCTCTAGCATCTTAGACACTCACCCCTAATTCTTAAGTTCATCCAAACGGTAGGTGATCGGTTGGTTAAATCGCACAAGTAAAAGGGTCGTCAGTTGGTCATATCTTACCCTTCCCATCTCAGTCTACTCACTTAGGGCCAGTTGGTCATATCTCCTAAGCAACTAGCCTCTACCGCCATTCAAAACTACCGAAACAAAGGTAGCTACCAATAAACTATGCATGCATACACTTAGAAATAATTATACGGAAGTAATGTAAATGCAAACAAAACAATTAAGGAATCATAACTAGGCCAGCACCAAGAGGTGCTTAGCCGCTCATATTAACCATACAAATCAATTTAATGTTTAATGTTACGAAATACATGAATTGAAAGTAAAGAAAAGATAAAATGCTAATGCTTATCGTAGGGGAGTGATCTCCCTTGGAGATAGCTCCGTATGCTCCTCTAGACCTGTTTTTGGCTTCTTCCCACGTTCTTTGGTTGTTGTGTGTGAAATGGGATGAATTGAAATCTGAAAATCGTGGGGTATTTATAGGCGGATCTTGGTTACGCGTAACTAATAAAATAGTTACAGTAATCATCTAATTCTTAAATAAATTGCACTAGATCTGCTGGTTACGGCGTAACCTTAGAAAGGGTTACGCCGTATCTTCAATAATTCTTGGTTACGCTGTAGTTTATGCACGAGTTACGGCGTAATTATCAGCGGCGCGGAACCTCATTTGACATAATATAGTTACATCGTAATCTTTTGGGAGAGTTACGCCGTAATCTTCTGATAAGTTGGCTTTCTGAGTAACGCTTTAGTTATGGCGTAATGTGAGAGATGAGTTACGCCGTAACTTCTTCAAAGTGAGCATACTATGATAAATCTTTAATAATTCTCCAATTCCACGTCTCTTTAGCTCCAATGCTCGTAATTTACCTGAAAGTGGAATATAATGGAAAACAAGCGTAAATCCATATAAATGATATAAATTACAAGCATTATCGGAGGAAATTGACACTTAATATTCAGGATAATTTGATGTTATCACATTCTCAATGATTTGTTAAATGGATCATAATGTATTATAACAAACATATTCGAACCTATGTTCAAGCATGAGAAGTCTTGAGACGTCAAGAGGTGTTGATGAATGTATGATTTGACGATTTATGGTTACGAGTAACTTGCATATTTTACGTTATGAATTACGTGTTACGTATTTTTCATTATTTAAAACATAAGAAACCATTTAATTTGAATATATTCATATTTGTACTAACAAAAGTTTTTGTTAATGGTAGTGGAACTATTATTGTTTGGGTGTTGCCTATATGTCCATATGGATTTGAAATATAAGGTTCCACTAATCTTATTCAACTACCATTAGTTTGTCCATATGGATTTGAAAATAAGGTGATACTAATCTAATTTAACTACCATTAGTTTGTTTAAGGGTTTCCTTTTGTTATTTTGACAGTTAATCATTTTTTTGTGATGATGTCATGTTGATGTTTTTCCAATTATTTGTTGGGTCTCATTTAAACGCGAGACTCACTTGAACCTTATAAGTTCTGTGATTAAAAATCATAATGCAACGAGCAGTAATTTAAAAATTTATTCAACCCTTAAACAAGAAACAAACCATATCAGAGAACTGTTGCAGAGGAAGACTTATAAAATCACTTTTACACATTAGTTTAATTGTTATATGAGATCCATATACACCAGCTATTAATTAAATAATTAAACATGCACAGTAACATAAAAGACACGCCTTTTTTTCTCAACAACACACAAACTGATGAATCCTTGTTGGTGTAGATCGACCCAAGTCCAAGATCACCCAAGAAACAAAACTCTGATCAAAGATAGACCAGGCCAAAACTAGTATCCACACTAACGTCTATCTATAGTTGTTAGGCTCAGAATAACGATCATGCACGTACAAATAATACCCTATACACGAACGCAAAAACGTTTTGTGTGGTCCTTATGGTGGTCGACAGTCGAACGAGCCAAGAGGGGAGGGAGGGTTTAGGTTTTGCAAGTTGATAATAATACATAATCTAAAACTCTTTTAGATTTATATTCATAATATGTGTAACCCTTATCTAATAAAGAAGCACAATTATAAACCAAATATAACTCTTATATTTAAACCTTAAATAATTATCCTAACTATTAGATAATTACTTACCCAACACGTCAAACTAAAACAACCAAAACAACCCCTAAGGGTGTTCGGCCGGTTCTAGGTCCAACATGCCCAATCCGTACTTTTGGTCCAACCCATTTTAATTAATTGGTTATTTACTTGCATTATTAACTAGTTTTAGATCCTCGTGCACGTACGGGGCTTTGGGTTTGATTTTTGTTTGATTAAACTTTGGCTTAAATTTTGTTGGATAGATAGTTATTGGAAGTAAAAATAGTATATTAACATTGAATTTAGTTTTTTTTTTTTAATTTTATAATATCTATGTATTATAGATATTTATATCATTTTTTATAATATCTACATAATTATAGATATTATTATCCTAAGAATGAGTTAAATTAAATTTTTAAAAAAACACATAAGTTTCTTTCGATGGAAAATTGGGTATACGAACATAAACCAAATGTATAACCTACAAAATTGGATTTGTACATACTTTTTTAATAAACAACGTCATACACATGTATCATCTTGAACCCGTCAGAATTATAATATATGAATAAATCTTTGATCATCAGAAACTGCAATGCTCTTAAATCAGAAACAGTTGTTCAACAAAAAATGATTAAGAAAAGGTTAAACATATTGAATTTTTGTATTTATGCTTTTGTTGTTTTGTTAATGGTGTATTTAACTAATAAAATTATTTAGTTAGCAACAAAAAGCAATCAGAAACAAAGAAACCAAGTTATTGATAACATCAACCCGTCAAAAATATAATAAAAAAAAAATTGCCCCATCAGAATCGTTTTCAAATATGAGAATCCCGTCTAGAATGTTTTAAATATTCTATTATTTAAATTATTTTACGTGATAAGTTTTAAATTTGTATGGTATATATCTTTTCAAAATTTGAATATGACACTTTTTAATCTAAAGTAACTTATATGATTTAAACAAAATTAAATCTAACCCATTGTAAGAATAATAATATCTATAATTAGGTAGATATTAAAAAAACTGGCATACAAACATAAATTAAAGATAAAATCAACAAAATTGAATTTTTACCTACTTTATAAACAAACATCATCGTGCACACATATTATCTTGAACCTGTCAGAAATATAAATACATGAACCATTCATTGTTCATCAGAAACAGTTTTGGTCTTAAATCAGAAATCCGACATTCAACAAAAATGATTAAGAAATGATTAAACATATTGAATTTTTGTATATATGTTATTGTTGTTTTCTTAATGGTGTATCTAACTAATAAAACTATCTTGTTAGCAACGCTAAGCGATAAACAAAGAAACCAACTTATTGATAACATTAACCTGTTAGAAATATAATAAAAAGAAATTCGCCCCATCAAAATTGTTTCTAAATATAAGATGCATGTTCTAAAATGTTTTAAAAGTTATATATTTAAGTTATGTTACGTGATAAGTTATAAATTTGTTTGGTATTTATAAAATACTGTTAGGATCGAAAATCTATAGATTTATGTGGTTTTGGGAGGTCTTGGTTGGTCGAAGAAGATGAAAGTATTCATCTTTTCTAGAGAGAGAATGTAGAGAGAGGGAGGAGAAACACAAGATGAGTTTTATTGATAAAAGAAACAATACACACACCTAATGCTTAACCACACCCCTCATGGAGAGTCATGAGGGGTATTTATAGGCTCAACATGCTACAACTTTGCCACTTAAACGATACTAGTCCCTGAGGGCAAAGTATACTACCCATCTAGTCCAATTCACGTAAGTGACGTTATCTTTATAAAAAAGCGAGGCTAACAATCTCCCTCCAAGATATCGTCACACGTGAATGGTTACAATGAGACCTATAAATACATAAACAAAGTAAATTATAATAGTAGCGAACAATGTTGACTTAGTTGAAGAGCTGAGTCTCTGTAGTCTAGATATTGAGGCTAACTCGAAGTTCTCTCTTCCGACGATCTCGGCATTTGGTCTTTGGCGCTGACGGCACAAATCCTTGTAGCTCTGAACTTCAACTGTAACTGTCTAGTTAGGTTATTACTCCCTTCTAACTAGTGAGCCTTTTTTCTTTCATCTGCTCCCTTCTGAACCGACAACTCTCTTCCAACACGCATCGGAGAAAGTAGACTCTTGATTGTAGCACAATGGTTGTCGTTCTGGGAACATCGTAACAACATAACTCATTTAGTATTGCATCCAAGTTGGTAAAAATCCCCGATGTACACACACTACTTCTCCTTCTTCGGTATTAAGCACAATTCCCTTCGTAAATCCAATCATAGAAGATGAAACACCAACTTCTCCCTCTTGATGGTTGCGAGTTATCGGAATCATCATAATGTTGTGTACATGCCGTATTACCTTTTTCTTGATGCAATTTTAAAACCTTAGTTTGAGCATAAATTCGTGAGAATATGTCGCAAAAATACTCTCAATACGTCTCTCAAACCAACCTTAAATCGAACTTCCTTTGAATTTACAGGCTAATAGTAATGACCACATATGGAGATAACCCGATACGACTAACTTGAAAAGGAAGTAAACATCCCAACTTTGTGACTTACTGCTTGTTCTATAGTTTTGAACAATCCACAACGCCGTGTGACATTGAGTACTACAACGTAACTCCTTGAAGTGATAGTTATACACTGTGAGCACTACAACGTAACTCCTTACATCAGTTATAACCAGATTGTCAAATTCATAATCACTTATGAGAAATGCCCAGACAAGTTATCTTGAGACATGCAACCAACCAACCAAAGTCTCAACGATAAAAAGTTCACACGTGAAACGTCACTTCAATTTCGCGTAAGTAATACCGTACAAAAACCCCGTAATCATTTTTTCTCAAATTTGAGCCCAAGCCATGGACACATGTATCCTCCGTGAAAATTATAACCGACCAAAATACCATACTTAATTCCAAATGATATCAAAAGTGTGGCTAACTTTGAAATTAACACACAAAAAATCGGATATCATTTTTTTCTCCAACCAATTCAAACGTTTCATCCCATCATAACAGCTCATATATAAGTCCATCATCCCACGAATTAATATAGCACAATAAAAAAATGAGATACTCGGCCCATGAATTAACAATCCCGATCCAAACACTCAACCAGATCCGAGTCCAAAGACTTAGAGTCCGGTTATATAAATAACTTGAGACCCTAATTTATCTCAAAGTAACCCTAAAACACTATCACTGAAATGCGCCCCCTCCTCCAACTTATCCTCTCACCCAACTCATCTCAGTTTTCATCATCAATCCGAATCAATGCAAACACAAACATAACGTTATGCTTATGCTCTCAGTCTTCATCAACACACTAGTTAACAACAAAAAATAAATGTGACCTTAGATATTCAAAACATTCTCAGCTTCAAGATCCTTTAAAAAGGGTCTCGGGTAAGGTTTTAATTGTTTTTTTTATCTTGTTCTTTTAACGAATTAAAGAATAATTTTAACAGATTTGTTATCAGTTATTCTTAATTGTTTTCGGATATTAACAAGAAGCTTTGCCTTCAAAATGATCAATGATGACAATGGTTCAAGTAAAAAAAATCTTTTAAAGATTAGAGGAAAAGTTGAACTAAATCTGAGATTCGTTGTATTTTTCATTTAGTTGTCGAGTCATGTTGAAGTTTGTTTAATGGAGATGGGATGGATGAGTTGTTGTAGTAGTTGTGATGGTGATAGGATTAAGATTGAGATGTATAGTTGATATGTCGTGGCTGTGAGGATTGATTTGGGTCGACTGTGGTATACCCGTAACCATAACAGTCCGAGTTATTCTTTTCTTTTGGTCCTTGTGAGTATGTGACTGATGATGGTGAGATAATCCTGAAGTCGTTTTGAGTCATGGTAATTGGTATATTGTGTTGAGGTCTTATTTCAGTTTACGCGTAAGTTCTTTTTTCTTATCTCTTTACGCATAAGGAAACCGATGTCTATCTTATGCGTAACTTCTTAAGCGTAAACTTGAGTCTTAGTTGTAACTTTTGCATAGGCGTAAGCCAACTTAGGCGTAAGGTCTTGTTTATGCATAAACAAATGTTACTCGTAACATTTCTTAAGCGTAAAGCTTGTTTACTCGTAACCATGTTCTTACGCGTATTCCATACGCGTAAGATTGTCCTTAGGCGTAAGATCAGGGTTTTGACCCTTTGAATATTTGCTCCGGCGATTTTTCCGACCAGATTCGTTGAAACCCGTTACAAGCATAAGAATCATTACTTTTAGCCCGTTTTGACCACTGATTGACCAATACACTTCACGGTTTGGTACCAAAAATGTCACTAAAGATGAAACAAAAACTATTTGGACAAAGATGACACAAGACAGATATTGTAACCCTTTGAATAGACCAGATAACTTTTTGAAACCAAAAGGATACATAACTTGTGTAAAAGCTGTAAACCACAATAATAGGAGAAAAAAAATTCCGACAAAAAAATGGTTAAAACAGCCTAAACATCAACATGAAACCAACATAAATCGATAAAGATAACAACCTAGCTCCGATGCCAATTGTTAGGATCGATGAACTATAAGATTTATGTGGTTTTGGGAGGTCGGGGTTGGTGAAAGAAGATGAAAGTCTTCATCTTTTCTAGTGAGAGAAAGTAGAGAGAGGGTGGAGAAAATAAGGAAATTTTATTGATAAACAAAATGAGATACAAATCTAATGATCAACCACACCCCTCATGGAGAGTCATGAGGGGTATTTATAGGCTCAACATGCTACAACTTTGACACTTAAATGATACTAGTCCCTGAGGGCAAAGTATACTACGCATCTAGTCCAATTCACGTAAGTGACGTTATCTTTATAAAAAGCGAGGCTAACAGATACAATTAGCGTTTTTGTCACATTCAAATTAAAAAAAGATATGGTCAAAAAAAGATATATCATAAAAATTTAGTATTTATCATGATTTACTTTTTAGGAAAAAATATACATACATTTTTTTGAAACATCGTCATGATTCTGATATATAAATCATCAGCCATTCATTGTTCATAAAAAACAGTTATGGTCTTAAATCAGAAACCCGGCGTTCAATAAAAAACAATTAAGAAATGGATAAGCATATTAAATTTTTGTATTTATTATTGTTTTTTTTTCTTGATGGTGTATTTAACTAATAAAATAATTTTTAGCAACGCTAAGCCATCAGAAATAAAGAAAAAACTTATTGATAACATTAACCCGTCAGAAATATAATAAAAAGAAGTTTTCCCCATCAGAATTGTTTCTAAATATAATATGCATGTTCCAGAATGGTTTAAAAATTCTATATTTAAACTATGTTACGTGATAAGTTGTAAATTTGTATGGTATATCTTTAGCACGAATTAAACATCGTCACAATTCTGATATATAAATCATCAGCAACAATGAATAAACCCAACATTCTCATGAGTTGTAGATATAATGTCATCAGAAACTGATTATATACATAAGAAAACAATTAATCTTTATGAGAAACCATGATTCTTTAAGAGAAACCAATTGTTTTTGCGTATTCAAATATATCATCTTCATAAATTTCATAAAATATTTTTTTATATTCTGATATGTAATTTGAAACCCTAATTTATACATTCTCTTCATATTTTGAGTAAATCATGAGCAGTAAAGAATGAACTAAACATGCTCATGAGTTGTAAATAATAATTCTTATATACATTATAAAACAATAAATCTTTATGACAAACTATGATTCTTTATGAGAAACCATAAATTGACTCAATTTCTTTTCATATATTTGACAAATATATTTTTCTCACTAAAATGCAATAATCATATAAGAAACAAAATATAAAATCAATCAAAATATATAAAACAAATAAAAATAAATAAATAAGTAAATAATCAAAATTAACTAAACAATCAATCTGTAATTTAAAACCCTGATTTAAACATTCTCTTCATAAACCCCTAATTTGGAATAAATCATTAGCAACTTCGACAATCTCGACTCATACTCCTTCTCATCCTGCACACTATAAATACATAAATCATATAAGAAACAAATAATATATGAGTTAGTATAATAAATAGAAGTAACATCGTCGTTATACTGATAACAATCAAAATAATTTTTTTATCAGAATTAACTAAACAATCGATATGTACTTCAAAACCTTAATTTAAACATTCTCTTCAGAAACCTCATAATATGTTTTATTATATTCAGATGTGCAGCTCAAAATCATAATTTTGAATAAATCATCAACAACTTCGACAATCTCAGACTCATTCTCCTGCTCATCATGCACACTATATATACACGGATACAATTGACAATAATAAACAAACGAACAATGACATGATTTATATAGAACGAATAACCTAGTTCATTCCAAAGTGTGATCTTTTTTGGACCATTAAAAGAATTCACGTAGAGTAATAAATGCAACAAATGCATGGAGCATATCTAATGTCAGCAACATCCAAAATTGACGGCAACCTGTTGTACAAGTAGCCAAATCAAATTTAATAAATGAGTTTAGGTGGATAAACATATATCTATCTAACTAAAAGAAAATATTTCTAAGAAACTATATATCGCCACAAATTCAACAATAAGTCAACAACATCAAACACTAACAAATATTAAAGAATATAAAGAGGGAATAAAAAAGACCTATAACAAATAGCTAAAAAAAAGTAAAGAAAATACTTACCTTGATCTCTATTGTTGTGCGTCATCACAGAACCACAAAACCAAAAAGCTCTTTTTGTTTTTTCACTTATTATGTGTTTGCTGCTGTTCACAATTCCAAAAAATAAGCATAAAAGAATTTTTAGAATATGAAATTGTAACGACATAACCTAAAACACTAAGAATGAGAATCATGTATCTTATTGCGATCAACTGTGAATGAATGAGATGCAATGCCGAATGAGGGGTATTTATAAGATGAGTTTATGTTTTATGTCATATTCAAATTTGGAAAAGATATGCTCAAAGAAAGATATATCATATAAATTTAGTAGTTATCACGAAATCATTTTAAGAAAAATATGTGGTTTTATTTGTTTTTAATAAATTTACATGTTTTACCCTTGATCTCTATTGTTGTGCGTCATCACAGAACCACAAAACCAAAAGACTTTTTTTTTTCACTTATTATGTGTTTGCTGCTGTTCACAATTCCAAAAAATAAGCATAAAAGAATTTTTAGAATATGAAATTGTAACGACAGAACCTAAAACACTAAGAATGAGAATCAAGTATCTTATTGCGATCAACTATGAATGAATGAGATGCAATGCCAAATGAGGGGTATTTATAAGATGAGATTATGGTTTATGTCATATTCAAATTTGGAAAAGATATGCTCAAAGAAAGATATATCATATAAATTTAGTAGTTATCACGAAATCATTTTAGGAAAATATGTGGTTTTATTTTTTTCTAATAAATTTACATGTTTTATCACAATTTAATTGTTAACATGAAAGTTTTATTAGAAACTAAGTTTTAGCACAAAACTTTAATAAATCACACCCTTTTTTTATAAAGTTTTTTTCTTCGCGTTTTCGACACATCTATGTTTGGGGAGCTTTTAAAAAAACTCCAAACCTGGCCCAATTTTTTCTCACTTAAAATCTCAATTGACCAATGAGAAGGTTCAAATAAAAACCAAGCCCTCTCATTGGTTAATCGAATCCCTCGATTTGGCTAAAAGTGAGTTCTCTTATTAAATAAAAGATTAAGTCCAATACTTAATTAAGCCCAATAAGTAAACTGTCTAATTTAGCGTAGTTAACCACATAGGAAACTCACAGTTTGACTAAAGTTCATGATGTGACATTTCCTTTGAGCGCCATTCTAGTATTCATCCAACTATGTATATCCTGTAGATTCGATTTCAACTAAATCTTACTTTACAAATAGTCTGTGCTTATATCATTCCTACAATATAAGCAAGCTCTGCTACGATGTTTAGAATAAATCTCGGATTACGCTTGTAGAACATTTTGCGCTTAAACAAAATTATCCAGGGATTTAATCATGAATATCTAGAACACATAAAATTGATAATCGATAAGTCATATCTCCATATATTATTCATTATGTGATTTGTGATATATAGTTTCAATATCCAGATGTTAATGACTGAAATGATATAGGCTTAATGACTATCATCAATTATCAATATAAACGTTTTATGATTGACTTTTTCCCTTTGCCTTATATTGTATCAATTTACGAATCTTTACAAATACAACAACATTTTATCCTCAAATTATGTACATACTTATTCCTTGCAATAAGATTATTTCTCAAAGCTATATATATCTATGCACTAAATTCATAATATATATATATATATATATATATATATATATATATATATATATATATATATATATATATATATATATATATATATATATATATATATATATATATATATATATATATATATATATAATCCGGATCGATTGAGAAGGTTTTTATGTTGAGAAGATTGAGAAGGTTTTCAAAAACGATAGATTTGTAACTTTGATTCATGTTTTTCAGCGTAAAACTCATTTTAATGTGATTAAAATTCAAAATGTGTAAATTTTTTTTGAATCAATGTTAAAATCTCGATTTTGCGATATATGTAGAATCTTGAATCATCTGTACCAATTTAATGCATCATCATCATAACTCGATTTTAACAATGATTTGTGAATCAAATTTGTGATTTATAGATTCGATTCACCATAAAATAATATTTACTTGTGAATCAAATTAAAAACATGAATCAGTTTGTTCAAACGAAGATTTCTCAATCTTCTCAATATATATATATATATATATATATATATATATATATATATATATATATATATATATATATATATATATATATATATATATATATATATATATATATATATATATATATATATATATATAATTGATCGAACAATTCACATATCAATATTCAAAATATTGATTTAATTAATCTTACAAGTTTAGTTGTAAGATTTACCAAAATCCCGATTGACCGGATACGAATCTATGACTTAACACTTAATCATAATCCCAGTAGCCTTAATCTTGACTTAATGTTTAATGTCTTAATCTATTTTTTAATAATTTTAATTCTTCAAAAGATCAGCCATCTCTCAATAACTCAGATAAAACTTTCAATACACCATCATATCATATATGTAGTAGTTTCAAAAATTTAATCCTAGTAAATTGTTACAAACTAGATTTGTATTCTTAGTCATATCCCCATAACTTAGAACTTGTCTCATTTGGATATTAATCTTATTAATCACGTATCCAAATAATATACGTGTAACTCCAATAACTAGCGTAGTCTAATAATCTAGATTATTATTAAGTATGATTCCTAATTATTCTTGTTTTAGTAAAGTAAAGTTTGCTCATAATCATTTTATCTATACTTGTAAAATCACTCAGATTATAAGTATCATATAAATGATCATGGTATAAATATTATATCTGAAATATAATCTTCTCTAATTTCTATCATTTGTCCTCACTCAGATATAAACAATCATTGATGATGTTCTTATCATCAATTAATATATCAAAATGTTTACCACTTTAAATCCAATATTTAATATCATAATCAACAACAATTGTTTAACATTTAAGATCAAATCTCAAATTTAAATTATGTGTGAATCAACTATCTTAATTTGCATATGAGACTATTATATAGTTTATTACTTATACTTATTCAATGTTAATTTAATTTAACAAATTAAACAATCATCTCTACGGACGATTTATTGTATAAGTCCCATGAACTTAAAATGTTCATGTTATAATCTATCTTATACATTTACATGTCACAACTATGTAGTAGATAATGTTTAATTCTTACTTTAATGATTAATTATCATTAACTACTCCTACTCGCTTTTTGAGATTGTGGGATATCACAATCAACAACTGATTGCATAATCTGATTAATGTAAATAGGAGGTATAAATTCTTCTCAAGTATTAATTAACCAATAGTGTCTGTTTGGTACTATTTCCAATCTACCAACTATTGTGTCACTAAAATCTCATCCTCGGAGTTTTAAGAAATGATAAACACATTAGAAAAAGTTATAATCATGTTTTAGAAGATTTAAAGTCGCCTTTAACTCTCCCGCTTAAATTGACATTATTATGTTATAATAAAGTCTATTAAGTTGTAACTATTTAGACTTTCTTAGTAATCCATAATTATAATGTTTGAAGCTTGGAAATGAATGATCACATATTACTGAAATTTCACGAATACTTATTTGTTGTTACAAGGATATCATATATCTTATATTTAAACTTCAATGTCCAACATGAAATTTTAAACCAAAACAACAATTAATTTCAAATATCATGTCATAAAAAAACAATCATCTCTTGTTCATTTTCATATGACATTAATTTAATCAGACAACTATCATTAAATACAACATAGTTTTGTCAAATAAACATCACCTCTATTAATTGATTCATAATCAACTAATTAAGGTCCATAACTATTTTCATGTTCATTTGTTGTAAACTTGTTTAAACATTTCATAGATAGTTAATTCAAAGTCAACCAACAACAATTTATAATTATTAAAAATGTTATACAAGTCTTGACTATAGCAACATAACTTAAAATTTAGCATATGTAATTTAATAAATACATGCAATATACATATAAAAGAGATAAATGATTAAAACAGACAAGATAATAAATATTTTAATAATATTCATTAATATATCTAAATCATCCTTGGTATTTAAATAACATCTCTTAACTAGAAGATGGGAACAAAGTAACAATTGTTCTAAACAATTAAATAATAATCAAAATCGAATGAATCTTCTAAAGAGCTTCTAGCAATGCCAGTCATCGCCAGAATTCACTCAACGAGCCACACTCCTTTCCTCTAGCATTGAAAGGTTTTATGGATATTTAAATATACGTATGTCCGGATTCGAACTCGAGACTTCGGATTGCACACATTACGTATGAGAGTTGATGTTAATAATTAATATATAAAATGTTATTATTAATTATTAGTCACGAAATAAAACATAACGATAGTTAATATTTAACGGGTTTTGACTAACGGTCGTTAAATGTAAACTACGAGGACTAAGAATGAAATTAGTGGACAAGAAGGATCTAGAATCCCTGGGGAGCATGGCCGGTCGTGGGCTATCAAACCCAAGGAGGGATTTCTTGGTCACCAAGTTTTGAGAAACTATAAATACAAACCCTTGTATTCATTATTCTCCCAACCTTGGATCACCAATAGACCTAATTTCTCCTCTCCTCTTCTTTCTTGTGTGGCGGTCGAACACCCAAACCCAAAGGGTTTCGATTTGCTTAACTCAAGATTAAGTGTTTGGTTTTATTTGTGATTCAAGAAACTAGCTTTTCACATCAAATCGCTAATAAGACGTGTGTACAAGAACGAAGAACAAGTACGCTTGAGCTTGTGAATCTTGGTGGTCGACTTCTTGGTTGGTCGAATTGTATAAACCCTAAAGTTAGGGTTTTGGGTTTTGGTTCTTGTTCTAATTACCGCTTGATTCTTGAATTGCTAAAAGGTACGCACTTTCTTATTCGGTTAATTACTTACATGTATTATTCCTATTTACTCACGCATGCTTTGATGATGTTATTTGATTTTATATAATTGTTATGAGTATTAAATCCCAACAAAGGGCATCACGAGCCGTTAATATGATGTAATTAATTACCAAACACATAAAATTGAATCTTTATGATTATATGCATGCTTTTTATGGTTTCTAGGGTTTTGAATTGAAACCCTAATTTTATTTATTATGGGTCGATTACCCTAATTTATTATTTAATTAGGTTTTAATTTTGTAAAACTTGTAGAAACCCTAGGATTGCATGCTAATTTTATGTGGTTAATTAATGAATAATTGTTATGTGCCATGTAATATGCGTATCTTGGGTGATAATTGTTATGGAATCCATGGTGGAACATGCATGTTTTGCCATGGAGTATTGTTTGTTATAAATTGTTTAGTTGATACACACATGTTCTATTTATTTAATAATTATTGAATTGGGGAAGACCTCAATTATAACTAATAAAAATTCGTTACGTGCTAATTGGTATATTATTAACTTTGGCTTACGTAATCGACTTGTCGATGCATGTGGCTCATCTACCTTGTAGGTGAAAGCCCTAGTTAATGTATGCATTTATTTACGCCTAGAATTGTTTATTAGAGTTTATTGAAATAATTATGCATGTGGCTAATTGTTTTTACATATGTTAAAATTGTTTAGTTATATGTTTATATTATTTGAGAGTGTTTAATTTTTATTAAAGTGCTTTTTTGTTTATATATTGTTTGACATGTTAGTAAGCAAAAAGGGTTTTTGAATAGAAAATTAAATGGACTAAATAATGGCGAAACTGATTTGTTATCTAAGTAATAATTCTTGAACTTTTAATCGATTGATGCGACTGTACTAAATGGTTAGAACGGCTCACCCACTAGAACAAACTATAAAGGGTTAATTAAGAAGTGCACAACAAGACCGAATGGATGTCTAAGGTTATGCTTTTGCGCCACCGGTCCTCTCGCCTCGTGAGTTCGATTGAGCTACCTAGTATAACCATTCTATGTACGAAGCATCTTAGTGCAAAGTTGTAAGTTTCTCAACGATCGATTAAAACTTTGTAGAATTCAATCTTAGCAATTAAAATCTCATGTAAGTTTTTTCAAAATATTATGCTATAAAGTTGTATGCATGCTTCTTTATACATAAGTTTTGATTACACGTCAAAATTGTACCCTTTAAATTTAAGTTTATGCCATCTAATGATATGAAACACTTGAAGTTGTAATTTAGTTATGTGAGACCTTGATCTAGATTACAATAACAAGGTGAATTATTTTGTTGTGTGAGACCTCACTTAATGATTTGCGCTTCTAAATTAGACAACTTAATTAAGTTAGTTAGTGAGACCTATGACTTAAGGCATAAGATGGGATAAAACATGCTTACGCTTTGCATTAATTGTTTTGGCAAAATTGTAAATCCCATAACTTTTGGAATTGAAAACTTGTTTGTCAATTATTGTTTTTCAACAATTACCTATTCTATACTTTCACCACTAGCGATCAACCGATGTGGTGAAACTATGATAATGAGGATCCAAAATTCAAGGAAAATACTATGGTTAATATGAATATTGACCAAAGGGTATTTTATTTTCTTGAATGTTTACTTATCGAAAGTACTAACTTTTGAACTTTTATTTCAGAGAAATGGCTCAAGTCGAATCATCGTGACTAGCCTCGCTGCTCAAATCTATGTTTGATCGAGAGAAATTGACCGGTAGCGCGAATTTCAATGATTGGTATCGGCAACTCGTAATTGTCTTGAGGGTTGCCAAAAGACTCAATTATTTGACCACGCCTTGTCCTCCCGAACTCGCAATGATGCTACTATCAAGCACGAGCCGCATGGCAACTGAGTATGACAAGTATAATGAGGTCGCCGATTATGCTCGGAGTATGAATCCAAACTTGCAAAACAGTTTGAAAATTACTTCCTAATCTCATGCTTGAAGAATTGCAAAGGTTGTTTGAAAAGCCCGTGATCAGAGAGTCAGTATGATCCGATAGATGCTCTTCATAGTTGCAAGCAAGGAGAAGGGAAACCCGTAGCGCCCAACGCTCGGAAATGATGAGTTACATGGACCACCGGGCGACTTAACTATGTCTACCCCAATGACATACAAATTGGCCTTATCAATGATCCCTTAACAAGGAATTTGATGGTTTCATGCGCAATTACAATATGCATTGCACGGGAAGACAACAATGAGGTACATGCAATGCTCATTGATTACGAAAGGTTTGCCCAAGAAGGCCCCTACACCGCGGTTTCGACCATCCGTAAGGGTAGGATTTCTAAGCCTAATAAGCCGCTAGCGAACAAGAAAGGGAAAGGTAAGGGTAAAGTTGATAAGGAAAACAAGTTATGACTTATCAACAAGAACCCAAGAAGTACCCTCCCAAAAGCGTGAGAATCAAGAAGGATATGGCTTGTCATCACCGCACCGAGGTAGGACATCGGAAGAGGAATTGTCCACTCTACCTTGATGAGTTGCGCAATAAGAGGTATAAAATACCGCACCGTGGCTAGTACTTGTGTACTCTTTTGATGATAGAATTATTTGCTTTTCCTCATAAAATAAATTCTCGGTATATGATAACGGATGTGGTATTCACATTTGTAATACATCGCAGGACTTAGAGGAGCAAGGAAGCTTGCCTATGGACAACAATACCGCACGTGGGTAATGGAGCACATGCAATGTTGAAGCTATAGGCACGTTTGATTTAGTTTTACCTTCGGGTTTAGTATCGTCATTAAACGATTGTCATTACGCACCTTCCATTGTTAGGGGTGTCGCTTCGCTTCCTTGTTAAAAGATATTGGTTTCGCTCATACATTTACCGATTATGGAATTTCGGTTTCTTTAAATGGTGTTTTTACTTTAATGTTATTCCAAAGAATGGTGTGTTTGAAATTGATTTGCATGATAATATGATTGATAAAAATAATTTTGTCTTTAGCATCAATAATAAAAGAATCAAAGGTGATTTGGATTCTTCATTTCTTTGGCATTGTAGACTTGCTCATATAGGCAAGAAACGCATGCAACAAACCGCAACACGATGGGCTTTTGCAAGACATCAATGATGAATCATTTGATAAATGCGAATCTTGCATATCCGGAAGATGACCAAGAAACCTTTACAAATAGTTTAGAAAGGGCTTCGATCTTCTTGGTGTGATACATACGACGACGATGTGGACCACTAAGACATGTGTCAAGAAAGGGTGCTAGCTACTTTAACCTTTATCGATGATTTCATCGTTATGGTTATGTTTATTTACTTAAACATAAACATGAAGTCTTTGAAACATTTAAGGTTTTAAGAGTGAAGTAGAACCGCAACTAGGAAAGAAGATTAAAGCTCTTCGATCCGATAGAGGTGGTGAATATTTAAGCCAAGAGTTTAAAGATTATCTAGTCGAGTGTGGTATCGTCCAAGAACTCACATCTCCATATACTCCACAACAAAATGGTGTATCGAGAGAAGGAATCGTACATTGTTAGACATGGTGCGATCAATGTTTAATCTTACAACTCTTCCCTTATCCTTTTGGGATTATGCTTTAGAAACCGTTGTTCGTGATATTGAATATGGTTCCAACTAAGAAGGTTGATAAGACTCCTTATGAAGTGTGGTATGGGAAAGCTCCCAACTTGTCTTACTTAAAGGTCCTGGGTTGTGAGGCGTTTGTTAAACGCGACTCACCGATAAGCTACAACAAAGATCCGTTAGTGTATCTTCGTAGGATACCCAAAGGAAACTATGGGTTACTACTTTTACTTTCCACCGAAAACAAAGTAATTGTTGCTAGGTATGGAGACTTTCTTGAAAAGGATCTCATATCTCATGAATTCATGGGAGAGTTTATGATCCGAAGATGATCAAGAAGATACAACACCTTCTCGAAACACTAGCCAACCTCAAGTAGAACCCGAAAGTCCGGGCGCTCCACCAAGTTGAAGTGGTTCCCATTCGAGATCCGCAAGGGCTACGCTGCACCGAGCGCCTATGTCTCAACGTAGAAGCCGAGGAAAATATGTTAGGGATCTTGGTGAACTCGCTAACTATAAAGTCGCCATGATGAGTCCCGAAAAGGAAAAATGGCGAGTTGCAATGAATGGGAAATGCAATCCATGAAAGATAACGAAGTTTGATAGAGGTTGACTTACCTCCAAATGCTAAGGTAGTTGGAAGTAAGTGGCTCTATAAGATAAAACCGACATGGATGGCAATGCACACACCTATAAAGCTCGCCTTGTAGCTCAAGGGTATACTCAAACCTTTGGGATAGACTACGAGGAGACATTTTCTCCGTAGCGCATATTAGAGCTATTAGGATTCTTATAGCCATAGCTGCGCACTATGACTATGAGATATGGCAAATGGATGTCAAACCGCTTTCTTAAACGGTCGCCAGATGAGGACATCTATATGGCGCACTCAAGGGTTTGTGAATCCAAAGTTTCGAAGCGTGTATGCAAACTTCAAAGATCCATTTATGGATTGAAGCAAGCATCAAGGCAATGGAACAAGAAGTTTGATGAAGAAATCAAGAAATTTGGTTTCACTCAAAATCTTGATGAGCCATGTGTATCACAAAGCTAGTGGGAGTAATGTTATTTTCCTTATCTTATATGTCGATGACATATTGATCATGGGAAAAGACATTCCAAGTTTGCAAGATGTAAAGTCTTATCTTGGAAAGTGCTTTTCTATGAAGGACTTAGGGAAGCAAGATTTATTCTGGGAATCAAGATCTACCGAGATAGATCAAGGCGGTTAATGGACTAAGCCAAAGTGCTTACATTGATAAAATATTGAAGAGATTCAAGATGCAAAATTCCAAGAAGGGATATTTGCCGATGCAAGTTGAACATGGCTTAAGTAATAAACTATGCGCCAACACTGAAGAGGTGGCACACATGAAGAAAGTTCCTTATGCTTCACCGTAGGATCTATCATGTATGCCGTGAGATGTACAAGGCCCGATGTATGTTTGCACGTAATATCACCAATCGGTATCACCGTAACCTGTGTGAAACATCGGCAGTCGTTAAGAACATTCTTAAGTATCTAAGGGCTACTAAAGAAATGTTTCTAGTGTATGGAGGAAATCCAGATGCGTAACTTGATGTTACTGTGTTTTGCGATGCGTCATTCCAAACCGATAAAGATGATACGAAGTCTCGACGGGTTATGTCTTTGTCATTAATGGAGGAGCAATTGACTGGAAGAGCAAGAAGCAAACAACGGCTATGATGTCTCTATTACGTGTCGAGTACATAGTCGCTTCAAGTCGCGATGGAAGTCGTTGATTAGGAAATTCATTTCGGACTCTGAGTAATGCCTCAATCGAATTACCTTTAAATGTGTATTGTGACAACTCGCTGCAATAACATTTGCCAATGAGCCCGAGTCATGAAGGCGCCAGACATTTTCCTCGTCGATATCACTATGTTCGAGAACAAGTCGACATAGGTGAAATCAATCTACTCAAAGTTCATACAGATGATAATCTAGTCGATCCCTTTACGAAGCCTTTGCCAAAAGAAAACTTATCGACCATGCCGATGGGATAGGACTTCGCTTAGCTAGTAGTTTCATGCAGATCCGTGATTAGTATTTGGATAAAGGATGTTATGAACAAATATTACTTTAATGAAATAAAATAGTTGTTTATGTTTATTTTTCATTTTCTTAATATTATATCCTATATTTGCATGTTTAATCCGTGAATAACTTATGTTATTCTAAATAGTCCGTTGTCGATCAATGATGTGGGAATGTCATTGAATTAAGACAACTGAGTTTTGTAGAATATACTTTTAAAGTATATTGATGCGTGGGACATACCAGATTCACATGATATTCAATGAATTGAATATAGGACTCATCCCAACTTTACATGATGATACTTTATGGATCTTTGTCATTAAGTATATCATGAAGTGTTTATCCTCGCACTTGAGATACCGATAACCGATATGAATGTAGTGCATTTGTGTAAGATAGTCTAACGCTATCCGTGAATCGGTAGTTATAAGGGCTATTTTCTAAGTGTTACAAAGTTCATGAGTTATGTTTGTAGTCAAGAGAATTTGTTCCTTTGAATTTGTTTCAAAGCATAATACTATATTTGGGCCCTCGTAGGGTTGACAAGATGTTTGTATGGCCATACCCAAGATCTATCCGAATACGCTCGATGATTTGGTAATCTTGTTCAATCGAATACAACGAGAAATGTAATATTAACTTATGAAATGACTTGATCCATATTCATAGTTAATGTAGTATTAGTAACAAAAGGATAAGTAAAATGATGAATCATTAAATGGTTTTTCCAGAGACCATACTCGATTCGATCCGGGGCATTGGCGTGTTAAAGCTAGACTAACCAATGTCATTACTATATTTAGTAATATCCAAGTGGAGCCGAAAGGTTTTATGGATATTTAAATATACGTATGTCCGGATTCGAACTCGAGACTTCGGATTGCACACATTACGATGAGAGTTGATGTTAATAATTAATATATAAAATGTTATTATTAATTATTAGTCACGAAATAAAACATAACGATAGTTAATATTTAACGGGTTTTGACTAACGGTCGTTAAATGTAAACTACGAGGACTAAGAATGAAATTAGTGGACAAGAAGGATCTAGAATCCCTTGGGGAGCATGGTCGGTCGTGGGCTATCAAACCCAAGGAGGTGGGATTTCTTGGTCACCAAGTTTTGAGAAACTATAAATACAAACCCTTGTATTCATTATTCTCCTAACCTTGGATCACCAATAGACCTAATTTCTCCTCTCTCTCTCTTTTGTGTGGCCGGTCGAACACCCAAACCCAAAGGGTTTCGATTTGCTTAACTCAAGATTAAGTGTTTGGTTTTATTTGTGATTCAAGAAACTAGCTTTTCACATCAAATCGCTAATAGTACGTGTGTACAAGAACGAAGAACAAGCACGCTTGAGCTTGTGAATCTTGGTGGTCGACTTCTTGGTTGGGTCGAATTGTATAAACCCTAAAGTTAGGGTTTTGGGTTTTGGTTCTTGTTCTAATTACCGTTTGATTCTTGAATTGCTAAAAGGTACGCGTTTTCTTATTCGGTTAATTACTTACATGTATTATTCCTATTTACTTCCGCTGCATGCTTTGATGATGTTATTTGATTTTATATAATTGTTATGAGTATTAAATCCCAACAGTTGGTCGTGATAGCTAATCCCAATTAGAATAAAAAGGAAACTCATGTAGCTTCATTATAAACCCATGCCAAGATTCCATACTGAAATCTTCGAGGCTTTTAGGTATAGACCTTACTATAAGATGCATGAATTTCTTGCACAAATCATATAATGCTACGATCTCGATAATATTGACATAATGTCTCAAGGTTCCAAATCTTATCACAGTCCGCATGTCTATCAAATCATACATCTTATGTTGTGTCCTGATAGCATTCATCATTGTAGGAAAACACAATTTAAACCAACAACAGATCTTGAATCTAAATTCAAGAACAACTTCTTTTATTCAACCAAAACCACACAGATCAATAAGTAACTGATCTCAATCAGAACAACCTCAAGAACCCAGAAATATCACAAGAATCACAATCAAAAGAATACCACACAACCCTTCCCACTGCTACTCAGGTGGAAGGCTATTGACTAATTATCAATAGTCTTTACAACACAAACATCCTCACAATCACTCTAAAACAATCTTAGAAACAATGAGTTAATAGTTTTGGTTGAGAGAAGATTGACTGCAATCTTCACTTTGAGAGAAGGATGAGATAATGAGAAACCCTACGCAGAATAAGACTTTATATAGCCTTGACCACAGCTGACATTCATCTTTCCAGATATAGCACCACAAGCCCCTTCATCTTTCATCAATCTTCCACTTTAAGCCAAACTTCAAATAAGCTTTAATCTGAGAATGTAAAAGTGCGACATTAGTCCCTAGAATATAAGTTTAAGTATTTGAGTTATATTTTAACATCCCCCCTTAACTCAAACCTGAAACACATCATAAAGACAAAGATTAGAAACCAGTTTCTCATGTTGCAGCTTATCAAGACCTTTGGTAAAAATATCAGCTATCTGATTAATAGACTGAACTTTTTCAGTTTTAATAACACCAGCCAAAATCTTTTCTCTCACAAAATGTAAGTCAATTTCCAAATGTTTAGTCCTCTCATGAAAGACATGATTAGCAGCAATTTTAATTGCAGCCTGTCTATCACAAAACAGTTTTATAGGTAAAAAATGTTCCCAGTTTAGATCTTTTAAAACTTTCAAGACCCAAACAATTTATGAAGTAGCAGAGGCCATTGCTCTATACTCAGCCTCTGCACTAGACTTAGAAAGGGTGTTTTGTTTTTTACTTTTCCATGAAACTAGTGAACCATTAAGAAATATGCAAAATCCTGTAACTGATTTTCTAGTAACCACACACTTGGCCCAGTTTGCATCCACATAAGTCTCAAGATTTTCAAAAGAGATTTTAACAATATGAATCCCTCTTCCAGGAGATCCTTTTAGATATCTTAAAACCTTAAGTGCAATTTTAAGATGAGACTTAAGTGGTTTATGCATGAACTGACTCAAACAATGTACAACATATGATATATCAGGCCTAGTATGTGTTAAGTAAATCAGTTTCCCAATAAGCTTTTGATACTCAGTTATATTGTCCAAAAAAGGATCAGTAGTAGTTGGTTCATTAGAAATAGAAACACTTTGTTCTAAAGGAAAAGCAAATGGCTTACAAGCCAGTAAACCAAACTCAGAAAGCAAATCTAAGCAATACTTTCTTTGAGTTAAACACAAACCCTTATCAGTTTCAATCACTTCAATACCCAGAAAATACTTAAGTTTTCCCAAATCCTTAATCTGGAATTTAGACTTAAGAAACACTTTAAAACTTTGAATCTCAGCCAAGTTATTACCAGTAACAATAATATCATCAACATATACAAGTAAAGCAACAATATTACCTGAATCATTCTTGACAAACAAGGAATAGTCACTTTTACTTTGTATGAAACCATTCTCAAGCAAAGCACTGGTTAACTTAGCATTCCACTGTCTGGGTGCTTGTTTTAAACCATATAAAGACTTTTTAAGTCTACAAACTCTTTTTTCATTAGCATCAAAAAAACCACCAGGCAAAGACATATAGACAGTTTCATGTAGATCACCATATAGAAAGGCATTATTGATATCAAGCTGAAATATAGGCCAACTTTTTTGAACAACTAAATTAATGAGACATCTAACAGTAACAATCTTCACAACAGGTGAAAAAGTTTCATCAAAGTCAACCCATTCCTTTTGATTATAGCCCTTAGCTACAAGTCTAGCTTTATATTTATCTACCTCACCATTGGACTTATATTTTATTTTAAAAACCAATTTACAACCTATAGCCTTTCTGCCTTCAGGTAACTTAACAATTTCAAAAGTGTCATTTCTATACAAAGCATCCATCTCACTATTCATTGCATCAACCCAGTGTTGATACATGCAAGCCTCCCAATAATTTTTAGGCTCAATACTCTTATTCAATTCAATAACAAAACATAAAGTATCATTTTTGAGTTTAGCATAAGTCACAAACTTTTCAAGACCAAATTTAACTTTTGAATCAACAATATAATCATTGTATTTGTTAGGAAAATTTGATGTTCTACTAGTTCTTCTTAAAACAGTTTGACCATTATTATGTAACCCAACTTCTGCTGCTTGTTCAGGAGAGGGACTAAGATCACCTCAGAAGCACTCACACCACTTGGTGTTGCAGCCCTTTCACCAGCACTGGTAACCTCATTGGAACCAGGAGAATGCCCCAATTCATCCTCCCTTTGATCAATAGTTGGGTCATCCAAGTGCTGGGAGTTGCTGCCATCACCCAACTGATGATCATTTTGATTTATATTACCCATATGGGTACCTTTTGGCTTATTATCATCATTGGGTGTGTCAAAGTCTTCACTAGTAATTTCATCAAAGAAATTAACATGATTTAGACTATGACTGAGAGGGTCAGGAGCAGCAGAAGAGTTTTTAATCTTGAAAGGAAAAACTTTTTTAAAAAAATTTACATCTCTAGAGAAGATAAATTGTTTCCTTTCAAGACTATAAAGCTTGTAGCCTTTTTGAAAATTAGAATACCCAACCAAAACACATTTTTGTGCTCTACTACTAAACTTATCATGACTGGTAAGAATAGTAGCAAAACATAAACAACCAAACATTCTTAATTGATTTAGATCAGATTTTCTTTTAAAAACAAGATTAAAGGGAGACTTTCCATTTAGCAATGAGGAAGGAAATCTGTTAATCAAATAAGTAGTAGTTAAAATGCATTCAGACCACAAAAAGAGAGGTAATCCCTCCTTAAACATAAGGGATCTAGCTACATTTAAAAGATGCCTATGTTTCCTCTCTACAACCCCATTCTGTTGAGGAGTATAAGCACAAGATGTTTGATGCACAATGCATTTATCTTCACAAAATTTAGTAAACTGATTATTAACAAACTCAGTGCCATTGTCACTCCTAAAAATCTTAACACTCTTCTCAAATTGTGTCTTAATCAGATTATAATAAATTTGAATGCAATCAAACACTTCATGCTTATACTTAAGCAGATAAACCCAAACAGCCCTGGTGAAATCATCCACAATAGTTAGAAAAAATCTGTATCCTTCTTTACTTTTAACTCTATAAGGACCCCAAAGATCAAGATGAACAATATCACCAAGACCTGTGGTTTTATGGTCACTTAAAGGAAAAGACTCTCTAGTTTGTTTAGCCTTTTGACAGACTTCACAAGGTTCAATTTCAGTTTCATTTTCATAAAAGATTTCACCTTTGATTATTATTATCTTATACGAATTGCATCATGGGCTTTGGTTATTATTAGTGCTATAATTCATGCCTTCGACTTGGAAGATTGACGTGGATTACCTGGTTATTTTTGTTAATCGTTTTTTTTAGGGTTTGATTTATTCATGATGGGGGTTACGGAGAGAGGGATAAAGGTGGGGTAACGTTGGAACATGATCTTGGTGGTGCTGATAACTACGCATCATTGAATAAGACTACTCCGGAAAAGGCTCCAGGTGTCGTTACTTCTGGAGTTGAGAGTCTTAGCATGGACACTAACGAGGGGAGTAGTTCTCGTACTGATGGACAAGTGGAGCCGATTTTACTTGGTTCGATCCCTAGTCATGATGCACCTAGTCATGAAACGCCTGAGGGTAATGATACTTTATTGAAAATTCGTGCTATTGAAAAACAAATATTTGAGGGAAAACTTGTTCTTGTGGGTGACGATGGGCAACCATTAAAACCAGCTGTGACAGTGGATGCTACTACTTCTGGGGCTAATCCATTCGAGCATCTTAAGGTGCCTCAGTCACAGAAGGAGCTAGAGGAGATGCTTACTGCTATTGGTTATTATTCGAAACCTCCTCATGATACGAGTGTTCCTATGGCTTCTAATGTTAATGCTACTAGTAGTCCTAATAATGTTAATGATAAGGTTGATACGAATGCACATGGGGCTATTGGTATTGAGAAGGTTGGTGTGTATGCTTTGAACCAACCTTCTACATCATTTGCTGGTGTTACTTCTAATGAACCTAAGAAACACACGTCAAACTTTCGTAGGTTGGAGTGTAATAAGAAAGCTAATGGTGTGGATCTTTCTGTCCCGATGAAAGTGGTTGAAGAGGTGAACTCTAGGTTTGAGAATATTTTGTATGGGTATTTCCTTGGTCAACGACTTGCTTTTCCTGTTGTTGATTACTTTGTACGCAATGCGTGGGCTAAGTTTGGTATACAAAAGGTAATGATGAATGCAAAGGGTTCTTCTTTTTTAAGTTCAATTCAAGAAAGGTGTTGATGATGTACTTGAAAACGGTCCTTGGTTGATTAGAAATGTACCTATTATTCTTAAACCATGGACATTGAACACCAACTTACTTAAAGAGGATTTGACCAACATCCGGTGTGGGTTAAATTCCATGATGTTCCTCTTGCTATGTTTTCGATGATGGCCTTAGTCTCCTTGCCACATTGATAGGCACCCCAAAAGGTTAGGTGCTTTCACTAGCCAAATGTGCAAGGACTCGTAATAGTAGAAGTTTTGCTAGATGCATGATTGAAGTGAAGTCGGATGAGGTGCTTAGGGACGCCTTCATGTTGAGATACCATTACTTGATGGGTCGGGTTCGACTATTGAGAAGATACGGGTTGAATATGAGTGGAAACCACCTCATTGTGATAAATGTAAGATTTTTGGTCATACTCTTATTGAATGTCCTAATGTTGTTGAACCTCCTCCTACTCAGCCTACTAAGCGCGTTAATGATGGTTTCAAGATGGTTAATTACAAGAAGAAGGGAAATCAAGGTGGGTCTACTATTCCGGGTCAAGGTGGGTTTAATAAACCTGTTATGGGTAAGCAGTTTCAGTATCAACCCAAAAAGACTCCTATTGATCCTAAGAAAGTGGAAGTCACTAAGAAGAATGCTTCTGATGTGGCTAGTTCGAGTGGAACAAAGATCTCTACATCTAACAAGTTTGATGCTCTTAATATGGAATATACAGATGCGTTTGGTATTCCTTCTAATGACACCAACGAGGATGTGGATTCTGGTCGTACAATGGAAGTTAATGAAGATAAGTCTACTAAGACAGGTACTGCATCACAAGAACCCCTTGTGAGTGATTTGAAAGAGATGAAGTCGGGTGTGGCTCCTCATACTAGTGATTCTTGTAATCCGCTCGCGTCTTCTACTAAGAGAGTTAATCCTTTTTCTAAAGTGGGAGAGATCGTGGTTTCTGATTCTGATGATGAGGTGGTTGCTAACCCATTTGATGAGTCTGCTAATCTATTCGGTGGTGGTGGCCAAGAGTTTGAAGGTGAGTATGATGACTATGATTACGATGTCTATGCGAAGCAGGTTTATGATCTTCCTGGGAATTTGGATGCCTTTAATGCCATGTATGGCACCAAGCTTCAAGGTCCTAGGAAGTAATTTTCTTTCGTTATGTCCTATGTTATCATTTGAGTAGTGGTTTATTTTCTTGTTTAGAAAATAGGAAGTATCTTGTCATGTAAGCTTTATGCCTATGTAACGGGCTGAGATATGGGATTTCACTCATATCCATTGTACTTAAACGTTTCTTTGGTTAATATATTTACCAGGGTGAAGGATTACTCCCCTTTACCCAAAAAAGATTTCACCTTTTAAAACAGACAAGACCTGATCAGAAGGGTGACCAAGCCTGCAATGCCATAAGTTTTTTGTCAGATTACAGGTAGGGCTAGAATTCTCAAATCCTAGGTTAGTACCTTGATTTCCATCAAAGTAATACAATCCATCCTTTTGTTTACCAATACCTAGCACACTCATTCCCTTCAAATCCTGGGGTAAAACATAACACTGTAACTCATCAAAAGCAATAACAAACTTGTTGTCTCTAGCCACTTTATGAACAGACATTAGACTAACACAATATTCTGGAACAACTAGCACATCATATAATGTTAAATGTTTAGTTATAATCATATTTCCAACCTTAGTGATTAAAGCCTCAGTCCCATTGGGATGAGAAACTTTAATTCAAGTTTGGAAATATCAATCACATTAACTAAGCATTTATCAGTATATGTAAGATGCTGGTTAGCACCAGAATCAACTATAAGCCCAGCTGCAACAAGTGCAGGCCTAAACTTGCTATTATTACAGAAAAAATTTTCAAAATTTTGATTAAAGAACTTGCTATTGTTTAAAACAATACCTGCCATATTGGCATGTACTCCTTTTCCATTTCCATCAACATTATTAGAGTTTTCTTTAATCAAAGAAATCAGTTTAGAAATCTGGTCATTTGAAAAAGTAGAAGTGGAACTAGAGCCAACAGAGTTATTATTATTTATAAACCTTTTGTTAAAGTTTTGAGCACCCTGACTATTATTACCAGTACTAGTCCTTTTATTCTTTCCAAAATCAGCAGGGTACCCAATAAGTTTAAAGCATCTATCAGCAGTATGTCCATTAAAACCACAATGTTCACAAACAAACACAGGACCACCAACAGTCCTCCTATTATCACTAGACCTAGTGGTATTATTTGGCCTGGAGTAACTACCAGAGGATGGGGGCCTATGAGAATTAACTCTATTGGGCACACTGGAGTTAAACACAGTTGACTGAGACTTGTTAGAAGTCCCACTAGGGATGAGCATTTCCAACCGAATCCCGGAACCGAACCGGAACCGTACCGAGTCTCGGTATTCGGTACGGGATCGGGACTACTTGATAAGGCAAAAAAAATTGGGACCTTTCAAAATCGGTACGGGACTTATTCGGGAAATCCCGATTTGGTACCGGAATTTGAATTGTCTATGTTTTTTAAAGATTTTGCTTTACCAAACACCCATTTGTTCCATGCAAACAACACTAATCAATATATACGGCAAACCAAAGGTAAAAAAAGCCTACTGTTACTAACAACCCTTTCACAAAATCTTCCAAAAAATTAAACCCTAATTTATTATCAATCACACAAGTCATCAATCATTACATATACATGGAGGTATGTTTTATTTTGGTTTTTTTACATATACATAATGCTACGTAGTCCTAATCTCAATCATCAGTACTATTCGTTTATTATCAATGATGCTATGTAATACTATATTGAATATATTATATACTGATTAGGATGACTATATTGAATCATTATCATTGGTATATCAATGATGATTTAATTTCATTTTGAACTCTATTCATTAGGATGACTATTAGTTTATTAAATCAAATTGGCATATTATTGATTATTAGTTTATTTACTTTCTAATTTGCATATACTGATTTTATATAGGAAAATGACACAATTGTTGAAGAAACCCCAATGATAAATGTTGATGAATCGGATTCGGGTTATGATAGTGAACCCTCGGTTGTTGTTACAAAAGCTCCAAAAGCTCAAACTAGCAAAAGAAAAAGAGATGATGACAAAGAAGAAGAAGAAGAGTATGACATTTATGCAAAAACAAATAAGGAAAGGGCTTTGATTTGGCAACATTATGATGCGGTTAGAATGAAGAAGGATGGGTTAAGAGGGCGTTGTGCAAGTTTTGCAATAAAACTCTAGCGGCAAACGGCGCAAACGGTACTTTCGGTCTTCATAGACATTATCCTTGTCATTCTAATCCTAACTATGTCCCCAAAAATCAAGTTCAACAACAAACCCACTTAGAGTTTAAAAATAATCTTAGTGGTGAAGGTACCGGTAGTTTACAAACTTGGAAACATGATGAAAGTAGGATAAAAAAAGCATTGATTAACATGTTTGTTGTTGCTGAGTTACCTTTTAAGTTTGTTGAACATGAGGTTTTTGTTGAATATACTAAGGCGTGTAACGGAAGATTTGTGTTGCCATCTAGACATAAGTTATCTAGGGATGTTTCCAAGTATTACCTAGATGAAAGAAGCAAGTTGTTAACTTATCTTACAAAGCCAACCACTACGGTTCACTTGACTACCGATACATGGACAAGTAGTTGTAAAAAAAGAAACTATATGGTTGTCACGGCCCATTTTATTGACGACGAATGGAATATTCACAAACGGATTATAAACTTTAGACCCATTCATAGTCATAAAGCGGAGGATATTAGTAGTGATTTGCTTAAATGTATTGTTGGTTGGGGTATTAAGAATGTGATGACTATGACCGTAGACAATGCACCGAGTAATGATAAGGCACTAAATCATTTGATTAAAAAGTTGCCTAATGCTAAAATATATGATGAAGGGAAGCATTTTCATACTAGATGCATGGATCACATTCTAAATTTTATTGTTAAAGAAGGTTTGAAGGAAAAGAATTATCATGTGGATTGTGTAGCAAATGCGGTTAAATATATTAGGTATTCATCACAAAGGATAAACAATTTTAAAAGTTGCATGAAAGAATTTGACCTTGAATCAAATAAGTTTTTGTGTAGTGAATGTCCTACTAGATGGAATTCCAAGCATGATATGTTAAAGATTGCATGCTCATTAAGGGAAGTGTTTTCAAATATGAACTTGTTGATGATTGTTATGATCGTGATCTTGAGAGAGTGCCGGAACATTCGGACTTTGGTGTGTGTGAAGGCATTATTGAATTTCTAGAAAAATTCAAAGCTAAAACCAAACTAATTTCCTCCTCTTAAAAGCCCTTAGCACATCTATTTTATAGAGAAATTCTAGATATAGACAAACATCTTCGTTATTGGGCGACTAAACCCGAGTTTTGTCATATGGTTAAGAAATATAACAAGTATTGGGGGAAATTTGATGAGCTTAATGATTATATGTATTTTGCCACCATATTGGACCCGACTATGAAACAAAATCTTGTTTCACATGGGTTCAAAAAGATGTTGGAGTACAACATGTCTAGTGAAAGTCCTTTACCCGATGATGCTCTTAGTGCCATGGTAAGGGAGATGTTGAAAGAAGTTGTGAAAAGGATGGGAGTTTTGTTTCAAACATACAAAACAAGGTTTGACATGGTTGTGTCAAAATCATCTAAAAAAACCAAGAATCAACAATCTTGTAATTCGTATGTTGGGGATAATGCATTTCTAGATGATTTCTTGAATTTGGAAGACTCCGGCTCCATTGAAATGGATACCGAGTTAACTAGGTACCTAAATGAGCCGCGAACTAGATTTACTAGTGATTTTGACATTCTCGAGTGGTGGAATATAAATGCTCCAAGATTTCCAATAGTAGCTCGAATGGCTAAAGGTAAATTACTACATTTTATGATGATTTTATTCCTTATGTTTTACATTATTATTGTTTTACAAGTCTTTATTATTTTTTAGATATTTTGGCAATTCAAATAACCACCGTTGCATCGGAGTCGGCTTTTAGTACGGGAGGTCGTGTTCTTGACCCATATAGGACTAACTTGTCTTATGCCATAGTTGAGGAGTTGATATGTACCCAAGATTGGGTAAGAAAGTCCAAAAAAGCTATAATAGATGACATTGACGATCTATTAAATGATGATGATGTTGCAAAAGGTAATAGCTTATCTTATATGTGTTTTTCTAATGTTTGTTAAGTTATTAACTTTGCTAGTTTTTTGTCGTATGTATAGATATAGAAGAAGGGATTGCCAAGCAAAACGCTAAAGGAAAAGGGATGGGATCTACACAAGATTAAGTTTTGTTGAACATGATTTAGTTTGTATGTTTTGGAACCTGTTTCATGTTTTGGAACCTGTTGCTAGTCTATTATGGTAGATTTTGAATGTTTTGAAACCTGTTGCACAAGATTAAGTTTCCAATGTTTGTTGAACATGTTTTTAAACTATTTCATACCTGTTGGAAGTTTGTTTATTTTGCTATTTTTATATTTATATTTTGCTACAGAAGGTTGGTTAAGTTTTTCGAATGTATTCATGCACAGTTATGATTAAGTTTTTCGAATCATGGCTTCATGCACAGTTATGATTAAGTTTTTCGAATCAAAACATCAAGAATAAATAAAATAAAGTCAAATGAAAAAGAAACCAAGACATCATGTGAATATATAAAATAAAGTCAGTATACTTAGAGATAAGCACATTCCATGTAATGCCACTCAAATGTATTGCTATTTTACAAGGTAACAATGGTCATGCCCTCATCAAATGTATTGCTATTTTATAAGATACAAATTGTTTAACCAAAAACGAGAATAACCCGATAAATACCGATTTCCTGGTACGGTACCGGTACCGAAATCCCATTCGGTACGGTATCGGTACACACCTTTTAAGCCCGTGAAAAAAACGGGAGCATCAATTCGGTACGGGTTCGGGACGGGATGGTACCGAGATCATCCCTAAGTCCCACCAACTGAACTAGTAACCACAGATCTATGAGATTCCTCACTAGAAATAATGGCAAATGCCCCTTTCACATCAGGTAGAGGATCTCTAGATAACACATTACTTCTTAATTGCATATAAGAATCATCCAAACCCATTAAAATTGCATAAGTTTCATTAACTGAATATGTTTTTTAAAATCATCAGCAGCATGACAAGTGCACCTAGGAAACTGAGCTAAAGCATCAAATTGTTTCCACAAAGTGCTCAGTTTATTAAAGTATTCAGCAATAGAACAACCATTTTGAGACAGAGAATTGATTTTATGATGCAGATTAAAAGTAACTGGACCATCAAATCTATCAAAAGTTTCTTTTAATTTAGTCCACACATCAGAAGCCTTTTTTGAAAATATTTGACCCAAGAACAATTCTTCTTATATGGAGTTCAAAATCCATCCCAATACAACAACATTAACCCTGTCCCATTGTCTCCCTAAAACTTCATCAACATGTGATCTAGTACAAGTACCATCTATAAACCCAGTTTTATTTCTGCCTTCAAGAGCCAACAACATAGCACATGACCACACCTTATAATTTTCAGTCCCTTTTAGTTTAATAGAAACAACAGTCAAGGTAGTTGAATCATTATGATGCAAGTGAAGAGGATGACTAAGATCCAATTTACTAATCAAAGTAACAGGCTCATCAACCTCATATTCATCATCAGTATAACCATGAACAGACATAATGAAAAAAAATAGGCAAACATACAAGAAGAGACAAGAAAGTAGTTCCCAGGCTTCCTTGCCACTCAAGGTGGTAGGTCAAGGGCTGAACACAAGCACACAAACAAGAAAAAGAAACTAAAACAAAGAACCCTAAACACTACAATCAATCAATCTCAACTTCCAAAATCCCAAATCCTATCCTCCAACAATCTAATGCAAGAAAATAAAAACATAATTTAAAAGAGAGCGTGAGATGTGTTACAAAGCACGCAAGAATCCAATAAGCAGCGGAACAGGAACCCAGATTATGATCTTGATTCACTTAGTCAAGAATCACAACCCAAACAACATCAATAACCCAGAACCAATCGAATCTCCAAACCCTAATTTTCAAGAATTAGGGAACAGCCAAAGAACCAACACGATTTACCAAAAACACCAGTAAATCAACCAAGAATTCTTAACCAACCACCAATCGAAGCTAGATATCAAAATCCCCAAAAATAACCAAACCCTAATTTTTCAAAAAATTAGGCGTTTTGTTACACGATCAAGAACCAATCAATTAGAGTTAAAAGAAACCAATTAACCACAATTAATTGAATTGAATCAATCCAATTTTAAAAAACCCTCAAATTTTTCGAAAACCAATTTTTTTAAAAAACGATTAGGGAAGATTTAACAGCCTTGCTATGATACCATGTAGGAAAACACAATTTAAACAAACAACAGATCTTGAATCTAAATTCAAGAACAACTTCTTTTATTCAACCAAAACCACACAGATCAATAAGTAACTGATCTCAATCAAAACAACCTCAAGAACCAGAAATATCACAAGAATCACAATAAAAAGAATACCACACAACCCTTCCCACTGCTACTCAGGTGGAAGGCTATTGACTAATTATCAATAGTCTTTACAACACAAACATCCTCACAATCACTCTAAAGCAATCTTAGAAATAATGAGTTAATAGTTTTGGTTGAGAGAATATCGACTGCAATCTTCACTTTGAGAGAAGGATGAGATAATGAGAAACCCTAAGTAGAATAAGACTTTGTATAGCCTTGACCACAACTGACTTTCATCTTTCCAGATATAGCACCACAAGCCCCTTCATCTTTCATCAATCTTCCACTTTAAGCCAAACTTCAAATAAGCTTTAAACTGAGAATGTAAAAGTGCAACATTAGTCCCTAGAATATAAGTTTCCGTATTTGAGTTATATTTTAACAATCATGTCAAGTGATGTAATACATTCTAACACATTTCTCGAATTGGGTGAAATGTTCTGAAAAATGATTATGGCAATGTTTTTTTTCCTCTTGATAGTTTCTTAACATAGAACAAGGCCAATCTTGTGTCCTCTACCCTGAGATCAGGATTTTGAGGCCATGGTCCATCAATAAACTCAAGCTCATCCGCAGTAGTCAACCAAGTTCTCAACTTGCTTTCCCATTCGAGAAAGTTCACTTCATTTAGACTTTCGGTCTAGAACGAGTCCATGTGTGACTCAGCCATTATCTGAAAAGAATAATTAAGAAGAAATACAATACAAAATAGCCAAAGAATTAGCATCATCGATATTAAAATTCTTTAACAATTAACACCCAAAAGCATGTAATAAACATAGCAACAATTAATTCTTTCAAGACAAAGATCCTAGAAATTCTTAACACCGCACGATTGATCGTGAAGATAATGCAAAAACTAAAAGGTAAGTAACGTTTACAATTGTATCTATTATACAACTTTTAGATGGGTTAATAGGAGAAGATATAATGTCATGTTTCCTCCTATCATGTACATTGGCTCAGGTCAGACAATCCACCAAGTTAAAGTCTGATCATTTCACAGGGTTCGTTACATACAAGGTCGGACTCGGGTAGTCAAACCAATCCTGTCCCAAATTCATACAAGGTTTGCACAGAGTCAAAAAGATAGCATGGAGGCTACTACAATTAGATGGTGCTACTAACATTTTATGTGGGTGCACTATTTCATATTGATAACGCTACACGCGTCGTTCGGGGTCAAAGAAACTTCCTTTTCGTTGAGCAAGTTTTTCAACACCCTAAGCAGTGAACCTAATCGTTGTAGTGAAGTATTAGGGTAAGCCACGGGAATTGATATCGTTCTCTAGGGGAATAGGAATGCTAGTGAGAAGTTACTACGCTAAGGTTGGGGTTGAGGAAGATTATTTTTTATCTTTTTATGTTTTTAGGAAATGGAAAGGTACGAATCTCGGGGTTTGGATTTGGGGGGTTGGTATTTCTACCGATTACTCTACTTATCAAATTATCTAATCTAGTGGTGTATGTAGTCTATGTCTAATTATTGTGTGCTCGTATGATGATTTAAAGATGTGTTTACTTAGGTTTTATTACTCCTTAATTATCTCCTATTGATGGTTGAATTGTCACGTCCTTATTCTTAATCGCGTTGTGTGTCTAAGGTCGTAGGGTATGCATTTATCCCTATCTCTTTGAAACTACCAAAGGTTAATGACTACAAAATCTCTAGGATTTATAAACTTTAACTCTAAGGTACTCTTCGGATGGTTTAGCCTACAATGACTCTAGGTACTATAAGCTAAGGTTCACAAAGATTAACCAAGCATTAACTACACAATGGATGACCTATCGCAATACTAGATCATTAACAATTAAGATAAGAGACAACCAATCAATATTCAATAATTAAGTTTCATATTCCCTAAGCAAACACACAAGTAAATTAGCCGGACATGGGAAACATGCAAGCATACATACAAGTAATTGAAGACATAATTAAATTAATGAAGTAAAACACTTATCTTGATGTAAGATAGGGTATGGAACCCTAAAATACTGTACAAGACAGCCTTGGTTCGGTTTATTTTTTTACTCCAAAAGACTACCCACTGAAAACTAAAAAATTTGGATTCCATATATAAGATTACAAATGCGACGGTGTCACCTTTTGATTTGTGATGCCGTCGGGTCGCCGTCATTAGGGTTTCGTCTTGGCCAAGTTAGTCTTGCGACGGCGTCACCTTATATTTGTGACGTCGTCCCCTTTAGTCTTTGACGTCGTCTGGATCGAATCTAGGCCGTCTAAGTTGCGACGACCTACTCTTTTAAAACCTGAAGCCGTCACTTGTAAATAAGCAATTTGGCTACTGAGCCGTCACAAAAGATGTCCGACGGCGTCACTGATTTGTGCCTGACGCCGTCCCCTTCATTTCCAGCAGCCTGAGTGTCTCGATTCTTGACTTTGGCCATTTTCTTCATATATTCGCACCGTTTCGTCCGAATAAGTGTCATTCCAGCATTTTGCCTTCAAAATACCTAAAAAGTGAAAAGGAACGATGTTAAGTAATAACGGATACAAAAGTGATCAAATAAGGGCTTAAACGACCCCTCAAGAAGGTACATTTTAAAACCTTATCAAATATCCCTACACTTGGTATTTGCTTGTCCTCAAGCAAATGTGGTTTTAGCCAATTAATTTATAAGTTAGGGGTTATGAAGCATTGGTTTAGAACAATCCACAATCCACAACACATATATGCCCCGCAAAAGTCATAACAAGCACGGAAATTACATACTAACACCTCACATAGGGTGTTTGGATACTCACATCTCTCGGGTGTATATGAAATATAACAAGTTGAAAATGGAAGATAAACACTCATTAACCGGTCCTAGTACATAGATTACCATTGGCTTGAGACTAGATCAAACCTCCATCGCTTTGGCGTAAGCACCTAGGAAAGACTATCCAAGAGGTCTTTTAAAGGGTTGTAATGTAAGGCTTACGGTAGGGAAACAAAGGGTTTGGTGGGATAGGCTATTTAGTGGTGGCAAGTCAAAAATCTTTATGTTACAAGCATGCGAAGAATGGCGTTGCTAGGCCATGACTCGACACTCTAGACTCTAGATAACTGAAATAAACAAACATAAATTTTTTTCTTTTTCTATTTTTTTTTCAACACTCTATTTTTTTCTTTTTCTCTTTTTCTATTTTTCTTTTCGATTTTTTTTCCATACACTTTTACTCTACCATCATCTATGATAACATCAACATGATAGAGATTTATAGGCACATCCCTACACTTGAGTTTTTATTACTCTAACACTAATATGACCCGAATTGAAAAGATCAAAACACTTGGAGTACATTATTAAGCAAATAAAGGGAATTTGAATTTAACGTTCCCTTCCCGTCATCTCACAAAATTTAACTTTTCCCATGAGTCCCAATCGTCCCAAAACTGTGTACAAAGGATATGACTCGACTTAGCAACTTATGCAAGCAACTAGATAATTGAACTAAGGGTTTAGTGTGATAACAATAATGCACTAAAAGTGAGTGCATACTAGGCGAGCTAAGGCGATTTGGGTGTACATTTGGGGTGGGGTGTAAACAATGCTCTTCATTGATATTCGAAAACCAAACATCACGAGAACCGCGAAATGATAGGCTCGGAGGGTTAACTAGGGGTATCGTGTACTAAAGATGAGTACAACGCAAAGGTGTGGGGAATTACTCAACCGATGTGGAAGAAGTAATTATATTACGGTATCAAACAAGGGTTATCCTAATGTCTCTTATCATTTAGTTATTCCTAACTACACAAGTGTAGTCTTATTATCGATCTCGGGATGCATCACAAAACAAGTTCTAGAATCTATTATACTACCGGTTCACACTCTAAGCATTAAAGATGAATGCTTTAATTCCTACTAATCTAAGGGCGATCCTCACATTTTGGGTGGAATTTAAGTGGTAAAGGGTTTTTGTGCTAGTCATATAATTTTCTATCCATGAGACGCTTTATTAAGACTAATGGCCCACCCTATATGTCATGAAATTTTTAAATTTGGTGCCAAAATTACCCTAACCGACATTTTCTCATGGTTTATTACACAAATGCAATTGGACAAAGCAAATAATCAAGGATAAGCATAGTTTCAAAGTTCAGCTTTTATTTTCCGTCCTACACTTAAACCAACATTGTCCCCAATGTTCTCCGAAAGTATCAAAGTTATGCTAATGGAAGGTAATTAAAACAAAAGAAACTAATACTCCCTGATTAGCTCGGTAGGATCCGTAAAGTGGTGGTTACATCTTTCTTCAAGAAGAATGTTTGCATTAAAAGCTCCTTCTCATCTTATGTATCTTCTTCTTGGTAAATTAAACCTGCACACTTGAAGAAAACAAATGAAACATTCGCGTAAAATCGGCGGTAATAATATATATAGGACTCTACTAAACTAGGATATAATGCTTGTGGAATGGATATTTACAGAATTTCTGGAAAATTAAGACCTGGAAAATTCCAAAAATTTATAAGTAGCTCGAAAACGAGAAAAAGTAATCATTGTTTTGCTCCTTCACGGCCGTCAGTTGCGATCTGACGCCTTGAGTTATCCCGACAAAAATTGGTCTGCGATTTTCGGAAAAATTCGGAAAATTTACATCTTTAGAATCAAAAATTTCCGAAAACATCCATTATGACTCGATACAAGCATTTGACTCGAACAAACACACATGTATATCTTTTAAATAATTGTAATTCTCATTTTTACGTTTCTCTTGAAAACGGTGTGTAATCCTCCCTACACTTATCCCTTATGTAAGATACCTTTATATGTAATTAAGATGGGGTTAAAGACAAAATAAAGCATTTTTACAATTTTAAACATGAGAACATACAATAATGAAAAGATATATGACACATAAATAAAAATGAAAAACCAATACACATGGGTTGCCTCCCAAGAAGCGCTTGTTTTTGTTCGAGTCACGAGCTTGACTCTACCCTTATTTAACGGATAAAGGGGAGCTTTTCCCTACACTTAAGCTTAAGTGCGGGTGATAGTAGCGATACACACCCTTAGGGTGGAAATTTGCTACGTGAGGAGAAGGTGATGGGTGATTTATATGCTCAAAGGAGTGTGCATAATTCATTATAACCTTACCTAATTCTATTGGTGTAGCGGGTGAATCAAATATCTCTCCTAAAAATGGATAATATTCTATCAACTTCAAAAAATTCTTAGTTAAGGATCCATCTTGACCTAATAAACCCGGTTTAAACCCATAATGTTTCTTGTTATCAACCATGAATGGGTGATATAAGTGTGTAAGGTCATGGGTTACTCCTATATTAGCTTCCACTCTACATGGCCTAGAGTCTACCACCTTTATCAAGCAACTATCCGGATTATTTATTTTGATGGGTGGATTGGGGCCTAATTCAATTCCAAGATTCACATCTAAAGACGGAAAGTTGGGTAAGTTTTTGGTTAAGGCTCCGTTTTATCAAAATTAGGAACTTCCCTAGGACTAAGAGAGAGGTCATGACAACAAACATCTAAACCTAAATTCTCTAGTGGCATTTGGTCCAAAGGTTCTATATCAATCGGGTTCCTATAGTCTCTTCTACTTCTCCCGGTAAGTTATAGGTGATGTATGTTCCTCAAGTGATGGTAGGGCTTGTGGGCTTTGAGTTTCCTCCTCATTCTTCATTATATCTAGATCTCCTAAATGTTTAGTATGATCTAACCCAAATACACCCTAAGCATCTCAAATCCTTCTTGGCCATTTCAAATTCTTGGTCCGATTCATAAGAATTGTTCTCAAAACTTGACTACTATGTTCTATTTGCCTAAAGATTCCTCATGTGTGTCATATGTTTTGAAATCTATCCACACATGCAACTAAGTATTTCAACTCTAACCATCTCACAATCTTGTTCGGGTTTAGGTTTCATGTTCTTAAAAACTAGGTCTTTTTGATCATGATGCCTAAGGTTGGATAAATCCTCCTTATCCATTTCCTCAAGTTGTGACAACTGATGGTTTATGCTTAGGAGGCTTTTCTCAAAAAATTTCCAGATGGTCTTACTAAAAGGAGTTTATCATGACAATGATCGTTGAATAGAAGTCACACAAGCACAAAAATTTTCAAATCCATCCAACCTTACACCCGTCTCCTTTTGGATATCTCTAAGTTCACTCACAAATTCATTAGAACAAAAAAAACCAATCCAATTTGCGAAATTCAATTGTTCCTCATTTGTTAATGATTCAAATGCAACTTCACTTGCCATAGCGACAAATGAAAAGGGTTTTATGAACACAAACACAAAGAAGGGGATAGACTACAAGGAAGCTAAAAATGGGAAAAAAGCTTACTTGATAGGAATCAAGCAAGGAAACCTAAACGGGGTGGACTCCTAACTAGCTATTCTATTCCCGTAGCGGCGCCTAAAACATGATAACGCTACACGTCATTCGGGGTCAAAGGAACTTCCTTTTGTCAAGCAAGTTTTCAACACCCTAGGCGATGAACCTAATCGTTGTAGTGTAGTATTAAGGTAAGCCACGGAATTAATATCGTTCTCTAGGGAATAGGAATGCTAGTGAGAAGTTACTACGCTAATGTTGGGGTTGAGGAAGATTATTTTTTTATCTTTTTTATGTTTTTTTAGGAAATGGAAAGGTACGAATCTCGGGGTTTGGATTTGGGGGTTGGTATTTCTACCGATTACTCTACTTATCTAATTATCTAATCTAGTGGGGTATGTAGTCTATGTCTAATTATTGTGTGCTCGTATGATGATTTAAAGATGTGTTTACTTAGGTTTTATTACTCCTTAACTATCTCTTATTGATGGTTGAATTGTCACGTCCTTATTCTTAATCGCGTTGTGTGTCTAAGGTCGTAGGGTATGCGTTTATCCCTATCTCTTTGAAACTACCAAAGGTTAATGACTACAAAATCTCTAGGATTTATAAACTTTAACTCTAAGGTACTCTTCGGAAGGTTTAGCATACAATGACTCTAGGTACTATAAGCTAAGGTTCACAAAGATTAACCAAGCATTAACTATACAACGGATGACCTATCGCAATACTAGATCATTAACAATTAAGATAAGAGACAACCAATTAATATTCAATAATTAAGTTTCATATTCCCTAAGCAAACACACAAGTAAATTAGCCGGACATGGGAAACATGCAAGCATACACACAAGTAATTGAAGACATAATTAAATTAATGAAGTAAAACACTTATCTTGATGTAAGATAGGGTATGGAACCCTAAAATACTGAGCCTTGGTTCGGTTTAGGTTTTTTTACTCCAAAAGACTACCCACTGAAAACTAAAAAATTCGGATTCTATATATAAGATTACAAATGCGACGGCGTCACCTTTTGATTTGTGACGCCGTCGGGTCGCCGTCATTAGGGTTTCGTCTTGGCCAAGTTAGTCTTGCGACGGTGTCACCTTATGTTTGTGACGCCGTCCCCTTTAGTCTTTGACGTCGTCTGGATCGAATCTAGGTCGTCTAAGTTGCGACGACCTACTCTTTTAAAACCTGAAGCCGTCACTTGTTAATAAGCAATTTGGCTACTGAGCCATCACAAAAGATGTCCGACGGCGCCACCGATTTGTGCTCGACGCCGCCCCTTCGGCCCAAAGACTGAGTGTCTCGATTATTGACTTTGGCCATTTTATTCGTATATTCGCGCCTTTTCGTCCGAATAAGTGTCATTCCAGCATTTTGCTTTCAAGATACCTAAAAAGTGAAAAAGGAACGATATTAAGTAATAACGGATACAAAAGTGATCAAATAAAGGCTTAAACGACCTCTCAAAAAGGTACATTCTAAAACTTTGTCACATATATATTTTATATTACAAATAAGCAGACCACATATTTATAATATTCATAGGCTAAATAGATTTAACGATGTTGTGTTATATTATATTTTTCCACAACAATTTGCATACAGTTTAATCACATATTACACAATATAAAACACAATCACTTAACCAATTTATGCGAGTAACACATATACGTACAATAGTTTTAAATCAGTTATTTAACTATAATACCTCGTTTCCATTTAAAATCTAATTTTACCATGCAAACATTACATTTATGTTATCCGTATAATTAAACAAATTAAATTCAATAACATGCTCATAACATAAATCTAGTGTATATTTATTTACCATAGCTTGTTCTTAACATCTAAATGTCATTTAAACTATAATCAATAATAATAATAAACAATGTCAAAAACCGCACTTCATGCATTTAATAACCAGACACGCTTAAAGCCACATACATTCATAATGTCAATTAAAATTCTTCAAATGATTTTAGAGTTACAGTTTAGGAATAAATCTACACCCCGACTTAACTTAACAACTATTTTTAATTAAGTGTACTAAGTAATTTGTCTAATAAACACTAACTAGATTGATTTACTAAATAAACTATTATTTAATTACATATATTATTAATCAAAATATTTATATAAACTTAAAAAACGACAAAATGTTTGAATTTTAAATTTTAAAACAAGCAGATACAAATCACGCAACGGTTTCAAAAACATACTTAGGGTTTCATAAACGCAACAAGAAGCCCTAGAAACTTATCACAATTTCCAAACGCAATCTAGGATTTCCAAAACCCTAATTAAACCTTAAACCCCTTAAATAACTCATATTACATAATTCTCAATTATCGCACTAACTTGTTTTTTTTAACCTTACACAGACATAGATGTAGTCTCTCCAGGATCAAGTTATAGCCGGCCTCATCCCCTTCATGGGATCTTTTACAAAACCATTAAATCTCGACGAATAACGCTTTTTTCTTTGACCTCCTTCCATTAACATTCATGTAATTGTTATTAGATTTTGTTCCTTTGACCTCCATGTGTGGTGTTAATTGTTGGTTATCATTGAATAAGGTTTTGTTTTGTCTCTTTAGGATTTGTGTTTCGTTCTAATTCTTCATCACTTTAACTGACTTATTTTATTGCTTCTCATGCATGTGATCGCTGGTCTAGGGTAATCGTTTATTTAATTCTTGCTGAATCTATTCTAAGTGGTTCACTCTTGGATCGTTCAGGTTTATTTTGTTAGGGATTACTTAATCGCTTTTAGGGTTTGTTATTATTGATTATATCTTACCTGCTACGATCAATGATGGGGGATTAGTCCTTGGTGCTTCTTGCGTATAAAACCTAACTCTTTGTTAGGGTTTTCTTTCTTTGTTTTGGTTGAAGCTGCATGCTGTTTACATCTTTTTTAGACTGGTCTTGTTATTGTACGTGGGATTGAGAGATGGAGACATGGGTTTTGAATAATAATACTGCGTCTAAAGCTACTAAAAGTGGTGGTAAAGTATCTGGTGGTAGTGATAATACGAGTAAGGGTCCTTCATCTAGTGTGGCCGATCATACTATAAAGCTGAACGAAGACCTTATAAATAATACAACTAAATGTACCTAGTCTAGTTTGGCGGATGATCCGAATGTGTTTACTTCTGTTGTCGATACGCAATACCATATGGATGATCCTTCTGATCCGTTTTGGATTTAGGGTGTAAGGATCGTATATGTGGTAGATATGGTGATTCGGGAGGTCTTGGAAAATGGAAGAAACCCATCTTCAAGTTAGAGAGAGAAACAAGAGAGAATGGATAAACTATGTGTGTTTTATTTATGAAAGATGAAGGTTACACAAATGAGACTCACCCCTCCATGGAAGTATGGAGGGGTTTATATACCCAAACACATACATCTATGGGTAATTAACATAACAAGCCCATGTGTTTAAGGTAACAAAGATAGAAACAAGAATCCCGTCAATGTCATTCCATTTACGAGTTAGGAGCGATTCCAACAATCTTCCCCAATGGGACGACATAAGGATTACTTACAACATTTACTTCAAATATAGAAAACAAATAAAGAAAGGTCTTCATAAGCTCTTCAAGTGTCGAGGATGATGAAAGTTTACGCTCTTTGTCTTATTCGGTACCTTGAATTGAGAACCGTTTTCTTCACTTGTAGGCAAATGATGTAATATGCATAAATTGGATTAACTTCCCCAATTCATGCCGCATGTCTTTAGCACTTCTCCAGACACTCCTTTTGGCGAAGTTTCAATCGACTTCCCCAAACCGACAACCGTCTTTCAGCAGATTCAAACTTTGATGTAGTGAACATTCCTCTAACTTTTGAAGTTTTCGACGCAGCGGAATTTGTAGATGAGCAAGAAACCACACAAGGTAACTCGACTTGTTGCGGAAAATCCGTTCGGGGTAACATGCAAGAAATCAACAAGATCTTCTCACGTATGTAGATGCTTCACACCAAACAGTCCACGAAAGACGAAATGAAACGACTTCCCCGAATGTTGCGGTCTATCGGAATAATAGTTACAGTAAATATGCAATTACTCAATAAAATGACCGTGTGTGAGGCATCACAACATCATATTTAGGTAACTTCACGCACGATAACTCGTGAAAGTGAGACGATAACACCAAAGTGAGACGTTTAGACCACGATCGCCTCATTTCTTCCCCGATTGAAGAAATTCATGAAAGGAGAGGGTTTTAAAAAAATACAAAAACAACAAAGGAAGCAGACACCACCTATACTCTTCCCGATGTTTTCAATGAATCGAATCATACACCACGATGTTGATGATGAAATTAGAGACATCGAAACCATGTATGTTCAATTAATCGAACAAGTGTGAAGTACCATAAATATCTCGCGAGAATCAATTCTCGATGAAACTTCTACTCGTGTATACTCTTCTCGCCTAACTCCTTACCGACCCCATTATCATTCGACGGCTTTTGTAGTGACTATCGATGGAGAAAACCCAATATGACGAACTTGGGACTCAAGTAAAATAACCCGAACTTGCGACTTAAACTTGCACTATTGTCGACGAAGAACCCTTTTCTTATCACCATCGAAAAAGGTAAACTTAAAGTATCTCAAATTATCCACACCGTAGTGTGACACTTGAGCACAACAACGTAACTCCTTAAAAGTGATAGTTATAAGTCGTGAGCACAACAACATAACTCCTTACATCAGTTCAACTAGATAACTCAAGTCTTAGTCATTCGTAGAATTTAAAGCTCGAACAAGGATCTCAAAGAATCATGCATCCAACCAACCCCGATATCTTCAAGATACTAAGTACACGCACCCGTGATATCCCACTTCAACCTCAAATAAATGATAAGAATAAACTCCGTAAACACATCTTGCGGTAACATGCTCAAAACTAGCCTTCATTAACGGTTAAAAAATGAACTTGATGATGGCATCCCGATTCTTGTCAAAAATTTGTATCCTCGTGAAAATTAATAATAACCCAAATACCACTCGTTTATCAAATGTTATACCAAAAATGCTCTCAATGTATAAAAATACATTTGATAGTAATGAATTTTTAGATCAATGCATTTGGAGCTAACACAAGTCCAATCCATGAATCAATAACTTCGGCCCACGTCCAATAAAATGATATCGAGATCCAATCCTTGAGGCCCGATTGATGTAAGCCCAATTATTAACCCTAATATACACGGGTATAAAGTAGTATCCCTCAACCCTAAACACCATTTACAACAATCTTAACCCACAAAATAATAGACGCCTCCCTTCTTTGACGGAAAAATACCGCAGTTATATTCCTCAATCGAATCTCAGATCTCAAATACCATGTCATTCTTTTACTTGCTCTACTACTACACGAATCAAAAAGACACACAAAAAAAAAACCACAATCACGTTATCTTTATCAAAACCCACGAACCATAAACCATTAATAAATCTTTTGTTTGAAGCTGAATCTTTTCGTGACTGATTATTCGTGCTCTTGTCTTCAAAAGATAACGGCTTTAAGATCCTTATACGGGTCTCAGGTAAGGTTGTTATTTTTCGTTTGTGTCTGTCTTTTAATGAATCAAAGATAGATGATAACATAATTGTTATTATCTTTCTTTATATTCGGATATGAAACGAGGCTTAACCAAAAATAATAAAATAAAATAGATCGATGATGAAGTTTCTCATTGGTGTTTGTTGTGGGACGTATTTCGTTTTACCAAAATGAGAAACTGAGATCTAGCTGTAATTGCTTTTAATTGCGAGACATGATGTTGAGAGATGAATAACATGAGATAGGATAGGTATTTGATGGGATTTGTTGTATTTGATGTTGGGTCAAGTCTTGAACGAGGTTGTAATTGTGACATGGACTGATGATGTTAAACTGAGGTCGTGTCTTGTTGGTATTTGTTATTGTTATGGTCGAGTCTTAGTTATCTTTACGCATAACTGCTTCTTATTGTCATTTTTACGCATAAGGTTTTTTGAAAAAATCTTACGCGTAACTTTTTTTTTCTTTTATGCGTAAGCACTTATTCTTATGCCTAAAGCATGTTAAGCGTAAGCCTCTTGCTTATGCGTAAGCCAGACTTAGGCCTAAGCCTAGGCTTAGGCGTAAACGCATACACGTAACATTTCTTACGCGTAACAGCTCTGTAGATGGATCCTTATGCGTAAGTTTAGGGTTTTGACCCTTGTTGACTTTTTCTGGCGATGTATTTCAACCAAGAATCTGTCCAGATTCATGGTAACCCAGAAAGTTGGCATAAAGGATGCACTTTTGACCCACTTTAACCACGGACATGACCAGTTTGACCATTTGACCCAAAACAGATTCACGAGTATTGGTATGCAAAATAGTCTTAAAAAAGGTTAATGACTGTGAAAAGGATGAGACTTTTTGACCAATAAACTTGTAACAAAAAAATCTGATGAACACAAGAAATAACTAAAAGTTAATAACTTTGTTAAACAAATTTTACAAGACATGATTTTGACAAGAAAATATTACCAAAAGTCAACAAATGATACAAAACGGTATTATTATTGTTTTTCTCTTTCACATTCACCTACGCGTAACCGGTATTATTATTGTTTGTGTGTGTGTTAGATCTTGTTCAATCACCTCATCTCTTTCTTATAAGCTTGTGTTTGTAAAACTAGTGACCTAACAGTGGTATCAATCGCCTACTAGTTGGGTGAATCGTGTTTGTTTTTGAAGTGGGTTTCGGTCCTACGCCTAAAACGCACATTTGATACTTTGGTTCGCTTAAAAACTTTTTTTTACACTTTTAATCCAAGATTCTTGTACTTTCAACGTTTTAAGGTGTTAAAAATACTTGTTTTTGGCAAAAGTTTCAAACTTTATGCGTGGATAGTTGTTTTTGATCGAGTTTTTAACGAGGGTTCTATCCTACTAAAGAATCGCTTTTGAGGCTTTGGTTCATCAAGTTTCACACTTTTGTGTATTTTGGTGTTATTGAAGCTATTTTATCACACAAAACGGTTTAGAAACACTTTTGGACAGAATCACAATTTCAAGCATTTCTACGCCGTAGTAAAACCCTAAAACTACGCGTAAGTGCTTCCTTGGTTTGATCTTCATTTTCGTGGTTTATTCCGTGTTTTCTTACTTGGATAAGTCCGAAAATACGCCGACTTTGGATATCTCTTGCACTGTGATAGTGTAAAAGATCATTTGGGCAAAACCCTAAAATTACGCATAAGCATAGCTTACGCCAGAAATCCTACACCTAAGATTTTTCCTACGCCTAAGCCTAGTCTTACGCATAAGAAAATCCTACGCCTAACTTTCTACGCCTAACTTTCTACGCCTAACTTTTGTCTACGCCTAACTTTAGTGCTTTTCCCTACTTACGCGTAAGCTAAATCCTACGCGTAACTCCTTATTCTTATGCGTAACTTTGGTGTTTTTACGCATAAGTTCTACTTGGTTCTTGTCTTTTCTACCCCTAAGGACACTTCATCAACAAAGGTTCATTCGACTACAAAGATCCATTTTTACCTACAAAAGTTTTCAACATGTCTCAACCACCATACTCTAACTATTTCCCTTACACTTATCCTCAACGACAACAACAACTAAGTCCACAACATCAACAATGGAATCAACAACAAGCTATTTATCAACAACAATTTAATCAACAACATACTCCACAACTTGGTGCAATTCCCCCACCACAAATGGTTCAACCACCGCCAAGTCTTCAAGTTCAACCCTACACAAATGATTTCAATCAACATCCATCAAGGAACACTATGAAGGAACCCACTTGGTTTGCAAAGATGTGTGAAGCTTTAAGCGACCAACAATCAATTCATGAAGTCGGATCACTGATAGACCTCCAATGCTCACTCCAGAAACTACGATCAATGGGTGATAAGGTTCTTTAGGTTTTGTGATCCAAGAAGCCACATGGAAAGTTCTTAAAGAAGGTTATCTTGGAAGGTCCATTTGAGATGCCCTCTTGTCATTGTACCCGGAGATCCTATCGCTATTCCACCAAGAGATGAACAAACAAACATTGCTCTTTATTACAGACTTGAATGCTCAAGAACTTCTCCACTATGAAGCGAAGATGAACTTGCAATGGAATATATCCTCTTAGGATTACCAAACCCAATTCTTCGTAGTGTTGATGCTCAAAAGATCGCACAAAAATGTGGGATCATATTCGCCTTCTTATGGAAGGATCGGTACTCAATCGGGAGGATTTGGAATCTAAAATTTACTTGGCTTATGAACACTTCATGATTGAACCCGAGAGACACTAGAGTCCTATCATCATCGTTTTTCGACATCATTAATGATTTGGATAAACACAACATCATCATGCCAAGAATTGCGGTGAATACTAAGTTCTGAGTAGTCTTGGTCCCGAATGGGAGAAGTATGTCATTTTCTCCGCTGCGAATAATATGCATCATTCTACATATGGATTGTTGTACGATTACTTGAAGCCTCATGAGAAGGAAGTTGATCGAGAAAGGATTCTCCGTGCTCAAATTGCTCCACCTATACATCCAGACAATCAACAACTTGCCTTATATGCTCAACAAAGTTATCCTCCTCAAGAAGCAACTCAACCAACCGCCTCACCACACCAAATGAAGAACATAGCTTTATGGCGTATGGACTCGGATGATGATATGGAGGACTTACGGTGCCAATGCAATTGTTATGTTGATGGCTAATATGCAAGAGTTACACATGAGTGAAACAGGCCCGAGTGTATGACATCGATGGCTTGTCTCGGTACCGAACAAACCATCATCATATCTCGAACTAATATCTCGCCAATATCCGAATCCAAGACGGATCGATCGTTCAAATGAGTCATCTACATCTCGCCTCGACGATTTTCAAGTTAACCTCAGTAGATACATTTGACGATCAAGATGACCTTATGGTTTCCTTCGATAATCAAATTGACTCCGTGGTTGTACTTGAGGATCTAAAGAATGATCATGTTGTGACTCACGTTGAACAAGATGAGCTGTTGCCTCATCCAGATTTTGCTCGGTTAATTCAAGACCATCAAATCAAAATGGAGGAATGTTATGCATTAAATAAGGACTTAAAAGAAAAATGCATCGTTAACCAAGGATTTTGAATGCTTACAAATGCAACTCAACTTTTCAAAACTCAAGAAAACCGTGAAAAAGGTTTTGAAGCCGCTTTGCTAAATCTCATCAAAACGAAAATATTTAGAGACGGATGCGTGATCTAGCCGCTTCAAGAATGCTTTGTTGTCGAAATAGAACAAGCGAAATATGAACATAAAAGGCAAATTAACGCCTCACCTTGGAAAATCAACAAGCTAAGGTCGAGTTGTTAAATTGTCAAAAGCTTCAAACATACAAAAAGCATTCAACAAATCGGGTAGATGACCTTCTTGCGTAAATTATTGGCTTGCAAAACAAAATTAAAGAGTTTAAAAGCGTTGTTTACAAACATGGTGAATCAAGATGTGACTATTGAAAAATTTACTTTAAAACCTAATCCGAAAGGATATGGACCAAATCTGACGATTACAAACCAAAGCTTTCACTAAAAACATTCAAACCAAATCCGAAGTTTCCAAAGTGCGAATATAAAATTCATGATATTGTTATGAGTGTTGTTGAATATCATCGTCAAGAGGAATTAGATGTGAAGGCAGAGTCGATCAAAATTAAAACAGCTTGTTTACAACAAACCTTTAATTATTCAAAACCGGTCACTTCGTCACACCAACGGATTCTACTAACACACCAAGGGTTATCATCAAAACACCGAGTCTTCTAATGTTAATCCCCAACCGACTATGCACAAATTTATGGTCCTTTACCTTCAATCGATGAAGTAACTCAAAACACGAAAATCGCAAAATTCTTAGATATTTTGATATTTTCATGGTCGACCTCAAAACTTTAGAACATGAGATAGAACATCATTTCAAATCAAAGTTCAACACTTTCAATCGCCTTTAGCGAGAACAAAGAGACATTTTCGAAAAATCTTTTACCAAATGTTAAAAATTTGAAAAGTTGTGCATTAGCTTGGGAAAAGGATTTTCATAAGGAACTTGGAGTGATGAAGGTCGTTTTGAGAAAACTGAAACATCTATTTCCAATACTAAACGTAAAAGAAAATGTTGAGAAAAGATGTTGATCGACTCTTGGAAGATATTATCGTCGATATCCATAATGTTGTGTTATTCTATTCTTTGCCACATGCATCCGATTATATCTCCGCCGACATCATGACTCGTGGTAAGCTGTGAGAATACCGATAATGTGCTTGGATCGAGTCTTTAAAAGTCGAAAATAAACAATTACTTACCGAACTTTACAATGCAAAACGTCGTCTTCTTTGGTGTGAAAAAGATATTCACAATCATCAACTTAGTTTTCAAAATAAAATCGCTCAATTGAGTGCAAAATCTTCTGATCCTAAAATTGAGCAACTGGATGCTCAAAACGTGTCTTTGAAAAGTCAAATCTCAAAATATGAACAAGAACTTGTAAAAGTTAAACAGGAATATGGTGTCATATTTGATTTACTCAATAAGACTCGACATGAAGCATCAAACGAACTTGATCACTATCTTGATCACACTAGAGAAGTCATGAATTTTCTTTGGTAATATTCGCTCGAAAATCAAGATTTGATTCACACTATCTCTAAGCTAAGAGAAATGTTAGGAAAGTATGAACAACTTTCGCCAACCATCATTAAGAGATTAGCACCAGTCACACTTAGTAATCGTGCACCTAGAATCCCTACCGCCAAATCACAAGTTGCTAACGTGCTTCCTTCTCTGAAACAGAATAGTTGCGTCTTTTCCAAACGTCCGCACTTCACGGCCTAGGAGCACTCAATCGAAGAATAGGAAGTTGCGACCTAAGAAAAGATCAATAAGGAATGCTAAAGTAGAAGAACACCCTAGGACTATGAATAAGACTCACGTTGCTTCCACTATAGATGTTGCGTCCGCAAATGTAATAGAAATAGTGATGTAACGAATGCTAAACCTTTAAGCACTTTTGATATTCATCGATGCACCTTGTGTTATTTGTCGAAAAGTATGAATTCGATTGTCATGACAAATGTGTTGCTAAAGCTATAATCTCTCGATTACGGAATCCTAAGAATCGGAATACCTCTAGGCCCACTAATCATTCTAAGTCCGTGCTTGGTAGACCACCTTCTTTAGATTCTAAGGCAACCATTCTTTGTCACCGTAGCTCGGTTTCACCTCCTAAGAATGTAGTACCACCAAAGGCATTCACTAAGACAAAAGCAAAGAGTAGTTATAGATGGCGAAATGGATATATAACACACTAGGATTTACATGGATGCCTAAAATCATTAATGTGTGCATGTCTCATATACCGCTTGGAACCTTCTAACATTTCGGGTTCCACATCTACTTCTAGTCCATCTGTGTCGCCTGTGTAATGCGGTGATATGATCATTCTCTCGATTGTTGATAGCGGATGTTCCCGACACATGATGAGCAACCTTAAACTGTTATCAAACTTTATTGCAAAGTTCATTGGCACTGTCAGTTCGGGAACGATCACTCGCAGACTATCATGGGCTACGGAGATTATGTCAATGGGAACATCGAAATCAGCAGGGTTTACTATGTGGAAGGCCTCGGTCATAACTCTTTCGATGAGGTCGGTTTTGTGATGGAGATTTGGAGGTTGCTTTCGGGAGAAAACTTGTTTCATTCGTGATCTACAAGGAAATGACCTTATGTCCGCTCACGTAATTCTAGTCTCTACACTATCTCTATGCAAGACATGGTTGCTTCATCTCCCATTTGCTTACTTTCAAAGGCAACATCAACAAAATCCGCTATGGCAACCGCTGTCTCTCACATCTAAACTTTCAAACCATCACCAACCTTGCTCAACACAACCTAGTTGAAGGTCTCCCACGATTCCGGTATTCAAAGATCACCTTTGCTCACTGTGAACAGGGAAGAGCACTCGTGCTCATTTTCCTTCAAAGGTGGAACACGCCTCATCATGTGCTTCATCTTCTTCACATGGATTTGTGTGGCCGATGCGCGTGCAAACGATCAATGGAAAACGCTACATCTTAGTAATTGTTGAGGACTACTCACGATGGACTTGGGTCTACTTCCTTCGTAGCAAAGACCAAGCTCCACAAATGATCATCACCTTTCTCACAAAAATACAGTGTTCAGCTCCGCAACACCGTCAGGGCTAATTCGAGCAGCACAAAGGAACTGAATTTGTTAACGAAACCCTTCGTGAATTCTATGAGAAAGTGGGAATTCAAAGATCAAACATCTATTGCACGTACACCGAACAAAACGGAGTTGTTGAAAGGCGAAACCGAACGTTAGTGGAAGCGCAAGAACAATGTTAATCAATGCTAAACTTCCAGATTACTTGTGGGCGAAGCCGTATCATCGCATGCTACACTCAAAACCGTTCTATGATCACAAACGCCACAACAAAACACCTTTCGAGCTTGTCCACAACCATAAACCGAATCTCAAACACTTTCATGTATTTGGATCCCTTTGCTATCCGAATAATGATCGTGATGATTTTGAAAGCTCAAAGCCAAAGCCGACATTGGAGTCTTTATTGGATATTGTAAGAATTCTAAAGGTTACCGGATCCGAATCATCGTACAAAACAGTGATGGAAACGATTCATGCTCATTTTGATGAACTCACGGAAATGGCTTCTAAGTATAATGACTTAGAACCCGGTCACAACCGCTTAAACTTCCCGAACCCCATCATCACCGAACAAAGCCCCCGCCTAACTCACAACAAATGGAAAGATTATTTGCTCCTCGCTCGTGACGATATTGATGAACGTGCTCGTGTGTATCCATTGCTTCACGCACAACCCGATAATATTCCTATACCGATACACCGCTACAACAACTACTATTGAAAATGCACATACACCATTGACTCAAAGACAATGATTGAACACACCGCCCAACAATGATGAACCACCGATGATATTCGAATGAAGTACCCCAACTGCGGATTTTGATCCAAATGCGTTCTTTAACCGGTTTGCTAATGAGTCTCACGCACCGATGTCGTGGAATCTTCAACAAACTATTTGAATCTTCGAATCCGCACAATGTATACCAACATCAACCTCTACACATCGATGGACAAAAGACCATCCTCGGCTAATATTATTGGCAACCCTAATCAACCGGTCGTTACGCGACAACGTCTTCACACGATGGTGAACATTGCATTTATGCTCTCACCGTTTGTCAATCTAAGCCTAAAAAGATTAAAGACGCAATGACAAAAGACAACTGGATTGAATCCATGCAGAAGAACTCAACCAATTCAAACGTCTTGAAGTATGGGGCGGTTGAAAGACCAACAGGATCTACGTCATTGGTCTCAAATGGATTTGGAAAAACAAATTGATGTTGAAGGAACGCCATCCGCAATAAGTCACGCCTAGTTGCTAAGGGTTATCGCGGAAGAGGAATATACTTTGAAGAATCTTTTGCTCGGTTGCTCGCCTTGAGGTCGTTCGGATATTTCTCGCGTTCGCGACTCATATGAATATGACGGTCTTTCAAATGGATGTCAAAGCTGCGTTTCTCAACGGACAACCGAAAGAAACGGTTTATGTCACCAACCAAAAGGATTCGTTGATCCGAGTTCCCGAACCACGCCTACAAACCGAACAAAGCTCTTTATGGTCTCAAACAAGCCCTCGGGCATGGTACGATAAGCTATCATCTTTCCTCATTACTAATAATTTCACCAAAGGTTCGGTCGACCCAACTCTTATTATACAATATCACGGGCACATATCTTAATTGTTCAAATTTACGGATGACATCATTTTGGGTCTACACATAAAACGTTTTCAACCGCTTTTGCAAAACTAATGAAGAAAATTTTTGAAATGTCCATGATGGGTGAACTCACGTTCTTTCTAGGACTACAAGTTCATCAATCACCCCGTGGTATTTTCTTGAGTCACCCAAATATGCCCTTGAACCGTTAAACAAATTTGGAATGACAACCGTGACACTTATGCCACACCAATGGCTCATACCAAGAAGCTAGATGTTGATTTACATGGGAAATTAGTTGACCCTACCAAATACCAAAGTAGTATTGGGTCTCTCATGTATCTAACAACTAGCGGACACGATATTGTCTTTGCCGCTTATCTATGCTCCGCTATCGATCGCGACCAATCGAAACCCACCTCTCGAGGCTAAAAGAATCCTCCGATACATCAAGGGAACCATTAATTTGGGGATCCGGTATCCGAAGGATTCGGTTTTGAACTAATCGCCAGACGCCGATCACGCAGGATGCTTAGACTCAAGGAAAAGTACTTCAGAGCTCTACAATTTCGGTGATAAACCGGTGTCCTGGCAATCTAAGGCGAGGATTGTACATCGTCATCAACCGGCGAATATGTAGCCATGTCCGTGTTGTGCTCAAGTCATCCGGATGAGAACACAACTCAACGACTATGGTTACGTGATTTGATGAATCCCGATGTATTTGCGACAATCGAGTGCCATTGCAATCTCGTGCAACTCTGTTCAAAGACTAGAAATCAAAGCACATCGATCTATGCTATCATTTCATCAAGGACCACGTGGAACAGGGTACCGTTGAATTAGACTTTGTGGGTACAGAATACCAATGGGCAGATCTTCTCACCAAAGCCTTGCCTCCCGCTAGGTTTAATGAGTTGGTCCACCGAATTGGTATGAGCACTCAAGAGGAATTGGATGACCTCTTAAAACAGTCTTAAAAACCTGTCAAACACCAAAAACATCTTTTGTAAATAAATTTTCCAAAAACAAAATACAAAAATATAAGACGTGATAAAAACAAAAATATTCTTCTAATCTATTTTTTCTTTCAACATGGCAAGTACATTTCTTCCACAACACTTTAATCTTTCAAAATTCAAGTATTTTCCGATCATGTGTTGAGGGGAGAAATCAAAGACTTAACTGTTTCACAACATCTCGTGTACTTGCATGTTATCTTATCTCGGTTGTTTCTTTTAACAATGGTGGTGAATTTTTCGGTACCATGACACTCCTCGGACTAAAATTAATAACCTTTCATTATTTTCTAGAGTCGAGGGGAGTGTCGTCAAGTTTATTTCCTAAAACTTTGTTTGGTAACCAAATGGAAGTTAAATGGCTTTGTTTGAAAAAAAAAAAGTGGAGGGACTAAAACATCAAAATGTTAAAGTTACTTTTAATAAAACACCTCCCACCTACTTTTTACTTCACATTTAATACACACAACCATATTCATCCCACGCCAAAGATTGAACCAAGAAATCCGTTGTTTTGATCATCATTTTGTAAGTGTTTTAATGATCTTAACATGTTTTTAAGCTAAGGTTTTAATCTCATACAAATCCAACGGCTAAAAAGAAGATGATGATTATGTGTTCTACGATAAGCGTATGAACACATAATCATGTGTGTGTGTTTTTGGTTAAATGGATTGTGTCAAAACGTTTCAAATACATCAAGGATATTATTTTAACCATCAAAACCTACCCGAAACACGTATTAATGATTTTTGAAAATTAGGGTTTATGAGTCGATTTGGGTTTTCCAAATGTGAAGTGTTGTGGTCAAAAGATTGTTGGGTTATGGTCATATGTTGTTGAATTGATCATTTCCATGGTTGTTAACCACCCGTAAACACTAATTGTTTAACAATTTGGAATTAGGGTTTAATGTTCATAACTTTGGGTAATTTTGATTCTCAACGAATTAGATGTTAATACTTGTCCTAAAGACTCTAACAACACTCTAGACCTACCAGAATTTGTTTGGTGCATATCCCATGGCTAGAAATGATACGCGTAAATCTTAACCCTTAGGGTTTTGACCTACGCGTATGAATTTCTACGCGTAACTGTGTTATGAATGTTCATGCCATAACTTGTTGATAAAATGATGTTTTGTGTTAACTTTGATGGTTTGATGAACTTATTTCAGGCTTTGCTACGCTTAATATTCAGAATCAAGGTCATTTGCAACTCTACGCATAAGGATTACCCTACGCGTAGTCAAGTTATCGTAAGAATAATTCACGCATAACCATTACGCGTAAGGTTCTACAATAGGACTACGCGTATCCCGTGAAGGATATGTGGCAGTGACCTCACGCATAAGATCTACTCTTCACGGTAAGCCTTACGCGTAAGGTCCTTATACGCCTCTGGCGTAAGCTCTACGCATAAGGTCCCCTTTTCCTACGCGTAACATTTCACGCGTAAGTTAGGATCCTACGCGTAGCTTTCGTCTCACGCATATGTCATTACTATTTACGCTAACTTTGCCAAAACTACGCTTAACCTCGGATTGACCTTCATAATGAATTGTTACGTGTACAAACTTGTAAATAAACTAATCATAACGTCACGAATCCAATAATGTCACTAATAACTTAATCGCTTGATATGTTGTGAACAATAAGTGATAACATAAACTTTAAAACTTAAAGTTAACTAACTCACTAAACGCTTCACGACATCATTAGACTATTGGACAAACAACCGACTTAGGACTCAGAATAATCATTATCATCGTACATTCAAAACTAGGCAATAAAACCTTTCGTTGACTAACATTATGTCTTTCGATATGTTGGTTCTTTTGGCTAATGTTATTTCGAGATCACGACATGGTCGAACAAATGAATGTGGATGCATCAAGTTCTTACAATTGCCGATATCTTTCAGAGGGTTATCCGAGAAAGCTTGGAAAGAACAACCTTAGGGTTGACTTTGACACCCTCACATGCTCAAAATCTTCTTGTCTCATTGCGGTGGATATTCTCGTGAATCATCCCTACCAAAACATGCTCTCACTCTCGCCACGTTCGAGGTCTACATTCAACAATTCGGATTCTATGCGAGGATCATCGGTCAAAATGTTGTGAATGTGACTCTTAATCACAAACAAGTCACTATCACTCCGATGACTTACGAGCTATTCTCATCATTCTAGACATCGCTCCAACCGACTTCTTTGCTACCCTACTTGAAGAGGCGTCTGCAATTCTTGATAAGATCTGGTTATGATGAAGCTAAAGGAATCATTTCTAAGCACTCTCACGTGGAGCGGAAGAATATTCCTCAACCATGGAGGACACTCTATATGATCATCACCAAATCAATCTCGGTCGTGGCGGTGGCTATGAGCATCCCAAGCTCATGGAAGCGCAAATTTTCGGTCATTGATCAACAAGAAGGACATCATAATTGAAGCACCGCTATGGGAAGATATGATCTTTGTCTCATAAGAAGCTTGGCTCCAAAATTCCCTATGTCGGATACACCAAATTGTTGATCCGAGAGCTCTTGGACTCCATCCCGATATCCCATGAGACTCAATGACCCGGATAATCATGACATCTTGACCGAGCCCATACTATCTCGAGAATCAAAGAATCGCTCACTGAAGAAATAGGGTCTTTGTTTCCGATCACCTTCTTACAAAGGAAATCAAAAGTCGGAAATGTACAAAAGGTATCGGGTAGCCGTAAAAGAAGGAAAAGTTGGCCACCTTGATGAAAAGGCTTGGGACACCTACTCGGAGAACCGTAAGAGGCGAGGCCGGAAGTGCATTAAGCATAGAGAGTCAAAGGAAGTTCCCAAAAGGAACCCTCCTTCAAAGAGGACTGCTCCATCTAAGGAAGCTACCCCATCCCAATCCCCAAGCCCGAACCGCAAAGAAAGCTTTTGGATGAAAGCTCAAGGTACTGACATAGATGAAGAGATTACCTACTCAAACCGCAAATGATGACAATCCTTCATGCAAAACCTCCAAGTCCTCAAGTCGATAAAGGAAAAGGGAAGACTCTTGCACTTGTGCGGTTGTGCCCTATGATGAAAGCTCAAGAAGAAGAAGAGCTACTATATCAATCTTACGGAAGAAGTTTAAATTAGTTAGACACATTCAAAAGTCAAGAATTTGCAAAAGAACAAATGGGTGGCCCGGAGGATCAAGTGGTGCTTCCCCTCCTCACCGGATCGATGCGGTTAATCGACCCGATAAGGATCCGTGCCACCACTCTTGTGCAACAACAAACGCTTGTGGAGTCTCTCGATTATAACATTGAGGAACCGTAAAAGGATAAGGCGAGAAAGAGAAAATTGATGAAGAAGCTAAGGCTTAGAAGGAAGAAAAGGCTAAACGGACAAGATGACAAAGAGAATTATGATGATTATCTTCTCAAAAGTCCAACTCGTTCCAAGGAGGATACTTCTGCACCTCCCAAGGACCCCGAGTCTCCTCATGTCTCATCCTTATCGGATTCTTCTTCTCATTCATCACCACCACCATCAAAGAGATCAACCAAATCATCATCCAAATCAGTGAAGAAACTACCTCGATCTTGGATTTCTCGGACTCATGAAAAATTGTGAAAGTCATCCAACAAGTCGGAAAGAAGGACGTGTTTCTGTAAACCGAATTGGTTTCTTGACCAAATCTGATTTAAATGATGAGAAAGACAAGATGCAGAAGAAAGGGAATTTGTTCGAAGTTCATGAAAAGTCATCGTCAAGAGGAACCGAACAAAATGATCGAAGGTTACACTAACAAGTACCTTGGGATCTCGTCCCTAAAGTCACAAAGGAGATGTTTACCGACAACTATATCCGAATCTTATGCGATAGCCAAGAAAACTATAAGATCCATACCTTTAACCGTCACAATCAATCCATCGATCCGTAGTCTTCTCGGATAATGAATTGGTGGCCAAGATTGTCACACAAATGTCTACACGATCTAGGACATTTACTCGAGTAAGGAAAGGCTGCTTCAAGCATTCTTTGGACTACCAACTCAAAGAAGCATGTAGATTCAAGCGAGAAAGTCTAAGCGTCCTAGAGACGATGAAGAAAAGGATCGGGATAAGCATGATAAAGCTAAGCGTCGGAAGAAGTCCGGTGAATCATCTTCTATGTTACCTCCTCTCCAATGGACTTCTACTCAACAAAGGTCTTCTCCCGTTCTTTATAGATAAACCTCGGGACGATTCGAGTTACCACCCATGACTCGAGAAACCGGTGATCACTTTGAGTATACGGTGGTGACGATGAAGAGGTCCTTGAGCCCTACAACAATCCACCTCTCCCACACAAGTTCGAAACCGGAATCATCATCTAGGCCTTGAAAAGAAGAAGAAGAATACGCCTCTAGCGGCGCCGTATCTTGGCTAGATGACGATAAAGCGAAGAATTTGAATGGTTCTCTACTCTTGTTAACAACACCCCTACCCTGAAGAAGGTCGAATTTGGTGAGCGGTAATACATTGGAGCATACAAAACTTTTGCAAGAAAAGTTCCAGGTGAAGAAGATGACGAAATCCGAGTTGAGGCGAATCAAGAATGAAGCTTTTCAACTATGGAAAGATAGCTCAGAAAGTGCCATCGAGGTCGAATATCACCTTGAAAACATTGCTCGAGCTATGTCTAACAACATGGATTGGCTCAACCCGAAAGCAAACATTGACTTCACAAAAGGGACAACCCTCCATACTACACCGATTGGACCAAACCTCTACCGACCATTGGCCAACCGGATGAACCACGGATTCCTTCCGATATTTCTTCAATAGAGACCGAATTTCTTCTCCATGGTGGCGATGGTTCAAGGAAATATGCTACATCCTTGACACTTCCATTCCTGCTGACTATCTACTCAAACCGCATTGCCATTGAGGAGCGTGCCAATCACTTGTTCTCCAACAGGTGGAAGCATACGACCGAGATGCATTGTATGGGATTCATCAACGGCGAACGCCGAGCGAATCTACTATGGTGTCGGGGTTGAAGTCGCAACAAGCGGTGTTTAGTACTAAAGACATCATTGCCATCCAACATGTTGGTCTTTCATCCAAATGGGACTACACCTTTCTCAAGAAGATTGTGGTCAAAAGCGGGATGAAAGGGATTATGCGATTCGTGAAGTGACTTTGAGAATTTGTCTCAGCGATATTGAAGACATGTACCTTGCCAAAGCATGTGGTCGCATGAGACAATTTTCAACCGAAATACAACGTGAATTCATCAAGTCACCTCCTTTTCATCGACGCATAGTCATAAAAGAACGTGTTGAAGATCTCCACTTGCCGTTGAATCATATCGACACGTGTCAACTTCACTCCACCACGGCTTGATCTTCCCGATATCAACCGGCTATCACAATTAACGCCATCGACAAACCGTTTGGTGTCGTTTATCGCAGATGAACTTCATCGCAATTGCTTGATGGCGTGTAATGAGCTTCACAAATTTGGAGATCATACTCGAAGATGGTTAGGGGAGATTAGCTTATCGATTGAAGGATATACGTTAAAACATTGGGAACCCTAAGCGATGGAATTCTCGGGATCGGAGGAATGTGAGAAGGATCATCACCATGATTGATGAGCGGTTGTTCGAAGGGATCGATTCGAACGATTGGAGAGCTATGTTGGTGGTCGAAACCGGATTAACATAACCGGCTTTCAACGCATACGCGCTCACGGGAACATCACCGCACTTCACGGTACCCTTGAATTATTTCTTTCATATAAATTTGGATGTGTGATTAACTCGTCAATCGCTTGTGCACACATAACATGTCTGACCCGTAATTTGCAAGAAAGGACCACGTGGTGCGCTTGATTGCCACAATCCTTCTAAAAGGAGCGAAAGCTTACTTTTGAGTAAAACCTATCAAACCTTTCACTTTTCAAGGTTTTGCTCAAAGGACAAGTACTTCCCATATGATTTTCAAAATCTCAACCGTTTATATCACTTGTTGAGGGGAGTATTTGCGTTAAAACTTTGTTCACAAATTGTTCATAGTGGTTATCTTCCCATGACACTCGAAATGGTCATATTTATTGTCAACATTTCAAAATAACATTTTATATGCCATTTTTGAGGGGAGAAAATTGTGTGATAAGAAATATGTTGTGCAAAATGCAAATGAATATGTGTACTTGGACTTAACCAACGAATTGTGGTACTAAAGCTGTTAGTAACTCGAAAAGACTTGTCACCGACGGGTAATAATTTCAAGCTAGTTCGCTAGTAATGTAAGCGTGTCTCGCAAAGGACTTGTCCAAGTAGAAAGTACCATTCGAGACACTCTTGGTAGCCATGAACTCGACGGTATGACAACCTTTCGAGGTTTGTCTACACCTTCATGGTAGTTATTAGAGCTAGTTGTCACCTAAAAGGCGACAATGTAAATCTTTAACTATGCAACGTAACCGTGTCTCGCGGGGATTGTTTATCTCAGTGGATTAATTCAAAATGTGCGCTCTTTCCTCTCATGCATGATGAGTGTCTAAATACTCATCATTTTGTACCATTTAAAGCGCAAAAACATCCGAAAACACTTTCGAAATGCATCAAAATGATAAAAATATCACAAATAAGTGTTTTATGTGTTTTAAATGCAAAAATATCAAAATCGGTGAAAAGCGTATCAAATTTGCATAATTGGCGTTTTAGTCCCCAAGTTTCAAAAGTTGTCAAAAGCAGGTCCTGGTAAATCTAAATAAAGAAAAATGTTATTCAAGGTCCACGAAATATTCTAACTTGTCAAAATGGTCCTTGAATAAATCTTTTGTTAAATGGCGAGAAAAGGTCCACGAACTTTCAAAATGTCAAGTTTGGTCCTGGAAAAATTGAAAATGTCAAAAGCGGTCCTTGTATTTTGGAACTTGTCAAATTCAGCCTGAAACATCTTTGATGAATTGGCGTTCTAGTCCCTACATTTTCAGAAATTTCACAAAGGTCCTTGTCACTTATATATTAATCCTTGGCTTGTCAAAACAATGTGAACCCCCGCCATGTAACCCATTTTGACCCCTTTTCTCTTTTTGACCCCCGGTCAAAATACCGATCAAACCACTTTTCCCTCACCACCTTTGTTCTTCCCCCATGGACCAACTTGCTCATTTCATTCGCTTCTCCCAACACACATCACCTCATTTCCTTATCTCTTCCACTCTCACCCTCATCATATCACCTATCCACCCCCCACCGCAAAATTCGAGGGAGGTCAAATTTCACCTTTCCGCTAAAACACATAAAATGGCCAAATCCCACAAAACTCACCCATTGGCTAAAAGAAGTGGTGGGATTTGATCAAGAAGACACGTGGAGCTTATTGGAGTATAAAAGAGAGGAAGAGAAGGAGAGGACAGGAAGTAGTTTGTTTTTAAAAATTCCTTTGTATGTCGTTTTTATGTAGTTAGCTTAATTAATGTTTTAAGATGTAAATTTAAGCTTCAATGTAATAAACATATGCCACTTAATCTTTATAAACTCATTTCAAGTACTAATTTAAGGTTTAACTTAAATTTCACATTTTGGTGTTCACTGTTGAAAAGCTTCATTTCAAATTCTCACATTTAAGCTTCTAATAGCTTATGTTTAAGTTCAGACAAGCTTAGTTAAGCTTTTTATAGCTTTTGATAAGTTTATATATCAGTTTCAAACAATTCTCATGCATGGTCAACAAAAGTCAACTGAGGTGCTAAATTGGAAAATGGTGATCTTGGGTTGATGCTGTGCTTGATTTGGATTGGGTTTGATATGGAATAGTGTAGTTTTGGGTTCTATATTGGCTACATCTTTGCTGGGAACTTGTAAGCTTATATCTCCTTTTCATTTTGTATGCAGTTTGCAGTTTGTGTTTGTTTGAACATGTGATCATTAAACCTTTTTAACTTGTTTAACTAGTTGTGATTAAGGTATTTAGAATCAGTTTAAGTGAAGAGTCATATTGGGTCTTAGTAATTAGTTAAAATCAGTTGTTATAACTAGTGTTTGGATCAGATAAGTTAACTATGTTAGAAGGTTGTTTATGTTGTTATTCTTGCTTGATACATGATACTTTAGTTCCTAATATCTTAAGTATAGCATAAAAACCAGTAGTCTAGTATAAAAAAGTCAACTTAGCTTCTAATCTTATATCACTAGTTAACTGTCAAAAATTTGGGATACAAATTATATCACAGTAGCTTGTAATTTGGTACTCTAGCCTAAAATCATCCTATCATAGCTTAGTATAACATGTTAAGTCATTAGAATCAGTTATAAGTTCATAAAAGTCAGCTTATTAGTTTTCTATAAAAAGTCAAATTATCCTAGAAGGCTGTTTTTGAATAAAATGAATAATTTTGTGTAGGATTCATTACTAAGTTTTAGCTTATGCCCTTTTGGGATTTTAATATTCAATTGCTAAACAAAAATAGAAAAATGCTATCTTACTTTTACTAAACATATAGTGCTTATTTTTAGCTTCTTTTGAATACTCTTTCTAAAAGTTGTCTGTGCATGATCTGCATGCTTTTTCAAAAGCTCATTAAAAGCTCTCTAGTGGACACCAAAGTGAAATTATTAGCTTTTAGAGAGTTTAGTGGTAGACTTGCTAGTTCGATTGCTTACTTTCATTTCTTAGTTTATTTAGGTGCTTAAAATAAGCTAGATAAGTCCTATAAAACCTTAGCGCTTAGCTGCTTAGATTAGCATAACAAAGTTAGGAGTTAGTTTAGGCCCATTCTAGTGATAGCGTCACTTTAAGTTAGTTCCATTTAGGTTAGTTTACAAGTTATAATCGGTGTTAAACTTCCTTTGGTCAAAATCAAATTTTACCCATTTTGTAAAAACTTGAATCTGCATAGATGTCCAAACAAATTTCTAAGGGCAAATCAAATCCAAACAGTCCTTAATATCAAAGCTGCTGCTGATTTAAGTTCTTATAGAGCTTATATTCTTTTTTTTTTCTGTTAACAATTTTGGTTTTATGGAATGTTACCAGTTTAAGGTTTAGAAAAAGCCCAAAAGAAATTAAAAGCAAAAAGGTCGTAGGTGGGATTGAACCTAAGACCTTGACCACCCACGCACACAAACAACCCCACACTAAAGCCAATCGCTCTCTTGAACCTTTTGTTATCAACGTGCATCATTAAAGTTTTAAAGGTTTTTTTTATCCAAGTTTAAAAATCACAATAACAAAAGGGTGGGGAGCAGATTGAACTAGGGACTGTTGCCTAGCAAGAACGCCCAACACAACACTCCACCGCCAACATGCCCTTGGGTCTTTTGCGTTATCTTTGCACCTTAATTCCTTTTATACCGTTATTAGTACTTAGAGCTTATTTTCCATTTAGCTTTTTACCAGCTTATTCCAATAAGCTGTGTGTCCCATTTTATTTTTCATAGGCCCATTAGATTATCAAGTATTTTTACAAAAAGTTTCAGAATTTTCCAAAATGTTTTAGTATTTTTAATTAATTAATTAGAGTAATTTAGTTTTTAATTCGCAATAAATAATTTAAGACTCAAAAAAATATTCCGCTTTTTCCTAAAATTTTCTTTTATCATATAGTACGTAAAAAAAATTGTTTTTACACTTGTAGGACTTTTATTTCATAAATTTTACGTTTTATCTTGCGCCCAAAGATAATTTTATAAATAACGACGCTTTCATTTTAAGTTAAGTTTTTAGGTAATTTAAGTTTAAGTTTTAGTTAAAATAGTTTATTTAAGTCATTTTGTTTCATAAAATCAAAACATCATTTTAAATATAGTGATAGCGTTTATTTAATATTTTTATCTTTTAATTTTCTTTAATTTGCATTTAAGCCCTTGTAGTTTATGGGCTTTTCCTGAGTTATAATCATATTCAAATCTCTTTTCCGCTCAAATCTCTCGATCACTACACGTTTGGCTATTCTCGCACTGACTCGTTGGGACATAACGACTGGGAAACACTATACCTCATGATCTTCATTGTATTTGTGCTTAAAGCTGTTTTAAGTTTGTTACGGTCGACCATTCACAAGTGGCGTGCTTGTGTGATAAAACTTGCGGTTTTGCTTAAAACGACTCATTCACAAGTGATCATTTCGCGTGAGAACACTTGACGGTTACGCACCAATCAAATTTTGGCGCGCATTGGGGAGCGATGCTAATAGTCTTCGTTTAGCGATTAGTGATTTGAATAATCACTCCTTGTTCATACCATCTTTTAAAAATCAAAACCCAAAAGATTTTCATTCTTAGTTTTACATCATGTTTTCAAAAATACCAAAAATATTCCTCTTTACCCTCCTACCCTTTTGATTCTTTATCCCTTTACCCTCATCCATTTGATTCTTTTCTATTCTCATGGAATCTCTCGGGGACTATTACGGGACGGTTAAAAGCTTCAGACTTTATCACAAATGTCTAGAATTAGTGTTGTTCGTGATGATCCATTGATTCTGCTGAGGGAAATGGAAAGAAACCGAGGTGACAAAGGACCGGTACTTCCCTCCGATAAAGGAAGTGCTAACACGTCCAACCTACGGTTATCCAAAGATCTAATCCTCAATTGCTCCTAAACCGTCTAGAATTGATTCTAAACTTTCACAATTTACGGTTAAAAGCAAACATGCGTAATCAGACAGTGACTCGCATGAATGACTTGCCTAATCTTTACGCTTCTCAAGAACCGTAACCGGAGACCATAACGGAAGTGGTGGAAATTGCTAGCTCTCGAGCACACCACTTGTCCCACCTCGGATTTTTCAAAATGTTCTTCGAGACTTGATAGTCATTCGATCACCATGTTGGTTTTGTCGATTCTTTGAATAATGCATTCCTTCTTATAATTCTCAATTAGAATCGTTTATTCCTTGTGTCGGTTGTGGTGAGCCTCTTTATGGTTCACCACAGCCGTTGGTGTACGTGTGTACAATGTGGTAATGATATCCGTAACGGAGTTGTTTGTTTTGTGGTTCGAGGAATTCATTTGATTATGATCCTTATCGAACTCACTTAACGACCCTCTAACCTTTCCAATTACCCACCACGGCCGACTCATCTTCATATAACCAACATTATTCTTTGAATTTTGTGGAGGTCCTCACCAAGGATCCGAGTGTCAATCAGGAAACACGTTTGTCACTGAACAGTTTACGGTAACACTCGAGACTTTGAAATGACCAAATTCCATATTATTCACATGACCGACCACAACAATCATTTTGTTGTGAGAATGGAGGTCCCCATTCCATTTCGATTGTCAAACAGGAATCCATTTCCTTGTAACAATTACGACTATCCATATCACGACCAACCTCCACGGTGCCAAATGACTCCAACTCCTCAAAGAAGCCCAACAAGACACTTATCTAGAGCTTGGAGTTGCGAAAAGAGGTGAGGAGTTCAATAAAACTATACTTCATAATATTCCCAAGATTTCTTGTGTACATTGTGGGGTCCTCATGATGATTATCAATGTCAACCTTAGGTTTTGACAAATCTCCACTCCCACAATGTCCTGTCATTCAAAATTCACATGAGAAATCCATGGAAGAATTGCTAGGCAAGAAGCAGTCGCTAAAATAAAATCCCAAATTGCCTTTGAGAAATCATTAAGGAATCAATTGCAAAGAAAAAGCGACGAGATCTAGCTCTCAATTTCGTTTTATTCACGATGACAAGGATGATGATGATACACTTGATTCATCAAGTTCATCGATGATATCCCGCCATTGAGATTCTTTCTCAAACAAGCGCTATCACACCCAAGCTCCCACTCACTCTCGACTATGGGGGCGAGCATCTTGACTTTGTTCACGAAAAGGAATCGGACGAATTCATAAAGTCTAGTGTTGAGAACCTTGTCCCAATCCGAGAGAGTCACGGGAACTTCGATCATATGTGTGATTCTATCTCCCCTCTTGAGTGTTCAAAAGATCATTTTGAAACTTTCTCCGATGTTAGCGAAGATTGTACTTCTCATGGAAACATCGAGTATGTTGAGGCATCACTCCCACAGTCTGATGCTGATCATCATCTTGAGGAGTTCACCGATGAACTCACTCACATCAATCCACTCTTTGATTTCGAAGTCGATCTGGGAGAGACTGAAAGTCTCATTGATAATGATCGATCACTCACTTCTTATCCCAACAATCCAAATGAGAATGTTGATCACTTTGTTCCCGAAACATTCAAAGCTACTTTCACTAATCCTCTATTTGAATTCAACCCCGAATTCACCTTAATTCGAGAATCCACTCTTTGATACTCAGTTGAGGATAGTGATGAGTCTCTGATGGAACAAGAATTCACAGATTTACATCTTGTGATTGATTCTCTTCACGAGGAGTTCGCGGTGAACTCACTCATATCATATCTCCCGGAGTATGATAACTCCCAAATTGATCATGACACACCCGAGATTTGTTTTGATCACATAAGCTTAAATGATGAGATTCATAATCACGAAATTATGGATCCTCCTATGGATGAAGATGAGGAGTTAGTCATGATATTTATCATGATTTTCTTTCTCTTCTTCACCTATCCCGTAACTTCTCTGTTCTTCACTCCTTGAGAATGAAGACATTATCTTGACCAGGCATTTCCATATACCATTTGTGAGCCGGGTGCATGCGTATCTCATCGGTGTGGAACTTTCACGTACTTCAAATGTTTATCGAACATCTTGAATGAAAGTCGATGGAGATTATCTCTTCCACTTACTTCCCATGAACCAATTAATTGGGTCGAGTCAAGCTAGCGACTCGATAATCAAAAAGAGAGCTAAACATGGGTTTTCACCCGTGTGTACCACCCTAGTGTGGGGAGATGCCCACATGTTGTATATAGATCTAAAAATGAATGAAAATTGTGTATAGTAAAAAGAGAATAATTGTTGTGTTTCCACACTTAGCTAGTAAATGTTATCTTTTTTCGTTCTAAGTTTCGGCATAACACGGTACTTTGAATATTGAGGACAATATTCATTTCTAAGTGTGGGGGAAATGCAATTTTGATCATAAATGTACTCTTTTAGTCCATTTTTCCCCAAAATGGCCAAATTTTAAAATTTTTTTAGTGGAAGTACTATGTACTAAACACAACAAATGGTAATCATCCACCATGTCTAACCCACATAAGGATTGGCTAATCCAGAGCAAAGCGGCTCTTGGTAAAGATATCTCAAATCAGTTGACGGCACAATTTGCCCAAAATTGTATGGTATTCACTCACCATATCCTTAAAAGTGAAGAGTTGGCTAGCCCGCAAGTTTATGGTGGTGGTAAAGCGTTGGAAAAACCATAATTGGTAATCAACTCACCAAAGATAATATTGATAATTTATCTAAGAGTTGGCTAGTCCGAAGAGTGCACGGCTTCGGTAAAGACAAATCAAAACCGTTGAAAGGCGGTGGTTTGCTCAAAATCACATGGTTATCGATGTACCATAGTTCTTACTTGAATGAAACATTTGGCTACTCCAAGTAATGGCTTTTGGTAAAGAGATAAAATCCATTAATTTTTCTCAAAACATTGCTAGGGACTAGCAATATCTTAGTGTGGGGATTGATGAGTGTCTAAATACTCATCATTTTTGTACCATTTTTAAGCGCAAAACATCGAAAACACCTTAAATGCATCAAAATGATAAAAATATCACAAATAAGTGTTTTATGTGTTTTAAATGCAAAATATCAAAATACGGTGAAAAACGATCAAATTTGCATAATTGGCGCTTTAGTCCCCAGTTTCAAAAGTTGTCAAAAGCAGGTCCACTCGTAAATCTAAATAAAGAAAATGTTATTCAAGGTCCACGAAATATTCTAACTTATGGTCCTTGAATAAATCTTTTGTTAAATGGCGAAAAAGGTCCACTGAACTTTCAAAATGTCAAGTTTGGTCCTCGAAAATTGAAAATGTCAAACTGGTCCTTGTATTTTGGAACTTGTCAAATTCAGCCCTCAAACATCTTTGATGAATTGGCGATTCTAGTCCCTACATTTCGAAATTTCACAAAGGTCCTTGTCACTTATATATTAATCCTTGGCTTGTCAAAACAATGTGAACCCTCGCCATGTAACCCATTTTGACCCTTTCTCTCTTTTGACCCCACGGTCAAAATACCGATCAAACCACTTTTCCCTCTCACCACCTTTCTTCCCCATCTGGACCAACTTGCCTGCTCACATTCTGCTTCTCCCAACACACATCACCTCAGCCCCCTTATCTCTTCCACTCTCACCCTCATCATATCACCTATCCACCCCCCACCGCAAAATTGAGCGGAGGTCAAATTTCACCTTTCCCACCAAAACACATAAAATGGCCAAATCCCACAAACTCACCCATTGGCTAAAAAGTGGTGGGATTTGATCAAAACACGTGGAGCTTATTGGAGTATAAAAGAGAGGAAGAAGGAGAGACGAGCGAGTTTGTTTTTAAAAATTCCTTTGTATGTCGTTTTATGTAGTTAGCTTAATTAATGTTTTAAGATGTAAATTTAAGCTTCAATGTAATAAACATATGCCACTTAATCTTTATAAACTCATTTCAAGTACTAATTTAAGGTTTAACTTAAATTTCACATTTTAGTGTTCACCGTTGAAAAGCTTCATTTCAAATTCTCACATTTAAGCTTCTAATAGCTTATGTTTAAGTTCGAACAAGCTTAGTTAAGCTTTTATAGCTTTTGATAAGTTTATATATCGAGTTTCAAACAATTCTCATGCATGGTCAACAAAAGTCAAGCGAGGTGCTAAATTGGAAAATGGTGATCTTGGGTTGATCTTGTGCTTGATTTGGATTGGGTTTGATATGGAATAGTGTAGTTTTGGGTTCTATATTGGCTACATCTTTCTTTGGGAACTTGTAAGCTTATATCTCCTTTTCATTTTGTATAGGTTTGCGGTTTGTGTTTGTTTGAACATGTGATCATTAAACCCTTTAACTTGTTTAACTAGTTGTGATTAAGGTATTTAGAATCGGTTTAAGTGAAGAGTCATATTGGGTCTTAGTAATTAGTTAAAATCGGTTGTTATAACTAGTGTTTGGATCGAGATAAGTTAACTATGTTAGAAGGTTGTTTATGTTATTATTCTTGCTTGATACATGATACTTTAGTTCCTAATATCTTAAGTATAGCATAAAACCAAAGAGTCTAGTATAAAAAGTCAACAGCTTCTAATCTTATATCACTAGTTAAGCTGTCAAAAATTTGGGATACAAATTATATCACGATAGCTTGTAATTTGGTACTCTAGCCTAAAATCATCCTATCATAGCTTAGTATAACATGTTAAGTCATTAGAATCAGTTATAAGTTCATAAAAGTCACTTATTAGTTTTCTATAAAAGTCAAATTATCCTAGTGTTGTTTTTGAATAAAATGAATAATTTTGTGTAGGATTCATTACTAAGTTTTAGCTTATGCCCTTTTTGGGATTTTAATATTCAATTGCTAAACAAAAATAGAAAAATGCTATCTTACTTTTACTCAACTTATATAGTGCTTATTTTTTAGCTTCTTTTGAATACTCTTTCTAAAAGTTGTCACGTGCATGAGATCGCATGCTTTTTCAAAAGCTCATTAAAAGCTCTCTAGTGGACACCAAAGTGAAATTATTAGCTTTTTAGAGAGTTTAGCTGGTAGACTTGCTAGTTCAGTTGCTTACTTTCATTTCTTAGTTTATTTAGGTGCTTAAAAATAAGCTAGATAAGTCCTATAAAACCTTAGCGCTTAACTGTTTAGATTAGCATAACAGGTTAGGAGTTAGTTTAGGCCCATTCTAGTGATAGCGTCACTTTAAGTTAGTTCCATTTAGGTTAGTTTACAAGTTATAATGCGGTGTTAAACTTCCTTTGGTCAAAATCCAAATTTTACCCATTTTGTAAAAAACTTGAATCACGTGCATAGATGTCCAAACTTGACCCCTAAGGGCAAATCAAATCAACAGGTCCTTAATATCAAAGTCTGCTGTGATTTAAGTTCTTATAGAGCTTATATTCTTTTTTCTTTGTTAACAATTTTGGTTTTATGGAATGTTACCGGTTTAAGGTTTAGAAAAAGCCCAAAAGAAATTAAAAAGCAAAAAGGTCAGAGGTGGGATTCGAACCTAAGACCTTCAGCCACCCACGCACACAGCAACCCCACACCAAAGCCAACTGCTCTCTTGAACCTTTTGTTATCAACGTGCATCATTAAAGTTTTTAAAGGTTTTTTTTTATCCAAGTTTAAAAATCACAATAACAAAAAGGGTGGGGAGCAGGATTCGAACTAGGGACCTGTTGCCTAGCAGCAACGCTCCAACACAACACTCCACTGCCAACATGCCTTGGGTCTTTTATGTTATCTTTTGCACCTTAATTCCTTTTATACCGCTTTTAGTACTTAGAGCTTATTTTCCATTTAGCTTTTTACCGACTTATTCAATAAGTGTGTGTCCCATTTTATTTTCATAGGCCCATTAGATTATCAAGTATTTTTACAAAAGTTTGAATTTTCCAAAATGTTTTAGTATTTTTAATTAATTAATTAGAGTAATTTAGTTTTTAATTAAGTAATAAATAATTTAAGACTCAAAAATATTCGCTTTTCCTAAAATTTTCTTTTATCATATAGTACGTAAAAAAATTGTTTTACACTTGTAGGACTTTTATTTCATAAATTTTACGTTTTATCTTGCGCTCAAGATAATTTTTATAAATAACGACGTTTTCATTTTAAGTTAAGTTTTAGGTAATTTAAGTTTAAGTTTTAGTTAAAATAGTTTATTTAAGTCATTTTGTTTCATAAAATCAAAACATCATTTTAAATATAGTGATAGCGTTTATTTAATATTTTTATCTTTTAATTTTCTTTAATTTGCATTTAAGCCCTTGTAGTTTATGGGCTTTTCCTTAGTTATAATCATATTCAAATCTCTTTTCCGTTCAAATCTCTCGATCACTACACGTTTGGCTATTCTCATGATTTCGTTGGGACATAACGACACAGGAAACACTATACTCTCATGATCTTCATTGTATTTGTGCTTAAAACTGTTTTAAGTTTGTTACGATCGGCCATTCACAAATGGCGGGGCTTGTGTGATAAAACTTGCGGTTTGCTTAAAGCAACTCATTCACAAGTGATCATTTCGCGTGAGAACACTTGACGATTCTGCACCAATCGGTGCATCTAAACCATTAAAACTCTTAAGCACATGTGGAGGAGGAGTATTTATGCAAAATCCTATCTCTCACAGTGGTTCAAACATGATTTTCATTAACAAACCCTTTGAGAGATTTTTCACAAGCAGTGTTTTTAATGGCAACATAGGTTAGTCATGGAGTTATAAGGTGACTAAGGTTAGGAATAACGGTCCTATGATCCGCAGAGCGGAGGGATCTACCCAAGGACATCACAAATAGTTAGTACTTAAAAGTCCTTAGAGTGCGATTAGAAAAGGAGAAAATAAGAATGGGAGAAAGAAAGAGTTGAAGAATCAAAAGAAATGCAAAGAAAAGGGTGAAAAGAAATAGCCCTCCAGTTATTCAACTTAGGCGCAGAACGGGTTCAATTCATATACTCTTGGTTGTCACTTAGTGACACCGGTATTGAAGAATAAAAGTAAGTCATGGACCCGGTGACGCATGCACTAAACCTTCTTAGCCACCCAGTTTCTCTTACTTGAAGCTTGTTTCATTCTCATGGGGAACCCTACGTAAACTATTGGCTTTCTCTTAGAGATCGGCGGTATTGAAGAAGGAGACCCTCTCCTAGTCTCCATCGGGAAAACCAAAATGCAATATTAAGTCTAGAGCACGAGATTCATCGAAAGATCTCTTAGGAACACTTGACTTTAATCACTGATGATCAACAAATAAGATTATCGGTGGTTCATATCGAGTCCTTCACATTTTAGCAATGCTGTCGAGAACATTTATAGAGGTTCACATCCGTGATCCTCGATGATTGAATGGAAACTCACTGTCGAGGTCAACATCAAAGCGACCTACGGCGGTCATTCGGTAACTCCCGTGGATTACGCGGTGTGTCTCAAGCGGTCTGATCGTGAGGTGATGCTTGGTATACCTCGGTGACTCATCTGACTAATAGATGTACTTGGTACATTCGTTATCTCACTTGTGGGACTCCGGTTCGAGAGCGGCCTTTGTAAGAATTAGAGTTGTGTTTCATACTATGTTGTTAACACTCTCGAAGTTCAAACTTGTAAGTGGGAATCCGCTTATTACTAACCGTTTGACATGTTTTCTTCTTATGGAAGCTCGGAGCGGGATGATCATCTTGATTCTTCTCATGCTCACGCCAACATCATTACTAATGGAAGTTCTATCCAAAAGCAACACAACCGTCAGTGTTTCTTTGTCAAACCATGAATCTACAAAGTTAAGACTTAAAGAACTTCATCGATGTTGAATTCCAACGTCAAAAGGCGTGTGAGCATGTTGAAGAATGATGTGGAGACTTTGGAGCGTGACGAGACTTTGAGCAATTAATGCGACAACAACATACTATCACTTTCACCACAAAGAACAATGATCAAAGAACAAAGTAAATGATGACGTCAAGCATAGCGCTCAAGGAAAACTATCTCTCTACCTGGGAGATTGTTCAAATCAAAGCAAATTTTCTCACAAGAAGAAGAATGTCGAGAAGGCGTCAAGAGCTACTATTACATCAATGCCTTCACCGTTCATCACCAACACTTGGGGAGATTGTTAGAATTACTCCTAAACCATAATCTAGTGTTAGTAATTAATATGTAATAGTTAGCTTTATTATAGTTACATATGTTTGTAATTAGCCTTAAGCTTATGTAGAAGGCCCATGAGCTTAGGCCCAAGCCCATTTAAGAAAGGATGAAAACTAGGGTGTTGCCTAGCTTTCCTCCTATAAATACTCTTGTAAACCTTCATTTGAAGGTTGATTGTTCAAGTTTTCTCTTTCACATTCACTACAGCGTAACCGGTATTATTATTGTTTGTGTGTGTGTTAGATCTTGTTCAATCGCCTCGTCTCTTTCTTATAAGCTTGTGTTTGTAAAACTAGTGACCTAACATAGGGTATTCTACTCTTGATGAGGCGACCGATGGTTGGTACTCCTGTTAACTCATCCAATGAGCCTTGTGGGCGAGTGTTGGTGGTGGTTTTTCAACTTAAGGTTGTTAACCTTGATCGTATGTATATGAATGTGAGTGGTAACTCTATGGTCGCTAAGTTAGAGTCGTTGCCTACTCCTATGGTTGCTCTTTACATCGGATTCGATTTGGAGTATAGGCCACTAGTGTCTTCTACTCATGTAAATTCATGTCGTTCTTGACTGACTATGGATCTAAAAGCTGCCCTGTCTTTGTCTAATGTGCATGTGGGTTTGGGATCAGTTCTTAAGGATGATTCTTTTATTTCGTTTCCTAATATGTTGAACCAAGGTGCATGTCTGAAGAAGGTTAAATTTAGACCATTGGTTAATGAGATACGGGTTGACAACCATGATACTTTGTTACTAAGGAAGTGATAAGGATTTAAAGCATTACACTTTTAAGGGGTCATTTAAGCCCTTAATCGCCACTTTTATATCCGTTCTTGCTTAATTTCTTTCCTTTCACTTTTAGGTATCTTGGAAGCAAAATCTTTGAAATGATGCATTTTGGACGAAAAGGAGGAATATGTGAAGAAAATGGCTAAATCAAGATCAAGACACTCAAGTTGTTGAATTTACACTTGGCGTCCCAATCGGGACGCCATCCCTATATTTGTGACGACTCGGGAGCGAAATTGCTATTTTACACGGCGGCGTCGGGGCTTTGAAAAGTAAGGCGTCATGAGACTTTTCTTCTCGGGCGGCCTAGATCTGATTTCGCACGACGTCGATCTTGAAGGCGGCGGCGTCACAACCTAACGTGACGCAGTCCCATATTGACTTGGCCAAGGCGAAACCACAATGGCGGCGATCGGGCGGCGTCCACCTATAAGGTGGCCGTCGCGATTAAAATTATATATAGAAATCAATTTTAGACTTTTAACAGGTAGACTTGTGGAGTAAAACCAAAAGCGATTGTAGTCCGGTTTGGACGGTATTTTAGGGTTCTAATACCCTATTTTACATAGAGATAAGTTATTTATTCCTCCGATTTCATTATGTCTTGATTGAATGTGTGTATGCTTGCATGTTTAACATGTCCGACTAATTTACTTGTGTGTTTGCTTAAATCTATGAAACCTAGTTATTAAATATTGATTGGTTGTCTCTTATCTTAATTTTAATTGGCTTAGGGTGCTTAAAGCCATCGTTGTGTTTTAATGCTTGATTAATCTTTGTTGAACATTAGTTTATAATTACTAGTGGAATTGTAGGCTAAAATCCAAAGATAACCTTAGTATTAAGTTTATGAATCCTAGAGATTTCGTAGTCATTAATCTTAAGGTAGCTTCAAAGAGTTGGGGATAAAAGCACACCCTACGACCTTAGAAAACACAAGCGTTAAGAATAAGGGCGTGACAATTCAACCACCAATAAAAGATAACTAGGGAGTAATAGTATCTAGGTAGACACATCTTTAATCATCATACGAGCACACTTCAAAAGACATAGACTACCCATTAGTTAGATAATTAGATAAGTAGAGTAATCGGTTGAAGTACCAAACCCCAAATCCAAACCGAGATTTTCCCTTAGCTTTATAAAAATATAAAAAGATAAAAAATAATCTTCCTCGACCTCAACCTTAGCGTAGTAATTTCTCACTAGCATTCCTATTCCCTGAATCGATATCAATACCGAGGCTTAACCAATACTACACTACAACGATTAGGTTCATTGCCTAGGGTGTTGAAAAACTTCTCGACGAAAAGGAAGTTTCCTTTGACCTCGAGCGCGCCTTGTCTGCGCATCGAGAAAGCAATTAAGAGCATTTTGGGCGGTATGAAAATACTCTTGTTAGATATTTTTGGGTAAGACCATTACATTTCGATTGTTAATAACTATGTTACCAATCGTGGGGTAAGTTTGGCTTGAAAAAGCTTATGAAGAATGATCGGTGTTTACCTTTTAAATTTGATTCGAAGAGGGTGTAGATCGTGTTCTTCAAAGTGGCCTTGGCTAATCCAAAATCACCCTCATTCTTAACAAATGGAATTTGAAGGTGTCCTTAACCAAAATAAGGTATAACTAAGGTTCAGATATGGGTTAAATTGCATAATGTTCCCTTAGTTGCGTATTCGGAAGATGGTTTGAGCTTAATTGCTACTAAAGTAGGAAAACCTATTATGTTAGATGCGTTTACAAGCTCAATGTGTGTTGATTCTTGGAGTCGTATTAGTTTTGCTCGTGCTCTTGTTGAACTAAATGCAAATTACATTTTTGAAGAGTGAAGTTTCTATGGCCATTCCAAATGAGTAGGATGATGGTTATTCTACGAAAATCATTAAGGTCGAATATGAATGAAAGCCTCCTCATTGTAAGTCCTTGGACATGATCCTATCGGTTGTCCAAAATGTGTTAAGGAGGTGAGTCGTAATGACACTAATGTGGCACCTAAGGTACCTACTCCTTTAGATAATAATGATGATAGTTTTGTTGAGGTTAAGAATCGTAAGGATAATGGTAAGAAGGTTGGGGTTCAAATGCCTCGGAAAAAGTCGTTTTGTGGTATTGATGTGGGTAAAGGGCTAAATTTAGCCCTTCAAACCCTAAGCAAAAGTATGTTCATGTCTCGAAGAAGCCGGATGCTAGTAAGGAGGTAAGTACGGGGACAAATATTGCTACATCAAACACATTTGATGCTCTTGATGGTATTCCTTGTATTACTCCTATTTTGAGAAAATTGGGAAGCTTGAAAACCTTATTATTGATGGAAAATCTACTCACATGGATGATGATGGTAAGCCTCTTAAAAGGTTCGGGGTTCGGCTACTAAGCCTAGTTCTTCTTCTTTCCGTGTGCGTCTTCGGAAAAGGGCAACCCATAATCTAAAGTGGGTGAAGTAGTTGTTCTTGACAATGATGAGGACGGGGTACTTGAGCCGGATAATGATATAGCAAAGTTTCTTGCATCGTGCGGTGGCTATCATGAGCTTAAAAATTATTTTGATGATGATTATCTTTGCTTTCGGTCTCGATTCAAGGTTGTCGGGATCGGATCCTACCTAGGATCGTTCGGCTTTGCAAGATCGTAATCGTAGGATCGGATCGGGATCGCAAAATCATATGAAAATGTATATATTTTGTATAGGGGTTGTAGTTTTATATTTCTATATAATATTTCATATGATAAGCAATTTAAATGGATGATAAAAGAAAAATTATATGTTCAAGTACCGTAGTAATAGAATATTAGATATATTGCAATGAATATTTGCAAAGTTACTACATCGTGCACGGTGCACCTCTTCTTGTGTTAATATTTTTTATTATAGGTTTTTCGTGATAACATTTATGCAAAATATAATGTTAATTTATTATCACGTGATTACGTAATTTTTGTTACATATATAGATTAATGCAAAAGATAAAAGGATTGTATTTGAAAATGAAACGACATAACTTATAATATAGGAAACACAATTTTTTTTTGATGACCAAATAAATTAAATTAGAATATTCGATAATATTCAATTTTTTTTTCTTGATGACCAAATAAATTAAATTAAAATATTCATGCTTTTATATGTAATATAAAATAAAATATGAACAAAGTTGGATCAAATGCGTGATAGTTTACCTCAAAACAAGCTTCGACATTTTACATAGCACGAAATCGTTTTCATAATAAACCCAAAAGACACATCTAAACTATTTCTAAATAGTTCATAAAACATAATGATTTTACACTCATTAATCTTGCAAGAGACAATTAATTATGACACCAAAATAATAATTTTTTGAAAAATTCTTAGTCATTGGGCTTTAAGACATGAGCTTATACTTAATAAGTTAATATACCAAAAGAAAAGCAAAAGCAAAAAAAAAAAAAAAAAAAAAAAAAATAATAATAATAATAATAATAATAAGGCGATCCTATACGATCTTCTGCGATCCTACTTGGATAACGATCTTGTTAAGATCACGATCTTTTTTTTGTGTGTAGGATCGTGGGATCGCACGATCCTACGAGCATGATCGCGATTTTGACAACCTTGCTACGATTTCCGGGCAATTGGATTCTTTTGTGATTTGTATGATGTCAAGCTTCAAGGTCGTGGTAAAAGTACTTTTATGTTTGCTAGGTCATAAGATTGACATTTCTTTCTTATGTAGTGATTTTGGTTATTGCGCATTTAGTGCTTGTTCAATGCCCATATAATGGGCGAGATGAAGACTCGCTCTCATCTGTTGTATAAATGTTTTTGGAGTAATATATAGCATAGTGATCCCTTTACCCATCCACTTCATGGTTGATCAAGAAATCTTGGATTATGTCATTAGAAGTACTAACTGTTAGAAATTATCATGCGGTGGCACAAGGTTACAAGAACCGGTTCTAGTTCTTGCATGATCCTACATCAACCGTTTAGAGGAGACTATCTTACCGGGATCATGTCACGAGATGATGCAATGCGGCGAACGAAAAAAGAATTGTCGATGATGTTGCGTCGTGGGTTAGCGAGGCTTCACCACGGGTTTCAAACATGGAAACATTTCTTGGGGCTGTTTATGAGCCACTTTAACTCACAAACTCAAAATCAACCATGGCTTTCTCCATTTATCGCCCCCTCCCCAAATGGTTACCTAATATTGCTCCCCTCGCGTCCATACTTTTGTCCCTACTTATTCCCTCACATACCTAATTCTACTCCCCATATCTCGGCTTTAGTATTGCTCCCATCTCACCTGGTTCCACCATCAGACCTTTACCAATACTTCCATCAAATGAATCACGGTTGTAGCCGCATTCTAAGGAGGATGAATATGGTAATGATGAAGATAGTGACGATCAAAATGGTAATGAAAATAATGAATCGAGAAGGCGTGTAGGGATGTAATATATTATATGTGTTGGCGTTGTTTGGTAATTTGCATTCTCGTAATACTATTAGCTTAGTTGTATCGTATTTGTGAAAATAATGCCTTCGTTTGGTTGTTTGAAATTATTAAGTGAGCGAATGAAGTTGAATGGTTTTGTATCATAGTTTTGGGTCATTATAGGTTTTTTTGGGTAAAGGGAGTAATCACGCACACGGTAAATATATTAACCAAATAAGCGTTTAAGTACAATGGATATGAGTGAAATCCCATATCTCGACCCGTTACATAGGCATAAAGCTTACATAACAAGATACTTCCTATTTTCTAAACAAGAAAACAAACCACTACTCAAATGATAACATATGACACAACTAAATAAAATTACTTCCTAGGACCTTGAAACTTTGTGCCATACATGGCATTAAAGGCATCAAATTCCACGGAAGATCACGAACTGCTTAGCATAGTCATCAAGTCATAGTCATCATACACATCTTCAAACTCTTGGCCACCACCAAATATATTAGCGAGACTCATCAAATGGGTTAGCAACAACCTCATCTTGAGAATCGACACCTCAATCTCTCCCACTTTAGAAAAAGGGTTAACTCTCTTAGTAGAAGAGGTAGGCGAACGGGTTGACCATCATCATCCACAAGAGTAGTTTTCCATCAATAATTAGCTTTTCAAGCTTACCAATTTTCTCGACTATGGGAGTAGAACCAACATCCATTGTTCTATTGAATCACTCACAAGCGGTACATGTGATGTATAACCGGTCTTAATCAACTCATCCTCATTAACCTCCATTATGCGACAAGTATCCACATCTCGTATCGTCCATATTAAGACCATCAAGCGATTAGACGTAGTTATCACGGTTCCACTCGTACTAGCCACATCGAAGCCATCTTCTATCGACATTTACTTTCTTGGGTTAAGGAGGAGGCTTTTGGGCGATATTCAAAATGCTTGCCCACCATGATTTAGTTTTGCTAGATTTGTTTCGAAAAAACACGAAATGCATCAATTCTTTGTTGTTTTTGTTGTTCAAGCAATTAGCGACGACATTGTCGTTGCTAAAATGATTTATTTATTTATTTTTTCATTTTATAAATGATTTAAATTGCCAAAAGAAAAAAAGGATTAGTGGCGACAAAGTCTCGCAAAATAAAAGATATTCATTAATTTTTTGCCAATTTATAAATGATTTAAAAGTGCATAATTAAAAAAGATTATTGACGACTATGTCGTCACCAAATAAAATATTTAATTTATTTTTCATTTTATAAATGATTTAAATTGCACAAAAAAAAAAATAAAATAAAAAAAATAAAAAATAAAAATTGGTGACGACTTTGTCGTTGCCAAGTTATTAAAATTTATTTATGAAGTCTTTTAGTTTTATTTAAAACCAAAATTTTTAAATTTGGGAAATTCTAGAGACAATATTATCGTCCCTAAGTTGCTATGGCTCACCCTGGTAAGTCTTTGTGTTGAATAAAATAGGCCTAATAGTCGATTGGAAATGTCGTCTCTAAATTAGACGACAAATTTGGATGACATTTCGTCCCTAAACTACTTAGGGGCGATATTTTTATGATTTAGGGACGACGTTGTGTCCCTAGTGTTTATTGTTGTAGTGTTATATTGATGAAACAAGTTTCAAGAGGAGATTAATGATATAAACCATTTTCGAGCATATATGCATGCAAGAACAATAAGTCCCTTTATAATTTCTCTACTTTTGAGAATTTGCCTTCGTGAACTCTTAGTAATTTAGTATGTGTGGTTACTCAGACAACTCAAGTCTATAAACTTACAGAAGCTTTACATGGACATGGCGCAAAACGAACTAAAGATGGAAAAGGCACAAAATGTGGGAACACGAAGTATTTGTCAGTATTGAATCACCTTAAGTTTTTTAACTGCAAGAGGTGTATCAAAAGCTGCACCGGATAGGGTTTTAGATGACGATGTTGTAGTTCAGAAAGTTACTTGACAGCACAATGGAAAGTTGGGACATGTTTTGGATCATTTCATCATTATAGTATTTAGTTTTTCACACTCTTAAATTAAAGGTAAATTTAATACAAAGACTTGTCATTGGGCTTGCTTTTGGCATGAATATATTCGAACTTGATTCTGGAAGGCGTGGAAGATCAACAAATCAGTACCATTATTGTCAAGATCTTGGTGCGTCTTCTTTATATTTTTTCCTACTCATTTGTTACTCCTTTATATATTTCGTTTAGTACTATAATTTTGCACTTGCTCTCTGATTTCGAAAATAAATTACTTTTTTTTTCTTTTAATTATCATTTTTTTAATGGTAAATGAATGTGCATACATTAAAAGATACATTTGAATTACTTTTGAAACATAAAATTTAGATATTTATACTTTTTCATTACCTAGGTGTAAAGATATCCAAAGTCGAAGTGTTTTCGGGCTTATCCAAGCAAGAAAACACCGAGTTAACTCAACAACCAAGATCAAATGACGAAATCCTTAGGCGTAGAATCGAGGCTTAGGCGTGACTTTAAAGTATCTGAGTAGAACTAGGGTTTTACTACAGTAGAAAATACCAACTTTACCAAAACTGATTTTTATGCTCAAAAGTGTTTTGTAACCCGATTTGAATGATGAAATAGCTTCAATATCACCAAAATAACAATAAAGTTTGAAACTTGATGATCCAAAACAAATTTCACCCTTAGGCGTAGAAAGTACTACACGAATCAAAACCAAGCTAAAACTAATCTACACGGTAAAGTTTGAAACTTGATGCAAAAACTTAAACTTTAACACTAAATAAACCTTAAACCACAAGAATCTTGAGTTTACAAGTGTAAAAATCAAAGCTTTAAGCTTATGAAAGTTAAGCTCGTTCAAAACCCACGCGTATGATAAATAACTTCAAAACAAAAGTGTTTCACCCAACTAGATGGCGATTGATACCATTTGTTAGGTCACCATAAGTTAACACAAGTATAAATATGTAAGAAATAGAAAGAAAGTGATCGGATGAACACCACACACAAACACACATATAAGAATACTAAAGAGTTAGGCGTAGGTATTATGTGAAAGTGAACAACCAACTTTCAAGAGAAGGTTTACATGTGTTTATATAGGGAAGGAGCTAGGGCAACATGTCTAGTCTCTTCCTTCCTTATTGGGCTTGGGTCGAGGCTTATGGGCTTTCTACATAAGCCTTGCCATTAATAACTAACATAAAAACCTAATTTAAGCAACCTATTACATATTAAATACTAACACTTGAAATATAAGTTAGGAGTGATTCCAACAATCATAATATTCAACCGATCACATCACTTTGAATATCATTAATCGTGGAAGTAACTCATCATTAAACGCTAGTAACCCTAACCGATTAGGGTTTTTTGTTTGTGATCTTGGCGTTGGTGCGTATGTGGTTTTGAGGGTCTTATTGCCGTGATTTATTCATGATGGGGTTACGAGAGAGGGATAAAGGTGGGGAACGTTGTCATTGAATAAGACTACTTGGGAAAAGGCTCAGTTTCGTTACTCACTGAGTTGAGAGTCTTAGCACGAATACTAACACCCTAGTGTTAGTTCTCTTAATCGCACCTATGATCGTCTTTGCTTTGGATAGTAATCTTGATGATATGGTGAAGTAAATCCTTTAAAACTTCTATGACTAAGGTGGCTTTGTTTGGTAATCCGAATGTGACAAAGGAGGGGGATGAGCGGTCAACGATGGATTGAAAGCTCCTACATTTGCAAGTAAGGTGGAATCTACTTCTCTTACCCGCAAAGATAATTTCCGCGCTCTTGATACGGGCAAGCCTCTTAATGAGAAGGCCGAGGTAAAATTCATTTGTCATCCGTCTTGAAGGCGATTCTAAGTTTGAATACTTTTCGGGTATTTTATTGGCAAGAGGGTTGCATTTCCGTAGTTGATAACTACGTGAAGAATGCATGGAAGAAGTTCGGTGTGGTACGTTCTATGATGAATTCTAATAGTTTATTTTTCTTCAAATTTGCCTCTATTGACGGATTAAATAGAGTGTTAGAGAATGGACCTTGGTTTATTCGATCCGTTCCTATTATTTTGAAGAAGTGGACCCTAAGGACGAGTTTTATTAAAGAGGACTTGGGTTCGATTCTGTCTGGGTGAAATTACATGATATTCATATTGCTGCTTTTCTTGAAGATGGATTGAGTGCCATGACTACCAAACTCGGCATCCTATTATGCTTGATGCATACACGAGCTCTATGTGTTTGCAATCATGGGCGTTTAGATTATGCTCGAGCTATGATTGACATCAAGGCGGATCGGGAGCTTAATGGGACAATGGTTATTCTTTGTGCCAAGTTGGGATGGTGAAGGGAGGTATTGCATCTTGTCGAGTGGGCGAGTGGAAACCACCTCGTTGTGGTGTTTGTATGGTTTTGGCCATGATGAGACCCAATGTCCCAAACTTGTGCTGTTGACCTTAAACATCAAGCACAAAATAACGATGGGTTCAAATGCCTCAAAGGAAGGCGTTTAGTGGTATTGAGGTGGGAAAATGGGCTAAATTTAGCCCTTCTAAACATAAAGCATGTGTATCACCGTGTCGAAGAAGCGGGATGCTACAAAGATGAAGATTCTTGAAGTGGTTAGTACAAGTGGGACGAATATTGCTACATCAAACCCGTTTGATGCTCTTGATATGGTTGATCTTGATGAGGCTGATATTCCTAGTGTTCTTGTTGACTTGACTAAAGATGGTAGCTCTGCTAAGGGTGGAAATGGTAGCACTAGTACTACCCTATTGTTGGAAAAATTGAGGAGCTTGAAAAGCTAATTATTGAGGAAAGTTACTCTTGTGGATGATGATGGTAAACCTCTTAAAAAGGTTGATTTGAAAGAAAAGGCGCATGATACGGCTACTAAGCCTAGTTCTTCTTCCTCTCCGTATTCTATGGTGGGAAACCCATTCTCTAAAGTGGGGGATGTGATTGTATCTGATAGTGATGATGAGGAGGTGCTTGAGCCGGATAATCCTATGGCTAAATTTTTCGCATCGATAGGCGACGTTCATGAGCTTGAAGATTATTATGATGATTATGCGGATCAGGTCTATGATTTACCAGGGCAATTGGATGCTTTTTCCGACATGTATGATATCAAGCTCCAATGTCGTGGTAGTAAGCAATCTAAACGTTAGGTTATGCTTGGTTTTGTGTCAAATGTAATCTAGTGAGTAGTGGTTGTTTCTTCGCTTTAAGGATAGGAAGTGTCTTGTTATGTTAGCTTTACCGCCTACGTAGGGTGAGATATGAGACTTCACCCATATCCTTTGTACTTAAATGTTTTTGGAGTAATATATTTACCGGAAACCCTTTACCCAAAAAGATTAAACCATCAAACAAACGGCCCTTAAAGGCGTATATTAGCTTCAACGGTTGAAAGATGGTTCATGCATTACACTCGACTCATTCCTTATCCATACGTAGTTAAAATTGGCTCGAAGAATACACCATCCGTCCCGTAATAATTGTCCACTTTGACTTTTTGAGTCTTTTTGTTCACTTTGACCATTAATATTTTTATTTGTCTTGTATAATACTTGATGAAAATTATATCAAATGTAAATACATTTAAAACTCAATCTATTCATATATTTATCATAAAGTATTATATTACACACATAAAAATATTTATGGTCAAGTTGAATAAAAATAAGAATAGTCGATGTGCGACAATTATTATGGGGCAAAATAATAGTATGTTACATGGTCATTGTTAGCAAAGTGGTGTTTGCCTTTATTGATTACTAAATATTAAGGCCCATTTTGATATCAGGATATCGCAAAGAAAACTGAAATATTCAAGGTACATTTCTTTGATTTTTAGGACTTTTGGCCTTCATATTTTCAAGAGATAGAGACATTTGTTGAGATTGGTTGCGTGTATCTGCCAAGTCAGGCAACCCTTCTCTACGTAAACCAAAGTTGGTGTATGCATAGTGCTATGAATGAGTCGTGCCCGAGGCACTATAGAGGCAAACAACCTGGTGTCATGATAATATGCTTCCATTAGTTTCGAGAGCATAAAAGCTACATGATTTCCTAAAAGATGTTGTAAAACTTAAGAGTAAAAATGCATTTGTTACATCACTGTGAGATCCAGCATTAAGCATTTGTTGTGATCAAGAGTAGACGATGTTGTGTGGGAGAATGGCTGCCATAAAAGACTCAAAAGAGGTATTTGAAGTTGAAACGAGTTCGAGAGGAGATTAATGACACAAACAATTTTCGGCGGGTCATCTTATTCAACCCCCTACCCCCCTAGCACTGGCACTTGTCCCCTTTGTCCCCGCTTTTCAAGTCTGTGCGATTTTGTAAGTTTCTGTTAGTATTCGCAGGTTTTAAGCGTTTGGCTTATTAAACTTTATATTTACTGATTCGCATTTTCATTTATAGCTTTTGATATAAACAAAATTATAAAAAAAAAAAAAAAAAAAAAAAAAAAAAAGGGGGTCTTAATAACCAAATGGGGGTATTAATAACTCAACCCTTTCGAGCATATGTGCAAGAACAGTAAGTCCCTTTATAATTTCACTACTTTTAAGAATTTACTTTCATGAACTCTTCGTATGTATGATTACTCAGACAGCTCAAGTCTATAAACTTAAAGAAGCTTTACTTGGACATGGCACAAAACGAACTAAAGATGGGAAAGGCACAAACTGTAGGAACACCAAGCATTTTTCGGGATTGAATCACCTAAAGTTTTTTTAACTGCAAGAGGTGTACCCAAAGCTGCACCAGATTTGCTAAAAAAAAAAAAAAAAAAGCTGCGCCCGATAGGGTTCTTAGATGACGGTGTTGTAGTTCAGAAGATTTGACAGCACAATGGAAAGTTGAGACATGTTTTGGATCATTTCATCGTTATACAGTAGTATTTAATTATTTCACACTCTGAAATTAAAGGGTAAGTTTAATGCAAAGACTTGTCATTGGGCTTTTGGAATGAATATATTCGAACTTGATTCTGGAAGGCGTGGAAGATCAACAAATCCGCACCATTATTGTCAAGATCTTGGTGCGTCTTCTTTATCTTTTCCTACTCATTTGTTACTCCTTTATATATTTTGATTAGTACTATAATTTTGCACTTGCTCTCTGATTTCAAAATAAATTACATCTGTTTTTCACTCACTTTTTATGTAAAGGTATATGCATACATTAAAAGATACATTTGAATTACTTTTGAAACATAAAATTTAGATATTTATACTTTTTTCATTACCTAGGTTATCCAACTTAGACTAATTTCACGATATATAAAGAAATTAGATTTTACCGTATCAAATGAATTTCACATAAAGCAAGTCACATCACATATAAACATTGGAGTAAACTACACAAATGGTCACTATAGTTTGTCCATTTTTACATTAAGTCATTGAACTTTTTTTTTTTGACATGCGTAGTCCTTTGAAGTTTCAAAACGTTACAGATTCAGTCCATTTCGTTACATAAATGGTCACTGAAGTTTCAAACCACATTGACCAATTATGTAACAAAATTGAAACCTTAATGACCGGATTTGTAACGATTTGAAACCATAGTTACTGACCTTGTCAAAAAAAAGTTCAGTGATTAAATGTGTAAAAATGGACAAACCACAATGACTATTTATGTAATTTACTCTAAACATTGATATACAATGTTTTGAAAAGATAAACGGATAACAATAAGCGAAATAAATATGATTCATGTTAAAACACCGTTCATACGACAATTATATCAATATACTATTAGGCGTCTGAGGTTTTGCACAACAAGTGCATTAAATGCACACTTTACAAAGTCGGGTTTGCACAAATCTTGTAGCACAATTAAGTGCATTAAATGCACATTTTCCAAATTAGTAACAATTTGCGAGGTTGAGTGTCATTTATAAAGTAAGTCCTTTAGCATTAATAATCTTTCACAACTTGGCAAAACAGCCCTGAGGTTTAATTGTCGTTAAAGCATGTCCTTTAGCAATCCATTGCGTGATCGCTGGTTTTCCAACACTCGTTATAACTAGTAAAGGTAACATGCTAATAAATACAGTAAGTTATACTACGTAGACGTAATAATATGATATTGATCAAGTTTGAATAAACAAATTATAAAACAAAGTTGTTGCATCTAAACACTACAACGATTTTATGACTCCGGCTTTTATTTAATCAATTAAGCTTTTATATTGAGTCGAGTTATACACACCACTGAATAAGATTTATTTTATACAAAAAAGATTTGCTTAATAAAGTATTAGTCGTTCTGGACATTAAAGAAATTATCCGATTGAAATGTTGAAGACTTTTCTCAGATGAAATCAGATACAAAGATCAAATATGCTTTATAATTATTTTTTATAATTTCTGAAAACAATGTTAAACGTGATGAAACAAATTGTATATTCTAGAGAGTTGGTCAAGTACGACTTTCAATACCACATCATATAATACCACATCATATGATAACATAATATTTATCTTTATCTTTATCTTCATGTTTATTATCTTCATATTTAATAAACGACAGTTATAAAAGTATACGCGTCATTGACTTGATTCATCTCATTCAGACTTGTCACAATGAGATGACCGGTCACCTTCACGCACCCTTCACACGTCACCTCATTGTTTTGGCTCTCGTCACGCCACCAAGCAATAAAAGGAATGAAAGGTGAGTCTCCTCACCACTCAACTTTTGTGCAAATGTGAGACACCCTCTCTCTCTCTCTCTCACACACACACACACACACACACACACACACACACACACACACACATATATATATATATATATATATATATATATATATATATATATATATATATAGATAGAGGGCGTTCTTGTAGTGATCACCTTTAAAATAAAACAATAGGAACCATTGTAAACCATTGGATCAATCATTATGATAGAAATCAACTCTATTTAGATAGAATGGCATAATCGTAATAAACTAAAAACTAATGGCAATGTATCAATTAAAAACTACATTAATAGGCCCTTGATTTAAGTTTTGAATACTAGAAACCCGCAATTAATATCTTTTCGGTTTCGATATAAAAATTCCATTTACATCGATACATGAATTAATAGTTGTACACTTGAAATGTCACGCAACAAATAGTTTAGCCCAATTCTTTTCATATTTTTGGGATACGACCATATACACTTGTATTAATTTTTGATACATCGATAACACAAATTATTTAGCCCAAACCTTGTTCAATCTATATTAATACGCCTATGTAGTATGAGATCACTCTTTAATACATATCAATATATTCTTTGACGCCGACTATTTTCTAATTAATTCATGATCATCATATAATAGCTTATTTCTCAAGTTCATTTTTTTCCAACTCGTAACTGTGGACGGAACAAGGGGTTCCTGCGGTGGGGTGTTAGTCGGGTCGGGTTGGTCGGGTTCGGGTCAATTCGGGTCGGGTCAAGTCGGTCGAGGCTAAAATAATTTACCGAACCCGACCCTATTTGAACTCGGGTTAGTCGGGTTCGGGTCAATTCGGTCGGGTCAACTCGAGTCGGGTCAATTCGGGTTGGTCGGCCGAATATAAGTTAAATAGTGACAAAATTGCCTATTTGTTCTAATTTATATAGAAAATTTTAAAATAAATAAAAAATAAAAAATCCTTATTCGGTCAAGCGGTTGACCCGAACCCGACTTAGCCAAAAAATCTCAACCCGATATCCGACCCTATTTAGTATTCGGGTTACTCGGGTTGACCGACTAACCCGAATTCAATTTCTTGATAACCCGAATTCAGAATATGCTTAGTTGGATTCGGCCGGTCGGATTTTGACACCCCACTGCAGTGTCGGAACCCCTATGAATTTTTCGATATAGTGTTAATTTTGAAAAAACATCAATTTTTCTAAATGCCTCTTAAATGCATGCGATCTATCAAAATTTGTTTATATATTACGGTTCCAAAAATTATGTATCCGGTCATATTTGGTTATGATTCCGTCCACTCGTCAGTAACACACAAGTGACACACTACAATTTGTTCGAATTTAGACTCATGTTTGAACTAAGTTTTGGTAGACAAAAATTATAATCAAATTATATATGCAACATTGACACATGAAGTTTCTTTAAGAACAATAAAGTTTTTGTTACATTTGCTAGTCATTGTAGTTACCACCATTATACAAAATTAATCTATCCTTATTGTGTTTATCGTGACACACTAAATTTTTATACTTTATTTATAACCCTTTAAATTTATAGTGACACATCAATTTTTATAGACCAAATTAGTTTATCCTTATTTATAAACCAAATTGTTTTTCGTTATTAAATTTATCGTGACACTAATTTTTTTATACTTTATTTATGACGATTTAATTTATAATGACACACCAATTCGAAACATATATAGTGACACACAATTTATATATATATATATATATATATATATATATATATATATATATATATATATATATATACATAAATATTTTGATACATATATAGTGACACATTAAAATTTTAGTATATTTGTAGTGACACTAAATTTTTTGATACATTTATAGTGACACATTAAAATTTAATATATTTTTTGTGACACATTACAAAATTTTAATACATTTATAGTGACACAATATGTTTATCACACAAATTTTCTTGACAAATATGTAGTGACACACAAATTTTTTTGATACATTTGTAATGACACACTAATGATTATGACATATTTTTAGTGAAAAATTAAGCCTTTTTACACATTTAGTTTCATAATTAAATGACATATTTTTAATGACAAATTTTAGTGAAATAATTTAATACGTTTGTATTAAAGAAAATAACAATTGTTACATTTGACACATTTAGATTCCAACTTTGATCAAAAACCAAAAGTCACCACATCATGTTACATTGCCGTGCTTTCAAACAACCGGATTGCGCTTTTATACAACTAAATAAACAAAAAACTAAGAAAAGTTACCACATCATTTTCCATACGAGACAACCAACACATAAATAAAAACAAACGACATCATAACTCATAAGACTAAGAAGAAAGCGGTAGCATTTTACAAAAGCCAATCAAATGACATGACCATACTATCAACCATGAGTTATTGATTACAACCACTTACGGCTCGCATAAAATTATGACTAACAATAATATCGTATCAATTTCTTGATCAAATACCAAATCCACGAATCACGCTAAAATGTTCCAATATCCGAAGCCTCGATAAAAAATGAGAACGTGTATAACCTTCACCAATTTTCGTGGGTTTCTTTGTAAAAGAAAATAGATATTTTAAATAGCTTCCTAGCAGCAACAACATGGACAATGGGACACAAAATCGATCGGGATATTTATGAGGTGGTTCTTATTTTTGGTGTAAATTTTTAGATCTAAAATGAGAGTGGTTTACATCTTGAAAGGATAAGTGACACTAATGGTTTTTGTAATAGTTAATCAAGCTAATAAATAGCGAGAATAAATACCTCTGCCCTTTTATTTTGTTTTACGTTTAAGCTTTTTGTTTAAAGAAAATAACACTTGTTGCAATTCTATTGGTTCTTATTATTTTTATTTTAAGCTTAGTCATCACATGAACATAAATATATATATATATATATATATATATATATATATATATATATATATATATATATATATATATATATATATATATAGTAGGATACAATGATAAGTAAATTAAAATAAGAAGTGGTGAAGTGATCAAAACCACGCATTTGAGATGCAACGACTTGCATTAGATGCATTTCTATTCATATAGATGCAATATCTTGAGTTTGAAAGTTAATTTGTTGTATATATGGTGCAAATTGATTTTCATGATTTTGCACGTGCGAGAGGAACAAAAACAAGACAAATCATGAAATGCATCTAATATACGTATATGCATCGATTAAAGCAAGAAACACACTATGGTGCGTTATAATGCATCTAAGATTATAGAGATGCATCTAATTTAATGCGTACATCTCGAATTTGCGGTTATAGTTCTTGTTCCTTCTTATTTTAAGTAATCTTCTTATTTGATCCTAACCCTATATATATATATATATATATATATATATATATATATATATATATATATATATATATATATATATATATATATATATATATATATATATATATATATATATATAGAGAGAGAGAGAGAGAGAGAGAATTTAGATCAAATAAGATCAAACTTAAAGTTGTTAAAATTAGATCCAACTAAAATTTGACAAGTGACACTCTTCTTATAATAAAAATATTTTTATTAACTACAACTAAAATTATTAAAGTTTCGATAGATTTCTTTTTAAAATTTACAAAACCTAGTTGATACACTTTGCTTAGAAATGTAATGTGTATCAGTTTTAATATTTATTAGTGTAATGTGTATCGGTGTATCACTAATCCAAACTAATGTATCATTTGGTTATTAGTTGCTAAAATGTTAAATTGTATTAAAATTACTTTTTTTGTGTATTATTGCTAAAATTGTTATTTATAAATATTTTAGTGGTTTTTAGACTAGATCTTATTTTTACAACTTTAAGTTTGATCTCACATTAACTCTCCCATATATATATATATATATATATATATATATATATATATATATATATATATATATAAGAGGAGGCATGCACATAAAATGCCACTTGGCATCCCATAATGCCATGTCATATTTCCATGTCATCATTATATTTATGTGGCATTTATTTTATAAATTAATTGAAAAATATTTCCATGTCATCATTATCATTATATTTATGTGGCATTTATTTTATAAATTAATTCAGAAAATTCGGATGTATTTTCCCAAAAACCAATTAACTAGATTCGAACATGGGTCTATGAGTAAGGCTACCATATAGTTTTACCTTTGCACCAACACATTACTTGTGATTTATTTTGCAACCTATTATTGATAAAGGTATGTAATTAAAGAACACAAGTAATTTTAATAAACCTAATCTCACGTAAAAGAAATCACGGTTCATTCATAGTACATATTTTTACTTCAAACCCTAATATCATCTTTCATCTCCTCTAATAATCGTCAATTTTATTGTGTAGTCGATTTGGAATTTGTTTTCATTATTCATAATTCATTATTGATCTTCATAGTACTCTTTTATATGTTTACAAGTGTGTATAGTTAGCATTCGTTTTTTTTCTTTTTCTTTGCAAAACTATGCTTGATACAATGATTGATCAATGTAAGTTTCTTTTAGTAATCTTTAGTTTATGTGTTAAAGTATATAGCTCTTATATGCTTATGTTTAATTCTATTGTTTGTTTATAGCTTTGTTTAATTTAAACATACACAATTTGTTTTATGAAATCGTTAGATTCCAACAAGATGAAACACATATGAAACTCTTTTTCGATACATTAATAAGACTAGATAGATGAAACCATTGAATGTTAAGTAGCAAGGGGACTAAAGACAAGGTGTCATGGTGATCTCAAGTGAAGTACGACCTCGGTATATCATGTGTTGGTCGGGAATCATAGTATGTTGAGGTAGCGAGAAGAAGCGAGCACAACCAGTCTCTGAATCTTAATCCATTTGTAATATTTATTTATGCATTATCTTCCTTTTATAAATATTTATTACGGATAGCAATTTTATTATTACCTCTGATTTGGTTTTCCATTAGCATTATATGCTAATGTATTTTGTTTAAACTTATAAGGTCATATGGGTTCATGGTGCTTTTAAGATCGGTTTGGTCTTTGAAAAGCTTGGAAAGTCGGAAAATATAATGCAATCTTGTGTATAGTACGTGGTAGTATACTTATCCCCAACTTTCTATATTCAATATTGTGATCGTAATAATATAACAACTTTAGTTTGTATTTTGTGATAAAAAGGGTTATTTATTTAGGTAATGTCTTTTTAAGCTAAAACATTTTATGGAATGGGTGCTTCTCAATGTGTGAAATTTGACTTCATGCTTGCAAATACCACATCTTACATGTAAAATAATCACACATACTTGGCGATACCTACATACTTATATCTATAAGTTATGGTTTTGTAGGTAAGGGTGATACTACCTACTATGATGCGTTGCTAATTCATTTGCGTCTGGAGTACTTTCAGTTGGTCTTAATTCATGTTACATTTATATTTGAAGACTAACAATCTTCGATACAATACCAAAATTGTCAATGGAAGTATTACTTCCTATCTTATGAGATTACAGCAAGTGGTCATGTGCGACATTTGAATGCCTACATATGACATCTATGGAGTCATTATTATTTACATTTCTTTTACATGTATATTATCTTTATTACGACACGATCTTGAACCGTTTGTTGCTTTAAATACCTAGATACATCAAATCTGACTCCCGGATATATCATTGTCACAAAGAAGCAGTGAATATCGTGTGTTTTGCTAAAAGGTACATTGATCGCTACTTCTACATTCGTTTCGACATGCTTTCTTGACATGCATATATGTATTTCAAAGGTTTAAATGTCTTATATCGTGCCGCTTTGTTAACTGTACAGTTGTCGGTGTTCGAGGTGGTTTTGGATGTTATTTTGGGGTGGTTTGATCCGTTGAGTAACGCGATTAGTGGTCGGCGAGGTTTGTGTAAGGAAGAATAGAGGAGCGTATGCGCCTCAGTTTAATCTGTTGCCTACGGATAGTGGTTGCTTCCACCATCGGTGTTAACCAAAATAAACCGAAACGAATTGATCCATTAATCGCAAGCGTCTGTGTCCCTAGCACTCTTCTTTGACTCGGTGTCTTGGACCAATGGGTTGTGAAGAGGCAAGATACTTATGCTCATACCAGGCCTACCACTAACCCGGTGACCTACCGTTTCCACCTCCACTACTTTAGGGCCATTCGATTTTTTTGTTCATATTATGGTTTTATTTGTGTATCTGATTGAGGCTCACCGACTTGATATAGCATTCACTCATTCAGTCCCTTCATGATCTATCGAGGATTGAGTAAGTTTAAATCGATCTATCGGAAGATAATCCATAATATAGTAAAATATAGTGTCTTTTGATAGTTGACATGATGCTCCAGCCGGTGTATAATGAGACTCGGGTTCATATTTTTCTTCGCCAATTAGATGCTTATGTTTTATGTTGGTTGTTTTACCCGACTTCAGCAGTTGTGTTTTATGATTATGTGTTTGGTAAAGAGAGCATACAAGAGAGAGCAAGCATGCATGCAGACAACATGAACATGGAGAGAGTACTCATGACGAGGTGTTGACAATCTTGCACCTATGCATCACATGTCGATTAATAAGGCAATTAAGTTGAAATAAAACAGTCATACTTGACTTAATTTTGTAAGAACCTTAAAACATTGCATACAATCTAACCTTAAGATGCCAAGTTTGCTATTTAAATCGATTTTTCTTTGAATTAGAGGTGTTTAGCATTGCGGTAATAGAACATATTTCAAGAGACCGTGTTTGGATGCGATTCGATATTAGTAAATTCCATTTGTTGTAACTGATCGCAAAACACAAGCATGTATCATTTGATATTGAACCGACACACACCCAAGAGAGTTCATTAGGGGTTCAATGACCAAAATCCATATTCGAGTAGTGAGATTGGACATTGATGCGTGATGTTAAAAACAAAATTTGTAACCATTTGGATCTCTTGGGGCTTATTGAGGATGATTATGGAATGGATTTACTTGTAGTCGGAAATATAATTTCTCTTGATTGTGGAAAAGTCAAGTAGCCAATCCACAAACGCATTTCTTTGCTACATTACTTTCTTCCAATGATGCAACGTCGACAAGAGATTCTCATCGTATATACGTAACCTATAGGCTCGGTTTGTAACCACAATGGAGTATTTGCTATGAGCTAGCTACTAAAATACTTTTTCGACAATTAGTAATTATGTATATTTGTGTCCATTTATCGGGGTTGGATGGTGAAGCTCTTGAGCCCATGATCAAAGAATTGGATGAGGATCGAGAAGAGTCCCAAGACCCCAAGTGGAGTTTCTTGATGCCATCCGGCCGGTGAAGGCATTCTCTAATTGTGGAGAGTTTGACAATGGAAGCTAACGAAAGTGATAATATCGGCATCACCCAAAATGCTCTTCAGGTCTCCAATGAAGAAGGCGGTGTCGGAGAAAAGCCAAGAAAATAGTTCTCATGTTCTGGAAAGGTGTCTCACCCATGGGCCTTAGAAGTCAAGCAAACAGCAGAAACTTGAGATGTTTCCTAGAATTTTGCCTTACTTGACCTACGGTGAGCTTCTTTGCAATGGAAGCTCTCTGTCAACACTTTGATCCTTACCTAAAGAATTGGGTTGAGGTTGACCAGGTGCTGTAACAACATCCGAGAAAATCCAAAGGGCGAGACTGTCTCTCTGCAAGCATCAAAACAAAGGTTTGTGGTTGAGAATTTCGTTAGGTCTCAAAGTCGATGAAGACAAGTTCTCGTGTCGAAAGACTCAAGGATGTCATATTGGAAAATGGAATTCTCGAAGTTGTAGTCAAACATCTAAAGGATAGTTTTGCGTTTACATGAGAAGTTGGTTTTAAAGGAGGGTATTACCTTTGCTTCATGCCTTGGAAGGTGTCTCTGGAAACTTGTTGGATACGCTCTCGGATCTGAGAGGAAAAAGGACGGGTTTACATTCGAAAAGGTTCACGGATTGCGGAATGCAACACGCACGAAATGAGACGCCTCGCCTTAATGAAGAGAAAAGAGTTGCTTGGTAATTTCTTTTTAGGAAATTAGTTCGTGATCTAATCGGTATATAGATGCATTGATTAATTTTTGTAATTGAATATCATCGGGGACTTGGGATGCGTCAAGAGTTGGCTTCGATGGTGGTAAATGCATTGTTGTTGCTCAACCAATCCTTGAAGGTGCGGAAGAGATGTAAGAAGAGGAAGAGGGGTGGCTTGAATGGTATGCCGTGAGGGATACAGGTCTTAGACAAACAGACTTACTTAGTGTCTACACATTTAGTAAGCGGGTGAATCTTGGTGACGAGACTTCATGAAGTTCTCGTGGAGACTCTATATATACAACAGTTAGTCATTTCAACATCATACATTTCCAGTGCCACCGGGATGCCAAAAGAGATGCGGCACTCAAGACTCCAAAGAAGGAGTGGGATGGTGCACCATCGAAACAATGAGACACTTTGCAATAATTTATGCGTAATAAGAGGTTTCTTTGTTCCTTGACTCGATATACACATTATGTTGATCAGTAATGGGATTATCTTAATGGCCTCGGACATGCTAATGGAAGCCGACTTGGTTATTAACTTATGATATAGTTACATATGTTGCTTAAAATAACATTATATATTTCATAACTTGCATCGAAGCCCGCCTTGATGTAAAATTTTCGTTGTGAACAAAATGAAAGTGCTTAACAATCTGGATGTGATTCTTGTGTGTGTGTGTGTATAGACCGGTGAAGAAATAAAGGAGTAGGAATGATGAACATTGAAGGACTCTTAGGATTTTCTACAGTCCATCATGGTCTATCTAGCTATGTCACCATCACCTTCTTTGATCTCTTCGGATGGAGGTTTCAAAATCCAAAACACACAACTTGCTCACTATTTGAATCGGGATATTGAATTCATCATGCGAGGATGGTACATGCTAATAGAGGTCCGGTGACGACTTTTCACGATGGATTATTGAAGGTATGTAGTTATTTTTTGACTTATACGTAGTTTTGTTAATATCTCCCTACTGAATCACCGTTTTCTTTTCGGGCCATTGTTTGTACAAAGCAACTTAATATCGTTTCTTCTTAAACTTTAAATCATAGTTAAAGAAAATAACATGAATCAAAGCCTAACACGTATCAATTTTAAATTTTTAACACTAGTCTATGATAATATGAATATAAATTATTTTGAATATTCTATGCATAAAAGGATATTTAATCATATGTAGTTTTTAATCATAAGTCTTTAATTATCGATAATTAGTTTTAAAATGACGGTTAAAAAGTGTTTATGACCCACTTAAAAATATGTTGTTTTAGCATTTCACGTTTGCTCCTTTTTCATTCTCTGTCACAGCCTTCTAGCGTCAACGAGTCGCCCCACTCACATCCCACGAGTAGTCATCGTCGTCACACGCGCCATAACCCAAGTTGACCCATTATATATTAACGGGTTCAAATTTCTATTTCTAGCCATTGATTGGTCGTTTATAACGGACTTTGGGATGGTTTTAAGTGGGAGAATACGAGTGCGTTTTGGCTTTGTTCTTTGTTACATTTAATGATAGGCTTTTAGGTGTAATAATCACTCATTAGGTAGTTAACAAGGTGGTGAAAGTTCCACACACATAATAAAGACATTGAAGGTAAACTTCAAAAGAAATGTGGTTGAAATGTTTAATGTTAGTGAGTTGCATGTTTCTTTCTTCATTATTTTATCTTTTGAACTTGAAGAAATTTAACTGCTAAATTGATAGATTTGATTACATAAAAATGAAACTTTTTTTTTTTTTTTTTTTTTTTTTTTGTCGTTTGTGACATTTAATCCTTATATATTTATGCACAAGGCTCATATATCCATATTGAATGTGGTGGAAAAGCAAAATTAGTGAATGGTGTTGTTAAGATTGGCGTCTTTGAGCCGATTAGCGAAATATATACGTATGTCATGATTTAACCAAGAGTGAATGTGACTTGGTGTTGATTTCAATGTGCTAAGAGGGTGTTTGGATTAGCTTATTTTATGGCCTTAGGACTAAGATATTTATGATGTCACATGGATATGGTAACTGTGAGGTTGACACATTTACTTTGGTAGCACTGGAATTGATGGTTGCGGTGGCAGTGAGTGATATACACAAACACACGATCATGTGCCTATTTTTATAGTTTTCATACTTACGTGAAAGCTTATCTTAGATAAGTGAATGCCTACCTATTTTGCAACATCGATTGTCTATGCTACTCTTGTTTGGGTGTGGTTTAATTATATAAATTAAAAAAAAATTCTGGTACAAACATGCTACTCTTAAGCAATGACTAATACATGACTTCTAAGTTATAGAAACTTGACTTGACTAGGATATTATAAGCCAGTATGTTGATTGTGTATGGAATTTATGCTTGGTATGTAGCTATTTATTTCTACTATCTTGATTTAAATGTGGCGAGCCATGCTATGCAGGGGTACTGATGTCCACAATTGTCTAAATGGGAATGGGCATTGGTGATGTTAGAGATTCTCTTCAGGTTAGTCTACATACCCAGATAGTATTTTCAGTGTAAATCTCATAACTTATTTGTAGTTTGAAATTTGGCCAGATGAATTTGGAGTTGTAAGTTTGATAATTATATGGGCTTCACTACTGAATTTGAAGTTGTAAGCTTGATAATATTCATGTATTCGTAGGCAAAATTAAAGTTCGAGAACCACAATGGTAAAGGCTGCAACTATGAATCTCAGTATGAGCGGCAAGTGCACAAGTTCGAGAACCATAATGGTAAAGGCTGCAACTATAATTGGATCAATCTTTAATCATAAATAGATTCGGTATATACTAAGAATCTTGAATTAAGATTTGTAGGAAGCTTGAGAATGTCACGAGATGTGATCAAGCAAGGTAATAAACAAATTCATCCACGGTATCAAAGATGTTCTTGAACAAGTGGTAAAGTATGTTCAGACAAAGGTGCAAGAGGGGTATGGAGCAAGAAGAGTAATTGAAATGTTGAAAGATGAACTCGAGCTTACATCGGCCATTTTTGGTTGTCCAGTTCTCGATCTTATTACAAGGAAGTCAGAACACAAAGTGATAATCACCACCGCGGACTTTAGAGCCATATGATATCCTGAATCCTATATGTCGAGCTTATATTGGTTATAAGATGAATGTACTAATTAGTGGTTTCTTCACATGTTTGCATTTGGTAAATACATATTTCAAAATGAAATTTATCAAGTTGTTTATTAATATATTTTTGATTTATTGTAGGTCATAAATGATATCATGATTTCCATGGTGTTGATGAGTGGTGAACGGTACATATAAGGATAATAATTACGCAAAATCAACAACAACGTTGTATACAAAGAAATTTTATTTCAGTATTTGAGTTTATTTGGTTGTATATTTTATTTTGTGTACCAATTTGTAACTTTTTCTCTAATATTCGATAAATGTTTAATTTTTTCATTCTTAATGAATTCAAGGCATTATATATCTTATTTTTTTTGCTAACTTATTTTTTCTAATGAAAGTCTAGCCCGTCCATCAAAACCATTATAGTGGATCAAGATAATGCAGTTACATTTATTCATTGCCATGTCTTCATTTATTTGGAGTTCACTCTTTTGTATTTATATATTGCTCAATGTTAGATATACTTTGAAAGTAAATGCGATAGCATGTACTTCTTCACTTAACATACATGCGTAATGCCTAAACATTTACGTGGTGCCCATGTCTATAAGTGATCGCCTTTAGGTGGCACATATATAAATAGCCGCCACCAAAATCCTACAAGTGAGGCAAGTAAACCCAAAAGTTTTTTTTATGTACGACGCTTTCTTTCAACATGTACCCTTTCCAACTATTTTTTATTACCCTTCTTACGGTATAGCAAAATATCCCAACGATTTTTCATACAAATTTTATTGATCACTGATTTGGTGATTGAGAAGGTGAATGGATTTCACTAAATGGTACAACGGGATTGGGTAAACAACCGCTGGATCCACCCACGACGAGTAGTGATTCAGAGACATTCATGGCATGGGCAAATCAAGTAAGGCGTCTCTAGTATTCACACAGTATCTTTTGCTGCCATATGGATGGTAATTACATAAAATTAACAACATTGTGTATTCATAACGCAATATAATCAAAGAATAATAACAAGCCATGCCTCAGGGCAAAGCCGTCATATTGATAAGTTTAAAATTTTATTTTAAAAACATCGTAAGATTACGAGAATTCTAAAACAAATACTGAAAGCAATCTTAATCGTGTATCTTGGTTTATAACAATTCGTTTAAAACTTATTGAAAATAAAACCTTATATAAATACTAACTACGTCATCCACCGAATATAATTATAATGTAAACTAAGAAATTAATGATATCAAATTTAAACAATAAAATTTAATAACTCTAAACAAAAACACTAACACTGCTCTAACTAAGTAAATGGTAGTTGGAGCATCCTTAAAAAAGCCGCCGTTTTGAATACCACCTCTGTAAGAATTACATCATCATTATCAAAACCATACAACCACAACCTTTTACCCCTATTTCTGGTAAATACACAAACATCACCGCTTAACAAATAAAATGTATCAACAAAGAAAACTCCACTTGTACCCGACAATACATACATATTCTCATCACAACAAATATAAAAAAAAACCATAAATCCATTCACAAATAATTCAAATTCCTCAACATCATCTAAATTTGGTAAAATAACAGCTAAAAGCATCTATATACAATAACTAAATAAACATAATTAACCAAAAAAAAATTAATGTTAATAATATTATCAAATGGATGTTCATGATTAATATTGTTTAGAACAAAATGTTAGAAAGTAACCTACTTTTAGCCGTTTTATAGATTATAGTAACATCAATTATACTTATTAATCGTTTAATTTAACTTTTAATAACTTTTGACTATATATTTGTTCTACTAAATCCTAAAAATAAAAACCACAAATCAAAATACTTACCTGCTTTAAGTGGTTTCATGGATTATGGTAACTTCAATTATATATCTTAACCATTTCATTTAACTTTTAATTATTTTTTAGTATACATTTGACCACAAAATCAAAAAAATAAAAACCACAAGTCATACCCGTCCATCGGATGGTTTTGACACTAGTATATATATATATATATATATATATATAGAGTGAGGATCAGTGCGGATTTTTTAATTGTGCGGATGGATCGGACCGCCCATTTAGATCGATCTTGACTTTTGTAAAAAGTCAAGATCTATGCTAATTTTACGGTAGCAATTGACCATGTAAACGATTTTTAATTTTTTCCTTTTGAGGATCGTTACTATTGTTATCTTCTTTCATTTTTTAATTTTTTGATTTTTACGAGCAATTTTGTTTTTTGATTATGAGTTCTATCGTGATATTAACGTTATTATGAGTCCCATTGTGATATTAATAATTTTACTTAATATCAACGCCTTTTTATTACGATATTAAGAAAACTTACGGTGATATTAAAAAATTTACTTTGATATTAAGAAAACATGTAAAAAGTAACCGGGATATTAACAATTTTATTAAAAAGTTACTTTGATATTAGAAAAAACTTAATATCATCGCTAGTTTAGAAACTCGCTAGCCTTAGTTAGTAGTGATATTAAGAAAGCTTGATAATTACGGTGATATTAACAAAATTCATAATATCATTGTACCTTTTAACCATGAAAATGTTTTTTATTACGAATTTTTTAGCGATTCTTAATAAATTGTTGTCCTCTTTCTTTTTAATTTTTCGATTTTTTTGATTTTTTAATGTTCGTGATATTATCCGCACCATCCCTACTTAAAATGTAATCCGCACCGATCCCTTTCCTATATACATATATACATATATATATATATATATATATATATATATATATATATATATATATATATATATATATATATATATATAGAGTTAGGATCAAATAAGAAGATTACTTAAAATAAGAAGGAATAAGAAGAACTATAACCGCAAATATGATATGCACCGACCTAAATTAGATGCATCCTTATAATTTTAGATGCATTATAACGCACCATAGTGTGTTTTCTAGCTTTTAATTAGATGTATATCATTATATTAGATGCATTTCATGATTTCTCTTGTTTTTGTTTCTCTGCCTGCAAAATTATGAAAACCAATTTGCACCATCTATACATCAAATTAACTTTCGAAACTCAAAATGTTGCATCTATATGAATAGAAATGCATCTTATGCAAGTCGTTGCATCTCAAATGCGTGGTTTTTGTCACTTTCACCACTTCTTATTTTAATTTACTTCTCACTGGATCCCTATATATATATATATATATATATATATATATATATATATATATATATATATATATATATATATATATATATATATATATATATATATATATATATATATATAAATGTATCATTTATTCACTTATAAGTATTATAGATAGCTATCGCACAAGCCCGATTGAGGGTTTAGGTCCATTAGGGTTTCATTATATATTTGCCTCTATATATATCGTATCAATAAAACGTATGTGTTATATCTTATTGATTCACAATTTATAATGGTGACTACATATGAAACCCTAGATACCCTAAACACACAAATGGGCTTGTACCTATTTATCTTCTAATACCTCCAGCAATCCGAGCGTTGAAATCACGAAAGCTTGGATTTGATTAGAAAACTAAATAAACATTAAAGGAATAAAAGTTTTATTGATGAAGACGTTCGACAGCAAACAAAGACAAATCTCCATCTGCAGAAGCAAAAGCAAATTAAGCGGTGTTAAAGCACAATCTCTAAAGCAAATAATTAATTTTGATGACAACATCCAATAGCAAGCGAAAATTAATCTTTATCATACAACAACATCAAAGGCAAAAGCAAAAACACAAAAATAAAAGTAAATCATAGACCCTTTTTTTTAACTTGGGTTTGAGAAGAGGATAGAGATATTTGGTGACGGCTAGGGTTTGACAGGATAACATGGTATCGGAGCATGTCTGATCCTCAGACCTGGGTGTCTGAGTTGAGTCGCCTCTTCTATGTCACCTCTTCAAACCCTAGCCGCTACTATATATCCATTTAAAAAAAAGTTTAGGATTTATTTTTATTTTTGTTTCTTTGCTTTTGATGATGTTGCATGGTGATGATTATTCTCCTCTTATTGTTTGGATGTCTTCATCAACAATATGTTATTTGCTTTGACTACTGATTTGCCTTTGTTGCCGCTTGAATAATTGCTTTCGCTTATTTCCGGAATTCTTCATCAAAAAATTATGCTTTTATTGCGTTAATGGTTAACTATCTTTATTTTTGTTTTTATATTTAGCTTCGTGTTTTAATAATTAATTTCTTCTTCCAATTTGAGCTTTGGCAATTTCGCGCTCAATTATGGGGAGTATTAGTGGATAGATATATCCCAAGCCCGATTAAGGATTTGGGTCCATTAGGTTTCATTATATATTTGCTATATATATATATATATATATATATATATATATATATATATATATATATATATATATATATATATCGTATCAATAACACGTATCATCTACGGGGTGTTTCTAACAATAAATACCTTATATCCCATCATTTTTATACAGAGCTTCAAACATAATCTTTCTCAATATATACACAACTCAAAAAAAATATTAATCAATCCTCATTATCTAAATGAATTTCATAACGTTCTTGTTCACAGACGCACCGAAAGAAGAAGAAGTTATGAGTAAGGTCATATTTTTTTAGTAAACTGTTGTCGTTTATTAGAAATAGACGACAACGTGTGAGGCATCGACCGACGAGAAACGTCGTAAATAGAGCTCGTTATGGTGCTTATGATTATTTAGTCGCCCCCTATTTTAGTGCGCATCCGATGTACGATGCATATCATTTCTAGAAGAGGTTCCGAATGAATTGAAAGCTATTCACAAGCATAGTTGAAGAAGTAACTAGTCATTGTACATATTAAGTCATAATACTGGTTGTACCAAAACATAAGGCATTTCGGCTTTGATGAAGTGCACATCTGTAATTCGTCAATTGGAATATGACACCGTTCCTGACGCCTTTGATGAATATTTGCAAATTGGTGCAACAACTTTTGTGATTCTTTTGATTATTTTTGTAAGTCTATTATGGAAATTTTTGGAGCAGAGTATTTGGAAAAATGTACTTACAATGATGTTGAAAAGCTATATGCGTTTCATGAAGAAAAGCACTGGTTTTCGAAATGTTAAGAAGCCTTGACAATACAACTGGGAGTGGTTTGGTTGTCTGAAAGCATATAAATGGCAATTTAGACGTGATCATGGTCCAAATCTATTCATTTTGCTAGAAGTTGTTGCGTCACTAGACTTATGGATATGACATGTTTTCTTTGGTTTTTCTGGGGCGAACAATAACATTAACGTTATACATCAACCACCTCTATTCAAAGATTGCAAAGGAAAAAAGCACCAGAGGTTCCATTTGTGACTAACGACGTCACTTACACATGAGGATATTACTTTGTCGACTGGATATATCCGGAATGGATTACACTTGTGAACTCGATTTCAGAACCAGCAGACGATGACCACAAGAGAATACGGTATAAGCGAATGCATGAAGCGGCAAGAAAAGATGTGGAACGAGCATTTGGTGTTTTGAAAAAAAAATGTGCTATATTAGCTAATCCCGAACGACCAACGCGTTTGAAAAAAAATAAAGAATATGATGTATACATGCATCATATTACATAGTATGATTCGAAAATACAAAGAGAATGTGATACCCCAATTGGCATCTTAAAGAAGCACATCAACCGGACGATATAAATTGCTCTTTATTTTTACTATCAACATGTATAAAAATCTTAATACCAATCATAAATTTAACAAAATTAATCTAAATTACATATAAAGCATTTTAAACATTTGCTTTTAACTTTTTAAAATTTTCAAAATAATATCTAAGCAATACAAGTTCTAAAACTATGTTTCTGAGTTATTTAATACAATCAATACAACTATATACTATTTATAATTAATGTTAGACTAAAATCAATTTTGTAAAAATTGTGAATCGAGAGTCGGGCGGTCGACCACCGCAATGAGTAATCGGTCAAGACGGGATTAATCGGATTGGCATTTCCTACAAGTTTTGGGTATTTCGAGACCAAACTAAAGATCTTAAGCGATTCCAAGCATACTATATTTCCAAACCTCAATAAAAGGCTCAAATTCTGACTATGAGGCCCATTGTGCGTTAAAAGTGAAATAAACGATCGCCATTGTGCGTCATGAGTGAAATTATTATTTTTTTAAAGTTGACCGATTCGGCCGATTTTTGACCGATTCAGCTGATTTTTGGCCGAGTTTTTTACCTGGCCGATTTTTTGACCGATTTTCAAAATTCTACAAGGTGTATGGCCGATTACCGATTAATCGGCCGATTCGGCCGATTTTTGCAACACTGCTAAAAATACCCACTCATTCAAAAATACAAGTTTTAAAACTATGTTTATAATCATTTAATGCATTAATACATCTATATAACACATATAATTAATATTAGTCTTAAATACATTATCTTTAAAAAAATACAATTAATATATCATAATGTACAAACCAAACAAGCTACTAGTGTGGTCATAACCCGATCACTTAAATTTGGCTGAAAAGAATCGTACATGTTAAAGTACGAAAATTTTCAGGTGGTTTAAGAAGTATGAAAATGTGTAACTTTTGAATACCGTAATTTATATTTTGTTAAGCAATGTCATATATAGACATATATTAATCATATATTTGCACGAACTAAAGTATACTAATCTATGTTTATACGTCATATAATATTCGATGATTATTTAAACAACATTTATTGATTAGCAAGTATCTTTCATAACCAATCATCACAACTTCGTAATACTACCAACTATCGCTTATGTATTGTCATTGCATCGTGAGATTCGTTACATTACGGGTACTATACTATTTTTATATGAGTTTGTGTGCGATAAAGTGATAAAGTTATTACTTAAAGTTATCGCCATGCTAAAGCTATCATCAAGAAAAACTTTTAATCAAATAATATCGTTCTTTAAAAATTTTGATTACAGAGTATCCGTCACTGCAATACGCGAGTACCGTTATGTGTACTGATCTCTGCGTTTATAAGTTAGATAAATTTGTTCACGTATTTGAATACAAAAATTTATTACTTTTTTATTCCTACCATGGTGAAGATAAATTTATTTGTTTTTCCGGTTGTTGATTATTACGTTCGTAATACGTGGGCCAAGTATGGTATTAAAAAGGTTATGATGAATGCGAAGGGGTTCTTTTTCTTTAAGTTTTCCACCCGTAAAGGTGTTGATGATGTTCTTGAAAACGGACTGTGGATGATTAGGAATGTGCCAATTATTCTTAAAACTTGGACGTTGAATACTAATCTGCTTAAAGAGGATCTGACTAATATTCCATGGGTTAAATTACATGATGTGCCCCTTGCTATGTTTTCTGATGATGGTCTCAGCCTCCTAGCAACATTGATTGGTACGCCAAAAATGTTAGATTCTTACACTAGTCAAAAGTGCTTGGAACCATGGGGTCGAAGTAGTTTTGCTAGGTGCTTGATTGAAGTTAAGGCGGATCTGGTTCTTAGGGAGAGCATCACGGTTGATATACCATTACTTGATGGGACAGGGTCTACTATTGAAAAGATTCGGATTGAATACGAATGGAAACCGCCTCGGTGTGATACGTGTAAGCTGTTTGGTCATACGCTGCTTGATTGTCCTAAATCTGTTCCACCTCCTACTCAGCCTAAACAGGGTCTTAATGATGGTTTTCAAACTGTCAATAACAAGAATAAGGGTAGGAATGGTGGCCCAAGTGTTCCAGGTAAGAGAGGTTTTACTAAACATGGTGTGGGTCCTAAGTTTAGGTATCAACCTAAAGTGCCTCCTCCTGAACCCAAGAAGGTGGATAATACAAAGAAGAAAACCATTGAAATGGATAGTACGAGTGGGATGAAGATTGCTACATCTAATCCTTTTGCTTCACTTAATATGATCGATACTAATGAATGTGTCACTCCCATCGACGTAGAGGATTCGGTAGTATAATGGAAGCAAAGGAGGTTGGGTCTCTTAAAACGGTTATGTATCACAAGAACCGCCATGAGTGATTCAATGGACGCTAACGAGGTTGGTCCTACCCTTATTGTTGAGAAAATTGGGGATTTTGAAAAGCTTCTTATTGATGGGAAAGCTACTCTTGTTGATGATGATAGTAATCCTATTAAAAAGGTTGATTATCCAGGTAATAAAAATGATTTTTCGTCTACTTCTTCTACTAAAAGGGTTAACCCATTCTCTAAGGTGGGGGAGATTGTTGATTCCGATAGTGATGAAGAGGAGGTTGTGAACACTTTTGATGAGTCGATGAACCTATCTGGTGGTGGTCATGATCGTGAAGATGATTATGATGACTATGCTGATCAGGTCTATGATATTCCGTGAAATTTGGATGCTTATTATGACACGTATGGTATCAAGCTCAAGGCCTTGGTAGGAAGTACTTTTATTTCCATAGGAGTCAAATGTTTCTTTTGAGTAGTGGTTTATTTTCTTGTATAGAAAATAATAATTATCTTGTTATGTAAGCTTTCCGCCAATATATGTAACGGATGAGATATGGGATTCACCCATATCCTTTGTACTTAAACGTTTTTGAAGTAATATATTTACCGGTATTGGACCTTTTATCCAAAAAAATAAAATAAATTTATTTTACAACATGAACTTAATGACATCCCATCGGCCGACTATTTACATTTTCCTTGTGATTTGTTTATCCATTGTTTCAGAATTCCACAAAATCAAAATCTAGTAAATAGATATATGGTTATGGAAGGGGTGTTGATATCACACCATTTTTTATACATACATCACAATTGTGCATTCTTGTCTTGTATAGTGTGCATTACAATGTTATACAATGTGATGTATGTATAACAAAAATGGTGTGAGTATCAACCCCATTCTAAAAGTGTAACACCAAAGAACACTTTAATTTTCTCATTAAGTTTATTTAACTCTATGCAAATATATATTGTTGTTTCATGCATTTTTAACGTGACATACTGACTTTTAACAGGATGTCATGGTTTTATTTCGATCACATTTAGTACTGCCAGCTAAGGCATTGCTTTTAGAGATATTTCTAATTGCATAAGAGCATGCTCAAAGGCAACGCCCAACGGCGTTAAAATGCAAAGAGGAGGAGGCGTTGAGCAAACAACGCGTTAAAGGGAGAAAAAATTTTCAAAACACCCTCAGAACGGCTACTAGCCGTTAGGTTTAAAAATCCATTTTAACCCTAAACGCTAGTTAAAAAAATAATAAAAAATAAAAAAAAAAAATTTACCACTATAAATACCCAATTAAAACATCATTTTTTCACACTTCCACTACTAAATCCTCTCAATACTCTCAATCTTCAATCTTTTATTCACCGCAAAAAAAAAATGTCGGAGGCAACGATGATACTTTCTTCAATCTTCTCGGTGGTGGGTAGAATCCTCAAACCCGGTTCATTATCTAACCCAACGCGGTTCATCTTCAAACCCCAACCCACTAGGCTTCTCGAGCCAAGAAATGTGGCAACAACATCAACAATTTCTCTTTTATCAACAACAACACCAACAAAGCACCTTAAACTCCAACTTTCAAAACCTACAATTCACACAACAATCACAACAATCACAAACTGAAACACATGATGTTCTTTGAGACACTCACGCCTCCTCCAAAAAGGAAAAGGTCGATAAGCGAAAATAAAAATCCAAAGACCCCGAGCCCGAACCAATTGATTACGATGAAGAGGAAGTTGTTGTTCTGCGTTGGACTCAAGCAGAGGAAGCATTACTTGCAAGGTATTACATAGTCGTTTTGAGGATCCGAAGTTGAAAAGTGTCAACCCGAGATACGTTTTGGTATCGGGTCGAAATGAGTTCAAAAGAAACAACTTTCAACGGGCACCAGGACATGATGTCAAGCAAGTGGAAAACGTTGAACGACATATGCACAAAGTTCAACTCTTGTTACGAGACGCGCAACGGGATCAACGAAGCGGGAAAGTGAGTGGATGTGATGAAACGGGCAAAGCAATGGTATCGTGAGGAAACCAAAGCAAGACCGCTTGGTCTCGATGAAGCTTGGGAGGTTTTGCGTCATTATAAGAAATGGGACACGCGAACCGGTTGATTTAACCGCGATGTGCCAAGCCAAACAAACGAGGCTTTGTTTGGTAATGATGAACAACCACGCCCCATGGGAAAGAAACGTGCTACTAAGAAAGCAAGATCCGAGAGCACGACAAGTCATCGGGGAGTAAGCTTTGGAGGAACGAGCTCGTCAACTTATTTCACCGAAACTATGGCAAACGCAGTATCATATGAACGTGAAACCGCCAAGCGGCGATCGGGCCCAAAGAGAAAAAGATCTTACAATAACAAGGTTGGAAGAGATAAAGTTTTTATGGCGCTTATTGAAGGGCAAGATCCAATGGTCGTGGCTTGGATCAATGACGAAAAAACCGAATCATCAAAAATTTAACTTGAAACCTCGTCGAGATTGTATTCTCGTCATTTCCTTTAATTTGTTGTAACGTTTTATTTGCAAGTGTGTTTTTTTTTTATTTTGTTGTAACTTTTTTAATCTCGTTTTGTAATATGTTTTCAATTTTAATGATATGTTTAGTTTAATAAATGAAGTGTTTGTTTTAGTTTAGGGGTTGAAATTGAAAATATGAAATGTTATTGATGTTATTGGAATGTTATTGTTGTGGGTGTTTTTGGGAATGTTAAGGTGAAATGTTAAAGTTCGATGCGATGTGACGTGGACGGTGTTATTGATGTTATTGTGTTATTGTTGGGAATGCTCTAAGATTAATACAATACGTATATTTAACATTAAAATTAGGGAACTTAAGTTCTAAAATGTGTTCCTAGACATATTGTTTCTTCCTAGCTTAATGCACTAAACACTTAAGTCCCATGCAAGAATAGTCACGCTGTACTTTTATATCACCTTTTGCAAGTAATTTTTATTTATTTAATGCACGTTATAAGAGGCTCTCTATAGGCCAGTTTTCTATTAAAATCGAGCATAACAAAAGTTTATTCTTTCACTATCCCACTTGTAGCATAAGAAACACAACAGATTTATAGCAACACATCCAGAAATGGCTTCACCAAATCTTTTGTCACAAAGCAATAGAAGTGTCCAAGAGCTTGCAAAAAAAATTAAACTTGATGTCCCTCACCGCTACATCCAGGAACATCGAGAACCCACTTTTGTGTCTAACAACGCATCTTTGCCTTCTATCCCAGTCATTGACATGAACGATTTCATCAACATACTAGGATCAGAGAAGGATCAACTAAAAATCTGCGCTCTGTATGCCAAGAATGGGGAATTTTCCAGGTAAATTATACGGAGTATTTATGTAGCTAAAAGTTACGTTTGATCTCTATTATAGATGACCATAAAATGATTTATACTATGTAGCTGGTGAATCATGGAGTTGACAAATTGTTGGTGGACAAAATGAAAAAGAGGTTGTAAAGTTTTTCAACATGCCGGTGGAAGAGAAGCTAAGGTATGAGTTGAAGGCGGGTGACTATCAAGGATATGGACAAACCATACTCCATGCTCAAGATCAGAAAATCGATTGGGCTGATCGCTTTTATATGATAACTAATCCTCATCATAGAAGAAAACCCAACTTACTTCCAGAGTTCTCTCCATCACTAAGGTATTTATCTAGTCTTTTTTGAACAACAAGATTATAATTGCAAATGACACACTTAATAGCATCCATCTCCTAATACTTGTTGTATGAAACCACTATAATTATTGAAATGCAAGTGGAATCATCATTGTTAGCCAAAAACAATACTTAATTTCTCCAATTAAAATCTTAAATCTTAGCTTAATATATAGATTAATAACTTTTCTAAATACTTATAAAATGTCTAAAAATGTGCATGATTAAGAAAAATAGAAATTTATTTGTTGAAAATCATCTACCTTTGAGTCTTTGATTAAGAAAAAGAGAAACACATTTTACTAAACTCAATTTATCACTATACTTAAAAACCTCCATGTCCTTAAATTTTGCAACAGAGATACCATGGAGAACTACTTGCAAGAACTGCAAAAACTTGCCATGACTTTGTTCGGTTTAGTCGGGAAAGCAGTCGATATTGATAATCAAGAGATGATAGATGTTTTTGATGATGGAATGCAATCAGTGAGGATGACTTACTATCCTCCATGTCCCCAACCGGATCTTGTTATCGGTCTTACCCCTCATTCTGATGCTGCTGGAATTACCATTCTTCTTCAAGTCAACGGCGTCGAAGGCTTGCAAGTTAAAAGAGATGGCAAATGGATCCCGGTGAATTTTCTCCCTGACGCTTTCGTCGTAAATGTTGGAGACATTCTTGAGGTTAGGCGTCTCCCTCACTTCCTTAAATTGAAGAAAAAGATATAGTACTTGCTTGATGGGACCTGCAAAATAAATTCAAAATAAAAAGATATAAAAGCATATGAGTGTTTAAATTATTTTCTATGCATTTCTAAAACGTGGGTATTAATTTAATTCCGCTTTTTAAAAAATCAGATCACCAATTTAATCTATGGTTATGTGTCCTTTTCAAACATGTTTAAATATCATTCATTTGTACTGAAGCATGTAATCTGGGGTATAGTTGTTGGACACTAGAGTTTTCTTGTCTGTTTGACCAAAACACATCAAACACTTGATTTAAAGTTTGGTTGTCATGAATTGCAAAATTAGAGAAGTCAAGGTATAGATGTGATTAAGTTAAAAAAAAAGGTATAGATGTGGTCCAATCTAACTGCGCTATTTATGTTACTAATGAAAATACTAGTATTATGACGTTCTGAAAATTTAATTTCATTTAGGAGTAACTTAACCAAGTCATAATTTTGGTGTTAGTGAATTATCATACATGTAACAAACACATGCATGTAATTTATCGTTGGGTTTTTACATGTACATGCAATCATGCATTGATGCATATATATTTAATAGTGAGCTACCAAATCTAGATATATTGCAACCTATATATGGATCCATTTAACAATACTTATTACTTTGAATTTGCAAGTGATTATTAAGTGTGTTTGCAGATAATGAGCAACGGTGTATACAACAGCATTGAGCATAGGGCGACCGTTAATGCAACAAAAGAGAGGCTTTCATTGGCCATGTTCTTTAACCCAAAGCTTGAAGCAGATGTTGGACCTGCAAAGAGCCTCCTAACAAACACAGGAGATCCACCGTTGTACAAAACACTCGTTATGGAACAGTACCTTAAGGATTTCTTCTCACGCAAGCTTAATGGAAAAACTTTTCTCGAGAAAATGAAGATCAGAAATGGTGAAACTGAAGCTTTATAAGATATCCTAGCCTTTTGTTGATCATATACTACTAATTAATACAAAATAATTGCTCGGCGTACATGTAGGTTGTATAGTAGTTATGAGTTTCATGCTTATAAATTACTATGTAATGCCAATATTTATCAAAATCTGAAACTTTATTTGTCCACTAATTTCCTCACTTACATCTAATACAATATATGAATGATACCCGGATTCATATCTAGAGTAATAGCCCGTTGAATGTTTCCATGACCTCAATCCACTACCAGAAAACATGGGATTAGTATGAAGGCATTTATTGACAAACATATACTAATTTTAGTGAAATATGAAATGCGTTGTTACTTCAAGTCCATGATTAATGCTTGACTTTCTAGTAGTGATCTGAAGCATAATTTCTTCAATAATCTTTCTATTCTAGCCTTGATATGTGATAACTTATTAGCAAAAAGACTACAAATGTAAAATTGTGAACATGTCGGGCTCATCAAGGGTAAGAGTACAGTTAGTTAAACTAGAAACGGGTCAGAATGGTCTTGGTACAAGTAATGATTTGGCAACAATATAATGGTGAATAGTGCTATGCAAATATGATACTCGATAGGGTCATGGGTGGACTGAGCAAGGATCACAGACAATATGGGTTATGGGTCGGATTGGTTAGTGGCAGAACTAGGACTAAAAGGGACCGGATGCACTAATTTTTCTCAAATGGTATCAAGGGAAATAATGAACATGTTAAGTTTACTTGTTACATATTAATAAACTAGCTAATCAAGTACCAAAGAATCATCTTCATGATAGAAGTGAACATCTAGTGCAAATAAAAGTCTAGATGTATTGACTCTTGGATTTCAAAGCCATTTTTCTCTTTGTGATCCTCTCTTGTAAACTTCTAGAGCTTCTTGCCGTTAAAAAAAAAAACAACAAAAAAAAGGCAACCTGAGAAACATAATTTCTTTGACGGGGTGCGTTTAGAATATTTTGGAACTCTTTTTACGAAAATTAACACTATGAAAGAAAATTCCATCAGTATCCCGTGACAGCTTCCCCCACTGGGATTAGATGCACCGCTCGAGTTGGTCAAGGTCACAAGTTGGTTTAATTGTCCGTTAAAAAATGAAAAAATAAATCAAGTTTGTTTAATGAGTCATAGTCGGCTTAAAAGTTTTTTTCTAATGTTGCATGTTTTGTTGTAAACATGTATATACTTGTAAGCCGGCCGATGACTCATGAAAATATATATTCTCGTTGTGACTCCTGGCCGGAGTATTTCTTTCCTTTTTTTAATGACATTGTATATATAGATTAGAATGCAGGTGTGAATAGCAAGATGCTAGGAGCACATAGAATAGAGACCCGATCAACTAGGTTGACAAGCTATTTTAGGGTTAAAGAGCCGAGGGGAATTCCACCAAGTATTCAGACCGAGTTTTGTTGGAATATGGGATTTCTATTAGCATAATACGGCTAAAGGTGTGTGAGCCTATTAGAGGCACACACGATGAACACTGGAATACGTTTTGCGTATAAGCTTAATATTGACCCGGTTTGACCCGAGATACACTAGACCCGAATTCCACTTGCACCAAGCCCATATGGCCAGTCCATAGAAGGGTCTTAGGGGGAGGGTAGATTTGGTTTAGGGTTGTGAAAGCATATGGAATGTGAGTTAACTTGTGGGACAAGTTGAAGCCCATGAAAACCTAGGGTTTGGAAGCTATATATACTTCCTTAACCTAGCTCATAACTCACGACTCACATCACAAATTCACAGCAGAAAACACACATTAATCTCATCATAATTCCAGCCGATTAAAACCCTAACTCGATCTAGGGTTTTGCTTTTCGGTTCTCACTTTAAACTCTTATCTTGCATCGATTGATCCAAGTTATTCTAAGGTTTATTGTACTCGTTTGTTGGTGTTCCTGGTTGAATTAGAAGAAAAGAAAGGTGGTTGGTTTTGCTACGTTCTCGGGCGACAAGAAGTAGAAAGACATCGGGTTTGTTATACCCGATATCGGACAGTTCTTGGTTTTGGATCTCGGGTTGTTTTTGGTTCTTGGACAACAAAAGGCAGCAGGTTGTTTTTTTTGGTTCGGGGTTTGAGCTTATAACACTTGTTGTTTGGGTAAACGTGATGCGACTAGCACATTGGGCGTATTCGGTTTAACGTGTTTGTGTGAGCACTCATAGAGGTGATCGTGTTGATTACTAGTTTCTTGTTTTAACTTGCGAGTTACTACGAATGTTAGTTTTTTTGTTTCCCTTTTACTTTAGTTTGTTTATTATACGTGTTAATTGTAATCGCTTTAACTAGATTCATTATCCGTTGAGTACTCGTAGTTAATGGTTAACTTAGATTCATTAATTCCAACAGTAGTATCATGAGTCAACTTGTTTTTGTGATTATGAGTTACAAGTTAATAAACACGCGAAAAGGCTGCATCAAATCTAGCTTAGTTATTTATTTTATTTTTGTTTTGACAACTATAATGAAATACTTGTCAATAATTATAAAATATACATAGACACAAATAAATTGAAGTAATGGTTAATTAGATACATAAAATTGCATAATTAAAGGTTAATTAGTTTGCCATGATTAATTTTATGTGTGTATTCCGGCTATAAGACTCGCTCAATTGCTTTTTGTGATGTATGGGGCAATATAGGTGTTGCACCTAGTGACGCTCTTATGGTTCTCCTTTTGGGAAGACTCGCTAGAGAACTCAGATCAATATGTGTTTATTAATGTATTTGTTTATATGTTTGTGATTCCTTTTGTGCATAATTGTTACATGTTTTACACACCTAATTGCATGCAATATGGAATAATACATATCAAAATCATGACATTAATAATGGTCTTAATTTACACGCCTAAATACCATGCTCATTGTGATTTGTTATTTGATTCGTGAAAATTGTTTTTGTAAAATTAAGTGACCTAATTATTGAAACAAGTTTTTCATGAAATTAAAAATTGGACGCTATGGACACTTGGGATGTACGGCTCACCCACTAAAACAAACTATAAGAGGGGTTAAGGCGGTGCGCACAATCACACCCAAAGGATTTTCGGTTATTGCCTCGCGTTGACCTGGTCCTCCGCCTCCTTGCGAGTTCGATTGGAGCTACCATAAACCATGATGATCACTACAGTGCATTACTATTTTGTTTTTAAAATAAGTGTTACAAAGTTGTTTTGCATGCTTCTTTATACATAATTTTACCACATTTTTATATATACCCTATGTGAAAATTTTAAATCTATGTCAACCAACTAAGAACACGTGCATTTGGCTTGACCTCTTTGGTCAGACCTTAGGGCCATTCCAACCCATGGCGTATTTTGCTCATTAGTCAGACTTTTGGTGATATTTGCATGTTCTTACTTGGTCGGCTTATTTCGAGTATGCTTGGTCAGACCTTGGACCCGAGGCATAAAATGAGACTAAACATGCTCTTGACATTATTACTTGTTTACTAATGCTTTGATCAGTCTCATAAGTCTAAGAGTTGCATTTTATGCGATTAACGATTGTCGCTTACCTCTTGCTCTACTTGTTTACACATTGGTAAGACCTTTGGTAATAAGTGGGAGGTTAAGATGGATCTTAGTTTTATTAGTAATTAATTGGTAGTTAATTCTATTAAGAAGTTAATTATCAAAAATACTAATTATTGGAACTTTTCTAAATTGTAGATGACTACCTCAGTCGGAAAAAATTAGGTACTCAAGAGTTTCTTTGAGAAACAAAAACTCACTGGACCTAACTTCATTGACTGATATCGCCAGCTTCGCGTTATCCTGTCAGTTGAAGATAAGGAAAAATATTTTGAGCATCCCATTCTTGCTGCACCTGTTGTAGCTCCTCGTCACAAAGTCCCTCCGGCTCTTGCAGCTCACACTGCTTGGGTCAAGGGATCTAAGGACATTGTTGCCTTTATGCTCATGACTATGGAGTTAGAGGTCCAATGAAATCTAACTCACCTTGGTGCATATGACATGCTACAGGAGTTGAAGTCTATGTTTGCTCAACATGCAGAACAAGAACTTCTTCAAACCGTGAGAGAATTTCACGCGTGTAAGCAAGAAGAAGGTCAATCTGGAAGCTCATATGTTCTCAAGATGAAGAGCTACGTTGACAACTTGGAGCGTCTCGGTTATCTCGTCACTCTGAACTATGGAGTTAGTCTGATCTTGATAGGTCTTTCTAAAGAGTATGACACGTTTGTATAGAACTATAATATGCATAGCATGTGGAAGACTATGAATGAACTACATGTTATGCTTAAACAACATGAGCAGAAGCTACCCAAGAAAGATGCTGCACCTGCACTCCATAATATACGTGCGGGAAAGGTCCAAGAAAAACCATGGGAAAAATCGTTTAAGGCTGCTAAGGGGAATCAAAGGAAGGGTAAGTACAAGCTAGCTTTTGCTCCTGAGCATAAACTCCTTATGCTCCCAAGCCTAAGATTCCTCCACCACCCAAGAAGGATAATCCTACTAAAGACGCGACCTGTCACTAATATGGTGAAATAGGTCATTTGAGAAGGAACTGTCCTGTGTATCTCGCTGAGTTGATGAAAAAGAAGAAGTTATCTCTAGGAGCTAGCTCTTCAGGTATTTTCACCATAGAACTATAATCTTTTCCTAATACATATTGGGTTTATGACATGGGTTGTGGTACTCACATCTGTAATATTACTCAGAGTCTCAGGGGAAGTAGGAAGCTGAAGCCAGGAGTTTTAAGTCTATACGTGGGCAATGGTCAACGGGCATGAGTTGAAGCTATTGGCATTTTCATTTATGTCTCCCTAGTGGATTAGTGGTTGTTTTGAATAGTTGTCATTATGCTCCCTCTATTACTAGAGGAATTATTTCAGTTTCTTGTTTGTTTGACGATGGTTTTGTTAATCGTTTTGAATCGAATATTGCAATTTCAGTTTCTAGAAATAATTTTGTTTATTTTAGAGCTATCCCACATGATGGTAATTTTGAAATTGATATGCCTAGTTCTAAAACAAATGGTAGTTCTATGTTTGTTGTTAGCAATAAAAGAGCCAATTCTGCCATGGACTCTACTCTCTTGTGGAACTGTCGTCTTGGACACATTAGCAAGAAACGCATGGAGAAGTTGCAACATGATGGACTTCTCAACTCAACTGACATTAAGTCATTTGAAAAGTGTGTTTTATGCATGTATGGTAAGATTGCAAGAAAACCCTATTCACATCAAGTGGAAAGGGCTAAGGATCTACTTGGACTAATACACAGTGATGTATGTGGCCCATTTAGAACTGTGTCAAGACAAGGAGCAAGTTAATTCGTCACTTTTACTGACGACTATAGTCGGTATGGTTATGTTTACTTGTTGAAACATAAACATGAAGTGTTTGAAACATTTAAGGTGTTTCAAAAGGAAGTAGAAAACCAACTCGAGAAGACTATTAAGTCACTACGTTCTAATCGTGGAGGTGAATATATGAGTCACGAGTTTTTGGATCATCTTAAGGAGCATGGGATTATTGCCCATCGCATTACTTCTTACACTCCACAACATAATGGTGTGTCTGAGAGGAGAAATCAAACACTGCTAGACATGGTTCGCTCCATGAAAGTCCTTTTGGGATTAGGCGCTTGAGTCTGTTGCACACATTCTCAATATGGTTCCAACTAAGAAGGTTGATAAGACACCATACGAGGTATGGCATGGGCAAGCCCCTAAGTTGTCTTACTTAAAAGTCTGGAGTTGTGAGGCACTTGTTAAGCGTGATACACTTACCAAACCTGAAAAGCTTGAACCCAGATCTATTAAGTGTATCTTCGTAGGATACCCAAAGGAAACAATTTGATGTTATTTCTACCTTCCATCAGAGAACAAAGTTATTGTTGCTCGAAATGTTGAGTTATTTAAGAATAATCTTTTAGATCAAGAAGCAAGTGGGAGTCTAGAAGATTTTGAAATTATTCAAGATGAAGATACAAATCCTTCTGTAGACACTAGTTTAGGTCATGATGAGGATGACAAGAAATTGATGAACCTCAAAGTGATATCATTCTCATTCATAAGTCCACTAGGACACGCCGTGCTCCAGAGCGAATGTTCTTATACATCGATGTTGAGGAACATGAGTTAGGGGATCTTGGTGAACCCAATAACTATAAAGTTGCATTGTTGGATTCTGAATCCAAGAAATGGCTTGATGCGATGAATGTAAAAATGCAATCCATGAAAGACAACGAAGTTTGGGAATTAGTTGAGCTTCCTCATAACTGTAAAACAGTTGGCAGTAAGTGGCTTTTCAAAAAGAAGACTGACATGGATGGTGCAGTACGCACCTTTAAAGCTAGTCTCGTAGCAAAGGGCTACACTCAAACCTATGGGGTTGATTATGAAGAGACCTTTTCTCCTGTTGCAGAAATTAGAGCTATAAGGATTCTCATAGCCATAGATGCGTTCTATGACTATGAGATTTGGCAAATGGATGTCAAAACCGCCTTCCTCAATGGATATCTTTTCGCAGAAGTCTATATGGAGCAACCTAAGGGTTTTGTTAATTCAAAATATCCTAACCGAGTATGCAAGCTCAAGCATTGCATTTATGGACTTAAGCAAGCATCTAGGCAATGGAATAAATATTTTAATGATAAGATTAAGAAATTATGTTTCACTCAGAATCAAGATGAGCCATGTGTATATTAGAAACCTAGTGGGAGTTATGCAACTTTCCTAATTCTATATGTTGATGACATATTACTCATGCGAAACAACATTCCAATGTTACAAGATGTAAAATTCTATCTTGGAAAATGTTTTGCTATGAAAGATCTAGGAGAAGCTGCATATTATTCTTGGTATCAAGATCTACAGAGATATATCAAAACAATTAATAGGTTTGTGTCAAAGTGCTTACATTAAGAAAATCTTGAAAAGATTTTTTATGGAGAATTCCAAACGAGGAACTATCCCAATGCAAGATGAGCCTAAGTTGAGTAAATCACAAGGTGCTGAAACACCTGCTGATAAAGAGCGCATGCAAAGAGTTCCCTACGCCTCGGCTATAAGATCTATTATGTATGTTGTGAGATGTACACGTCCTGATATTGCGTTCGCTCAGAACATGACAAGCGGATTTCAACAGAATCCAGGTAAACTTCACTGGACCATTGTTAAGAATATTCTTAAGTATTTACGCAATACTAAGGATATGTTTCTGGTTTATGAAGGTGATACGAAACGAGAGCTTAGGGATTTCTTGCTACATTGATGTTGGATACCTGACAGATGATGATGACCTAAAATCTCAGACTGGATATGTATTCGTTTTAAATGGAGGTGTTGTTGACTGGAAAAGCATAAAGCAGAGTATTTCTGCAACTTCATCTACAGAAGCTGAGTATATAGCTGCTTATGATGCATCTAAAGAGGCTGTATAGATTTAAAAATTCATTTATGGGCTTGGCATTGTTCCCATAATTGAACAACCCATAAATATGTTTTGTGATAATACTAGAGCCATTACTATAGCTATTGAAAGTTAATCACCAAGGGTGCTAGACATTACCGCATAAAAGTTCATTATCTTTGAGAAACTATTGAAATGGGTGACGTGAACATATATCAAAAGTTCACACAGATGAAAAATTAGTTAATCCATTTAAGAAGGCTTTAGCGTATCCTAAGAATTTTAAATGGACTATGGGTATTTGTTTGATACCAACTAGTAGTCTCATGTAAATCTGTGTGTAATTATAGTATTTGGATAATTTAGAATTGTAAGACAGTTTTACTTTCTGATAAATAAAGATACGAGGTATTTGTTATTTTATTCACATAATCTGTTATTTCATATTTGCATGTTTATTCCATGAAATGATTTATCATTCTAAATATGTCCATTATTGGTAAACAATATGAGAATATTGTTATGTAAGGCAAATGTGAGTGTTGGTTATATTCTATGAGAATGTGGATTGTTCCCGCCAAACTCATATGTATTCACAAGAAATGCATATTGGATACCTTAACTTTTAAACATTTACTTTTGGATCCATGTCATGAGTTAAATGTTGAAATGGTTTGTTAAGTCATCCTTAGACTTGAGATACAAGCAGGTTCTGTTATGCGTGGATATCACTTTTGTAAGTATATGTCAAACGCTATCCTGAATACGGTAGTTATAACATATATATTTCAGAGTGATGTGAAGCGGCATCCACAACACTTGTAGTCAACAAATGATTTGTTACTCCACTTGATATGTGCATAAAGATACCAAATGCCCTCTCCCAAATTAATCAGATAATTGTTCGGCCGAACCCAAAGGGTAATGCAAGATGATTCTTGATTACATTCGGTATATCTAATTAAAATTCTATAACGATAATCTAAATGGTTAAACTATATGGAATGAGTTAGGATCCATATCCACGGTTTAACGGTATCTATAAAAAAGATGATAAAAGCAAGACATAAATGACCATACTACTGAGAATGATTTATGAAACTATATCTCAGACACCTTTAGTTAAATAGCGAGTGAGAACATTGTTAGATGTTTCCATCATTGGTATTTGTGCTATCTGCTACTCCAACTCCCAAGTGGGAGCTGTTGGAATGTAGGAGTTCGATTAGCATAATACGACTAAAGGTGTGTGAGCCTATTGGAGGCACACACGATAAACACTAGAATACATTTTGCGTATAAGCTCAATATTAACCCGGTTTGATCCGAGATACACTAGACCCGAATTCCACTTGCACCAAGCCCATATGGCCGGTCCATAGAAGGGTCTTAGGGGGAGGGTAGATTCGGTTTAGGGTTGTGAAAGGACAACCTAGGGTTTCAAACCCTAGGTTGTCATGGGCTTCAACTTGTCCCACAAGTTAACTCACATTCCGTATCCTTTCACAAATTCGCAGCATAAAACACACATTAATCTCACCATAATTCCAGTCGATTAAAACCCTAACTCGATCTAGGGTTTTGCTTTTCGGTTCTCACTTTAAACTCTTATCTTGCATTGATTGATCCAAGTTGTTCTAAGGTTTATTGTACTCGTTTCTTGGTGTTCCTGGTCGAATTAGAAGCAAAGAAAGGTGGTTGGTTTTTCTGCGTTCTCGGGCGACAAGAAGCAGAAAGACATCGGGTTTGTTATACCCGATGTTGGACAGTTCTTCGTTTTGGATCTCGGGTTGTTTTTGGTTCTCGGACAAAAAAAGGCAGCAGGTTGTTTTGTTTGGTTCGGGGTTTGAGCATATAACACTTGTTGTTTGGGTAAACATGTACGACTAGCACATCAGGCGTATTCGGTTTAAGGTGTTTGTGTGAGCACTCGTAGAGGTGATCGTGTTGATTACTAGTTTCTTGTTTTAACTTGCGGGTGACTACGAGGGTTAGTTTTCTTGTTTCTTTTTACTTTAGTTCGTTTATTATACGTGTTAATAGTAATTGCTTTAACTAGATCTATTATCCGCTGCGTACTCGTATTTAATGATTAACTTAGATTCATTAATCCCAACAGTTTCAGTTTCCACTTAGCAAGAACTAAAAAGATAGCCCTTCTTTCATTTCAATGTCGATATCACAAACATAGCATCTTAAAACACTATTCTCGGTAGTTATTTATAACACGGTATGTCTCTATTTATCGGGTTCTTTTTATACATTGCTTGATGTTTAACGAAGTATGAGCCAGATCGCTGAGTATAATTCTCTTACAAATTTTTAACCAACTTTTGCAATATAATTTAAATAAATTTAAATTTCACTTAGATATATAATGTACTAGTATAATCTCGGAAAAACTTGGTCTATGGTAGACTTTGAACAAAAATTAATCCCCACTAGAATCTATAATAATGCAAACTTAGAAATAGTTGGTGAATTCAAAGGACCGGCAACATGAACACATCCAAAAATGTTTGACAAGTTTTTAAAGACATACATATACTAGGCGTTGTGTTTCTGATTTTCTGTAGAAGTTTATTATTTTTTACACTAAGTAAAACGTGCTCAAAATAATTGTATATATATTTCACAAGAGTAGGTCAAGTACATACATCAATACCACACCCCCAAGTTGACCAAAATGGTTAGTTTTTTATGAAAAGATGATATACATTGATTTGGGTCTTGTAAATAGTGCCATTTGATTGAAAACTCTTTTTTTATCACGTAAACCTGTGAAGTGGTAATACTTGCGATTTTTTTAAAGTAGGACTCGCATTTGAATGGGGTCGCAGAGGTTGCAACTTTTTTAGGGGCCATCCGCCACAACTCAAAGATCTAGAATGGATGGGTGGCCAACTTGTTCAATCGGTTTTATGCATGTGTGGGTAAGCATGAAGCCACGGGTTTTGCTTACAAGATGATAGGTGACTAGTCGAATTCACTTCACTGGTTAGCGAAAGATAAATATATAAGAAAATCGATTAAGTAAAACGTTCTAAAAATATGTACTACTACAAACACGGCTTTTAGCTAGGGCTAATTCCCTGAGAAATCTATTAGTTAAAGTCTTCAGTGACGTTTTCCAATGAAAAGCACACTCAGAAACGCTTAGCTAAAATCCGCTGGAAATCTCTTGGAAATAATAATTCTAGCCCACGGATTTCCATCTGATTTTATATTAAAATTAAAAAACACAGTATAGCGCATGACTAATGATAAATAAAGCATATATTCGCATATAGATGCATATATTGTATATATGTTTGTGTATGTGCACGAACACATGCCTATCACGTCAACACATATAAGTCTGTACACTCTCCTATACATCCTCATACATGCTTGCGTCCTATCGTACACATACATATACACTATTAAAATCAAACAAGTGTACTAATCTATGCGTTTTCTCAAACATACATATACAATCATACATACAGTTATGTATAAATGTAAATACATGCATTTAGTTTGTTTAGCCATAACCCTAAGTCATTTATTTTTGTGACAGCGTGATCAAAATTGTAACCATAAATATGTATAATAATTATTGTCTTTCATTTTTGTTATTTATAACAACAACAATTTCTTTTTAAATAATCATTAGGAAATTCTAAGAGAGCTAGGTGAAAAATGATATTTGTGTGGTACCTCAGCACCTCCCCAATAACACCCAATAACTAAAATACATTCTCTATCGGTAACACCTAACACTACTACACAAACTGGTTTTTCCCACAAACATTTTCTCACAGAAACGAAACTGTGTGAAATTTCACACGGAATACCAACAAATTACACACCAAATTGTTGAATAAATTTCGTGTGAAATATGTCGAAATTTCCATGGATTTCCTCTCTTTACACACTAAATTGTTGACCAAGTTTTTGTGGAAATCCGTGTAAATTTCCCATGATTTGTGACCATATTCACACTATTTGTGTTTATTAGACGTCCGGGAAACTTGTGGCACATTTCACACACATTAGCCACGGTCAAAAGTATGTGGCAAATTTTTGCTCCATTACTCACGAATTTCACACGATCTTTTTATAAAGTAACTATTTAACCGGATGTGGGAAATGGGTACTTTCCCACATATTACCTACCAATTTAATTAATCTGTAGGAAATACGTGTGTAAATACCCACGGATTTCTCACAGAAAATATAATTTTTATGTTTTGCCTACTTACACATTCCCACATTACTTAGTATGTTTCCATAGTGTTTGTAGTTTCCTATTATATATGTTTTTCTATTAATGGAACTATTTATGCCGATATCACAAGTGTATGTGTATGTTTAAGTATAACCTCGTTGTATATGCGTGGATATCTACACATATATGTTACATATCTTTGTTTATGGTCTTCATTGTATCTATAGATGTTTTATATCTAGGTATATGGACGTGTATATGTGTGAACGTGCAACTATATCAAAAAAGTTAAAGAAAACAATTATATTCGTGGGAAATATGTGGGTACTTTCCCACATATTACCTACCAATTTGATAAATCCGTGGGAAATACATGTGTAAATACCTACGGATTTCCCACAAAATTACCGTTTTTATGTTTATGCCTACTTACACATTCCCACATTACTTATTATGTTTTTATATGTGTTTTTAGTTTTATATTATATGATTTCGTTTATTATAGTAACTATTTATGTGAGTATCATAAGTGTATGTGTAGGTTAGGTATAACTTTTTGTGTATCAAATCAATGCATATGAATGAATATCTACGTTGTTTGTCCGTCATGACCTTCATTGTATCTTTAGATGTTTTATGTGTAGATATATCTTATTTAAAAATATTGACTATTATTTAGTGTCACTTTCCAATTTTGATAATATAACTCATTTTTTTATTTATTTTCATTAAAAAAATTATAAGTCGTAAAGAAAAGGAAAGAACAAATCATGAACTTTACTACCTTAATTTGCTCATCGTTACATTATATAATGATTCTTCTACTAATGATCTCTACTAAATGTAAAATCTTATATTATGTGTAATGCGTTAAAACATTTAGATGTCTCCAAGATTAGTTGTAGAACTTCATGACGCTGTTAGGCTAACCACACTTGTCGGTCACCATGGATCGATTGAGCGTGGTCATGGATTGGTCGAGCCATTATGGTCGTTTGGTCGTAAAAGAATACAAGCATAAATCCATATAAATGACATAAAATATGAGCATAACCGGGAAATTGACACTAAAAGTCAAGACTATTTGATGTTATCAATTGAATTGTGATGGGAATGAGGTGAAATTTTGGATTTCGACTCCAAAAGCAAAGTCGTGGATATCTCTCTTCCGGTTTCATGGCTTTTTCAATCATCAAAATCGGAGTTCATATGAAAGAATTGTGACCAAAATGATGTAACTATGTCAATATATGATGTGTTATCATTAATTCGTCCAATACGGGTTGTGGGAAAATCGTGATTAAGGTTTTGCTAATCATTGGATCGTTCTCAAAATTGAATACTAGCTTACATACACATAACCCTAGAATTTGACAATTATAAAAGCTTTCATAAGTTTGTGTGACAAACAAAGCTTATTTTATAAGTAGCTTATTTTAAAGTTCAAGCCCTTATAAACCTCGTACCAAACATAGTCGTATTGCCATTTGAAATGGATAAATTATAAACCTAACTTTTTTGTCACCAATATTTTTCATGAATCACACTATACAATTCTGTTACTATTTATTTTCAAACATCTAAAATATTTGTGTTGGAAGGAAAGTGTAGCCACCCGTAAATTTCCAATGTCATTAGTTACTGTAACAACGAATTAATCATTCATTAAGAGTTAATTGAATCATCTTTAGCATTTTCGCGTATGAATTTTTACTTTTATATGAATTATGCAATCCCGAATAGCATTGATAAGCGAATGAATGATAAATCATTCCTGATATTTACTGATAAAGGAAACATGTCAACCGAGATTTTCTCCATTTACGAGCCCGACGCTGCACCGATAACGCATCGATTCTGATAAAATGTTAAAATGAACTAACAAAGCCAACGATCGTATTGTTGTGTCATCTTTCGAAGACGTGTCCAAAAATATGAATTTTGCATTTTCTCATTCGGGACATTGCGTTTATGATTTGTACAATGAACGCGAAATACACTTGATACCTAAATTATCCTAATACTAATAATAAAACAAATAATATACATTTAAAAGATAAAACTCCTACCCTAGTTCCCAGATACTCACCGCCCACACCTCTCCCTATCTACTATCTCTTTCATCTTTTTGCTTCCCAAACCCACGCCCCAACCTTCATCTCCTCTTCCGATAAAAATTTCATAACATCTTTCCCCATCTCAAAACCCCAGTAGCCCTTTCTCTAAATAATATGAAGTGTCACCAATTGTAGGTCAAACCAAAAGTTGTCCCATCCTTTTCTTGACCATCTCATCTTTCAAAGAAGAGGTCACAAGATGTTCGAAGATCAAAGATTGAAAGGAGTTTTCCTAGATGAGGGATTCGCAGTCACCAAGGGAGAAAAGGAGAGTTGGCTTCATCCCACCAATCCACCTATAAAATTTAAGGTCGACCACAAGGAGCACAAACCCAACCAAAAGTCTCATCACACAAAGAGGAGAAAGAAAGGGTCTTGGTGCTTGTTTTCTTGGTGGTTCGAACTCGTGGGTTGATCGAGTCACTCTTCTCCTAAGCGAATCCTTGAACCCTTGTAAGAACTATAATTAGTTATTCTTTATATAAATTTACTTGTGGTTATTTTGTAGGACACCCAAATAGGGAAAAGATAAACTTTAGTTGCGTGAGAAGTTGTGCAAGATAAATAGAGAGAAGGTGATTGATGTGATACAAGATCATAAAAGGTTGCGCATGGGCTAATTGTTAATGTTGTCGATACAGCTTTTGATCTTCCTTTGGACCCCAAGGCATATGAGTAAAAGCCATTAGTGTTTTGCGTAGTTATACTAAACTTTTCGGTAGCTATATTTTGTACTTGTAACTCTAGCCACCTTGATGGGTTTATTAGTGTAATCGATCGTAGATAAACTCTACATGTGTTCATATATGGGAATGGTTACTTTTGGTGTAATTAGGTCGTTTATTCTAGAATTATCGTTTATATAAACTGGATAGCAATCATATTGTCATTGCTAATATTTATTGCAACATACCTATTTTCGTTGCTATCAACGAAATAGCAACGACTTATCATGGAGTGAAATTAGCAACAACCTAAATGATATTGAAGTTAGCAGCAGGCGATATAGCAACGACGTCAAACTGTTGCTAATGTCGTTGCTAACGTTGTTTTGCAATTTGGGGCATTTAGCAACGAAATTTGACCGTTGCTATTGGCATTTTCTAGTAGCGTATAGTGTGAAAACCGTTGAAAAGCGTGGCAAAAGAACCACGGATATGTGTGGAAAATGGCTACTATAAACCGTGGGAAATTTCGTGAGAAATCTGTGGGAGAAATTGTAGTGTGAAAATCGTTGAAAATCTGTGGCAAAAAAACCACGGATATGTGTGAAAAATGGCTACTAAAAACGTGGGAAATTTCGTGAGAAATCATGGAAATTAAACCCACGGATTATCCACAATGATATTCGTGGGAAATAAGTCAACGCCCCGTGGGAAAATTAGTGGGAAAATATTTACCCACGGGGTTTTTACACACGCAATAATTTCGTGTGAAATCCGTGGAAAAGGGCCTTTTTCCACGGAATTTCCCACGGATTTTACAGTGGGAAAAACCTGTTTGTGTAGTAGTGTAATAAATGTTATTAGTGCATGTGAATTTCATAAAACATCACAAAAATACCCCACTCACTCAAAAAATGTTACACAGGTTTTGATGGGTTTCCAAGATCGATATGATCAAACAACATTCATGTACATCATTCATGCAAGAATCAATAAAAGAAACAGGAAGATATGTGTTGAACCCTATAACTGATATATTGATGATGAAAAGGGTTAACTTACAAATACAGAATTCTAAACTATATATAATGGATGAAACGACATGAATGAAAGGATGTGTCGTTTCATAATAAGTATAACTGTTTATAACCCTAAAACTAAATAACCGTATACTATGTAACTGCCATCTAATGGGTCTGTTTGGGGCTTGGCCCAAACCAGAAAAGTGGCAGGCTTTGGCGTCAAGACCATCCTTCTGATTCTTCATGTAGTGTGTCGACTTGCAGCCAAAAACACAGGAGTAAAAACCTGTTAATCTTCATACAAAGATTAGTGGGATTATAGTTTTCCAACATATTCCTCCCTAATCTTATTAATCTTTGTATTCTCAATCTTCTTGTTCTTGATTCTTCTTGCTCATGCCTTCCTTCAATCTTGTAGTTTATTGATACTTGTTATTAAAGATCAAAAATATAATAAAATGCTCAATCTTGACTGTTCTTCTTGTCTGCTTATTTCATAGGGTTTGATCACAGGATCTTGTCGATCTCTATGGCATTCTTGCCTTGAAACATGTCCTTCTGTTCCAAAAAAAAGTGATCCCCTTGCAGTGCTTATCATAGCAATTGAAGTCGTCCAAAATATTGATTGTAGCATGGTTTGATCTTCGCGCCATGTTTTTAACAGGCCAAGTATCTCATGGCTTTTGTTGGTAAAAGAGAAAAACCAACAAGCCTTTCAGATGCATCCATTATTTCCATGGTTGCTTTCTTCTTGGTTAACCACCATCTCGGTGTTTGTAACCGTTTCTGAAATTTCCTTTTTAATTGGCATGGCTTCTGTTGTGGTGATTGAATATGAATTGTTGTTGTTTTGATCCCCTAGGCTCTGATGCCAATGTTACACAGGTTTTGATGGGTTTCCAAGATCGATATGATCAAACAACATTCATGTACATCATTCATGCAAGAATCAATAAAAGAAACAGGAAGATATGGGTTGAACCCTATAACTGATATATTGATGATGAAAAGGGTTAACTTACAAATATAGAATTCTAAACTATATATAATGGATGAAACGACATGAATGAAAAGATGTGTCGTTTCATAATAAGTATAACTGTTTATAACCCTAAAACTAAATAACCGTATACTATGTAACTGTCATCTAATGGGTCTGTTTGGGGCTTGGCCCAAACCAGAAAAGTGGCAGGCTTTGGCGTCAAGACCATCCTTCTGATTCTTCATGCAGTGTGTCGACTTGCAGCCAAAAACACAGGAGTAAAAACCTGTTAATCTTCATACAAAGATTAGTGGGATTATAGTTTTCCAACAAAAAAATGAGGGCAAATGATAAAAAAAAAATGTCATACTAGCCATCATTTGCTCTTGTGGGTAGCGAACAAAATTTTTTGATTTTGTGGGTACTATACTTTCAAATTCATCCTCTTTAGGGTACTATGTGACATTTTTTCCCTTCGGGGAAAAAATTTTCTATTAGCTAAGAGGGGCAAAAATGTCCAAAAAAATCGCATAATACCCTAAAGAGGATGAATTTGAAAGTATAGTACCCACAAAGATAAAAAAAAATTATTCGCTACCCGCAAAAGCAAATGGTGTCAAGTATAATACTTTCTTTTATCATTTGCCCAAAAAATAAAATATATAAATAAAATAAAAATAAATGTATGGTGGTCTGCTTGTGAACCAACATGGGACAAATGACATGTATGGTACAGTGCAGTATGGCGCCACCGTTGGTAAAAACAATGGAGATGGCGCCGCTGTTTACCTCTGTACCATGGTCGCTAATGTGATGTTGTAGTTCACCTAGACATTTCCTAGTTACCTATTTCTAAAAGTATTTGAAAAACGTAATAAAAGTGCTTTTAAACACGTCACATACACACATATATACAAAGATATACTAATATGAACTATGTTTACATAAATTTTTATAAATAAATCCTTGGAAACCTTTAGGAAGTAGTTATATATTTCTTACTGATTTGCAGAATCATTTTAGTCGTATGAAATCTCTAGGGAAATCATAAGAAATTATTTAATATCCTACGGATTTGCTATGCCATTTTATGCATAAGAAATTCCTAGGAAATAGTCAGAAAACTCTTATGGATTCGCGACGACAACTTTTCTGTCACTAATTGCTAGAAATGACTAGCAAAACTGTCACTAATGATTGTTTCATAATTATATGTTGGAAAGTTATAGGAATTCCATAGGTAATTTCTTATGAAAAATTGTGGGTTTTGCCTACTTTTCTTGTAGCGATATCCATAAAGTATACTGTAGGATATGTTAATGACAAACTCTTTGTAATTTTACTGAGCACGTACATATAAACATACACAAACATACACATTCCCAGATTTTTTTTGCTCAACCCCCAATTCTTTTCAAACCATACTGTCTTGTACGACTTAGTTACGTACCAAGTAAATTTTGTGATTGATGTGTACAAATCACCTCTGGCACATTATATGTGTTAATATCGTAGATGTTTCAAGCCATCCACGCCTATAGGTAAAGTTTCTACTAAATCTGGATATAAAGTAGACTCAGCTATCAGAAATGCACTTGATCATTTATCATTAGAAAACAAAATATGGTAGTCTTAATTTTTATGTTAAGACATCTGCATCAACTTGTTATTATCTACTATCCAATTATCTGTATGTACCCTAATCACAGTTCTCAGTTATAATTATTTAATATGTTAAAATCACACAATATATCAACTACCATATACAAATGGATTGCAAAATCAGCTCATTGACTGATGATTACCTATAAATTCAAATTCAAAGCTTTGAATCAGTATATCAATTAGGTTAACCAGATAAAACAGCAACCTATTTATAATTGCTTTATACTTTTATTCAACATTTTTAACACATGATGATAATAACCTCCGCCAGTTGCGTGACAAGTAGCATAACTAGCATTTGGAAAGCAAGATTTGCAGGAGATACGACACATGACAAGTGTTCCATAAGTTGTCAAGATGATTTTTTAAGTGCGTAACATGGATTTGTATGATGATTAACTATAATACCTCTATAAACTAAATTAGCGACTACCAAGAATCTTGGCGCAGAGAAAAGAACGAATTACGTGATAGAGTATAGAGAGGAGCGCGGAACACCGAAATAATCTATTCAGGTGATGGAGGCTTATAATTTTCAACATCTACCTGAGATACAAATAAAAGAAAAAAGTATAACATCGTTACAAAGGTATCACAAATATAGTCCTACGTATAATCAAAGAGCTTCTCGGACTATATATATATTTCTTGACTGATCATTGAAAGAATTCCATGTTCCATGCATGTTATTGTGTACAAATTGATCAAATGGCCAGGTGGCAAATATAATCCTACATATATACATAAAACATGTATATGTATACTGATATAGTAAAACTTATAGTAGCTACACATATCCTTTATTTTTATTCATAATACTATAACTGATGAGTAAAAATAAACTTTATATGGTAGTTTTCTTATTAAGTTCTAACATTAGAGAAATATCAGCCTGGAAACGCCCTATTAGACAACTTTACCTATGTCAGATTTTCTACCCAAAAAATGTCAATTAATCAAGATGTTGTTGAGGTTATTAGACTTGACATACAAAATAATAAACAAGACAACACAAAGTATACACAGCGAAAGACTTCATATAACTGAAATTAATTAACTGAAAAGTAAATGCGTAACATACCTCTTGTAGTTGGCTAGATCTCTTCAATACAAGTGACAAAGTGGTTTAACGAGTTATCCCTACCGTTTATAACTCAAACTAATTGATTTAACAATAGTGTGTTACCTCACGTTCTTGTACACACGAATTAACAAACGAATTAAAGAGATTGCTAGATCTACAAAACCTTGTTTTAGAAAAACAAAACCAAACACCCTAGGAGGAGGGTTGGCCGTTTTTTGCAAGAGAAAAAGGAATAAAACAATTAGGTTAAATGTGTGCACAAAAATTAACCTAAAACCCTAAATTAAGCTTTGCTTATATACGTTTAGGACACTTAGGGAACAAATTAGGTTTTTTAGGTTTGGGTCAAACCCTCCCCTCCCCCATGGCCGGCCACTTAGAAGCCTATAGGGGGCAACCCTAACTTGTTTTCCAACCAATTGCATTTTAGTCCTTATCTTTTACATTTAACGACCGTTAGTCATTTTCGTTAAATATTTAACGATCGTTAGTCGGTTTTGTGTAATAATTAATCGTAATCATTTTACATTAATTATTTAACTTTAATTCGCATTCGTAATGTGTGCAATCTCGTGGTCACGAGTTCGAATCCGGACATACACGGTTTTTGTACATATAGACACACTACAACAATCGAATGGACGGGCGAAGAGACTTTCGCCGGGGACTGTGAGTCCCCGGTGAAAGTCACTAAACGACAAAATTGAATCTGACGTGGCACACGAATTCGATGACTATCCTGTGGAAATTTCAACGCACATCTTCCGCGGGGACATGTCCCCGGAGAGAGTTAGTTTGATTTTTATTAAACTTTGACTGGATAGTCAAATTTCAAAGCACAGTTTCGCCGGGGACTTGACCCCGACAATAGCACTTTCAACTTTTACCAAAATTTGGCCAAAGTCAAAAGCGTGTTAATTGTTCGCGGGAAAATTCCCGCTAACCTTTTGCCGGGGACATGTCCCCGGAGAAATTAATATTTCAAAAAAATATACTTTATTGTCGATATAATACAATGGCTGATTATACGCCGGAAAAAGAGCGGTCACTGGTTTTATCGTCGAGTTGCCATTGATGTCTAGCTCTTTTTCCAATAGGCAAGTTAAAAAAATCCATTATGATCAAACAATGTTGTTTAAGAGTGGTCACTGATTTTATCATCGAGTAATGTTGATGTCTAGTAATGTGTAGTGGTGCAAGTTGAGCTTGTTAATATTGAATATGATGTATAGCGCACGCAAATTGCCTAACGTCAAATACTTGCAACAATTAACATGATACGTATACCATAGCACCTATAGTCGGTCGTTTAACATGATACGTATACCATAGTACCTATAGTCGGTCGTTTAACATGATACGTTTACCATAGCACCTATAGTCGGTCGTTAAACATGATACGTATACCATAGCACCTATACTCGGTCGTTAAACATGATACGTATACCATAGCACCTATACTCGGTCGTTAAACATGATACGTATTTCATAGCACCTATACTCGGTCGTTAAACATGATACGTATACCATAGCACCTATAGTCGGTCGTTTAACATGATACGTATACCATATCACCTATATTCATTTCTTAAACATGATACGTATACCATATCACCTATATTCGGTCGTTAAACATGATACGTATACCATAGCACCTATACTCGGTCGTTAAACATGATAAGTATACCATAGCACCTATACTCGGTCGTTAAACATGATACGTATACCATAGCACCTATAGTCGGTCGTTTAACACGATACGTATACCATATCACCTATAGTCGGTCGTTAAACATGATACGTATACCATAGCACCTATAGTCGGTTGTTAAACATGATACATATACCATACCACCTATAGTCGGTCGTTAAACATGATACGTATACCATAGCACCTATACTCGGTCGTTAAACATGATACGTATACCATATCACCTATAGTCGGTTGTTAAACATGATACGTATACCATAGCACCTATAGTTGGTCGTTAAACATGATACGTATACCATAGCACCAATAGTCGGTCGTTAAACATGATACGTATACCATAGCACCTATAGTCGGTTGTTAAACATGATACGTATACCATACCACCTATAGTCGGTCGTTAAACATGATACGTATACCATAGCACCTATACTCGGTCGTTAAACATGATACGTATACCATATCACCTATAGTCGGTCGTTAAACATGATACGTATACCATAGCACCTATAGTCGGTTGTTAAACATGATACATATACCATACCACCTATAGTCGGTCGTTAAACATGATACGTATACCATAGCACCTATAGTCGGTCGTTAAACATGATACGTATACCATAGCACCTATATTCGGTCGTTTAACATGATACGTATACCATACCACCTATAGTCGGTCGTTAAACATGATACGTATACCGTAGCACCTATAGTCGGTCGTTAAACATGATACGTATACCATAGAACCTATACTCAGTTGTTAAACATGATACATATACCATACCACCTATAGTCGGTCATTAAACATGATACGTATACCATAGCACCTATAGTCGGTCGTTAAATATGATACGTATATCATAGCACCTATAGTCGGTCGTTAAACATGATACGAATACCATAGCACGTATACTCGGTCGTGTAACATGCTACGTATACCATAGCACGTATACTCGGTCGTTAAACATGATACGTATACCATAGCACCTATACTCGGTCGTTAAACATGATACGTATATCATAGCACTCATACTCGGTCGTTAAACATGATACGTATACATATCACTTATACTTAAATTAACTTTATAATTTTTAGGTTAAATTTAAATTGATTTATTATTAATTTTAATTATTTAAAATGATAATAAATAGTTTTTTGAAAAAGAAAATGGAATAATTAAATCTTTCCGGGGACATGTCCCCGGAAATGATTTTTGAAACTTTCATTTTCCTCGCCTTTTACTTTATCCCGCCATTACTTTCTCCGGGACTTGTCCCAGAATGTAACACTAAAAGACAAACCTAAATCTCTCCGGGACTGTCCCGGAAAAGTGAAACTTGAAAATCACCTCCATTATTAACGCAATCATATCGATATGAGATAAAAAAATTCTCACCCATCCTCTCTACCGCAACAACACCACGCACCATCTCCATTATTGCAACCACCACCACTTCCTCACCATCTCCATCTCCACCACGCACCATCTCCATCTCCACCACCATCTATTTGTTTGAATCGAACCACGTGGAATCGGGTTGTATCGTGAAAATATGCGTCGAGACATTGTAAGAATGGAATAATCATTGTAAGGTTCTTGGTTTCTCCTATCTTATACCTATTTTAATTTTCGTTATCTTGTAAGAATGGAATAATCATAACTTGTTTTGAAACCTTGTGTTATAATCGATCTATCAACCTGCTAAATGGGTAATTAGTATGTTGTTGTAAATCTTGTAGTGAAATGGGTATAGCCTTTCACTTGTTGTTATTTATGTTGGTCCTTTGATTATATATTCTTACAGTGATTACTTATGGATAGTGGCATTACTGTTAAATAACGACCATAGGAAACTTGTCTAAAATACAAAGCTCAAATGGTGTTCTTTTTTTCTTGCAAGACAGTGCTAAATACGAGAAACAAGCCGAACTAAGCAAAGAGTTACTAATTTTTGGCGTCTTTATTAGTAATAGAAGTTTGTTTTGAACAAATCTTGTAGTGAATAAGTAAGTCATAATTATGTGTTTTGCTTTTATAGGGTGTCACGGGTGCCAAGCCGCGACCAAAGCCGAGACCAAAAGGTAAGATATGTCATTGCGTATTTTAAATAGTTTAGGGTTTTAGGTAGTGAGAACTATCCAAGCATCGGGTATCAAAAAGACCCTTTAAACCATTAGGGTTGAATTGGTCAATTTAACAATTAGGGTAGGAGAGTAGGATGGTGGATTTTTGAACAATGTGTCTAGGGTTGAGGTTCTTGAAAACAAAGGAATGATGTTAGTGAGTCTAGTATATGTGCTATTATCGATGGTTTCTGACGAGGAGGTTCACGGTTTCTTGGTTCACAAGATACAGGAAAGTGTCTGACTCGTTTCTTGTTACGGTTTGTTATGGTTACCGATGATGAGGTTGAATCTTGAAGGGTAAAAAGGTGGTGCAAAAGGGTTTAGCTTGGTTTGAGAGTGTTTTTATTGTGTGTTTTAGTGTGTGTTTTTGGTGAGAAACTCCATGAGTTTGTGTGAGAGAGAGGGTCGAGATGATAAGAAGAGGTATGAAATGGTGTGTAATGATAGAGATATAATGGTGGTGAGAGATATGAAAGAGTTTGTGAGGGTGCCTCATTAACTCCACTTCACTCGCCATCACTATCATTACAAACCCTTTCACTATCTTCTTATAATCTCCGACACCTCTCTCTCACACACACATGGAGTTTCTCACCAAAACACACACTAAAACACGCACACGCTTATGAACTCTCAAAGCGGGGCTAAACCATTTTGCACCACCTTTTACCCTTCAAGTTCAACTCTCATCATCGTGTAACCATTACAAATCGTAACAAGAAATAGGTGTAGCTTCTCAGATTCATCGACCAAGCGTGTACCTCCTCGTCAGAAACCATCAATAATAGCACTTTAACTAGACACACTAACATCATTCCTTTGTTTTCGTGAACCTTCAACCATATACACACTGCTCAAATAGTCGACGCAAACACCATCCTACCCTCCTACCCTAATTGTTAAATGACCAATTCAACCCTAATGGGTTAAAGGGTCTTTGATACCCGATGCTTGGATAGTTCTCATTACCTAAAACCCTAAACTATTTAAAATACGCAGTTAAGCTTTGGACAAACCCGAAAAGCGTAAGATATCGAAGTCAATCGACAAAACTACCGGCGAACACGAGCCAAGACCACAATCGGTATGTTTTTTGTCTAACTTTGTTAATACTGTGAACCGACGTAAATGATTTTAGGACTTTAGTGATTAATTTCGGAAAGTCCCCGTCCAAAGTTAATCATCCTATAGAACTCCGTCCAAATTAATTTATTAGAAATTAATTTGGAAAGTCCCCTGTCTGGTTGCTTTTGAATGTTTTGTCTCATTTAGGATATGAATGCGTATAATTGATTTACTATTTGTGAAAATTTCGACATTGTTTCCCTTTACTCCTACGAATATGTCTTTAATGCACATATTTGGGGAGTTGAGGAAATGTTGCAAATTTTCTCAAACAATAAATTCAATTATACGCATTCATATATGAGACGAAACATTCAAAGAGTGGGTTAGGATTGCCTTCCATAGTTGGATTAGGTGAACATTTTAAGTCTATATAATTATTTGTTGCTTCATTAAAACGCAGTTATGCCAATTGATAAAAGTTGGGTCTCACTAGCACGTACCAGTAGAGAATTCTTAGTTGGTCTTAGAGCTTTCTGCAAGCATTGCAAGTCCTTGGTGAATATTGATGGGAATATAAAATGTCCATGTGCTCTTTGTTTAAACGTAAACTGGATAAAGCACGAATTTTGTTTGACCACATACACACAAATGGTGGGACCATAGTTATACGAAATGGTATAATCATGGTGAGCGGATGGCGAACAACCGTACACAACACAAGACACCCAGGATGAGTGACATGGCTGAGTTCCTTCATGATATTGGTCCGAATAACGAACCGGATGATCCAACTCAAGGAAATATTGGCGAGACAAGTAACGACGCAATTCCTCAACATAATGAGTATGAGGAGTTACTTGCCAACGCCAACGAAAAACTATACCCAACTGTGAGTGGATGTCTTCATTAGACTTTATGGCAAAGATTACGCACATCAAGGTCAAAGGTAAAGTGAGTGACACCACATTTAATGAGTTTCTAACTTTATTCAAGGAAGTTTTCCGCCTGTTCTAGGATACAAGATGCCATCGTCATACTATGAAATAAAGAAGACATTTAAAACTATCGGGTTAGGATATGAATCGATACATGCTTGTGTAAATGATTGCTTTTTATATCGGGCGGGTAACGAAGATTTGCAGACTTGTCCGATCTGCTGGCGCTAGTAGATGGAAAGAAAAGAACACACTGGGAAGAAAGTTCCTAACAAGGTGTTGCGTTACTTTCCTATCATTCCTAGACTACAACGTTTGTACAAGTCTAAACACACCGCAAAACATATGACTTGGCATGCGTCTGGGGGGTCTATGGAGAACGGTAAGATGCAACACCGGTTGATGGTCAAGCATGGAAGAAATTTGACATCAAGTATTCAAGGAATTTGCTAAAGAAAAAGAAACGTCCGGTTAGGGTTGGCTGCGATGGTTTCAATCCGTACGGCAACCTTAGTCGATCATACAACATGTGGCGGTCATATTAACCACATACAATACGCCCGGATATGTATGAGAGACTTCTCTTATGTTGACATTGTTAATTCCGGCCCCAAATCACCGGGGAAGGATATTGATATTTACATGAGGCCTTTGATTGATGACCTAAAGACTTTATGGAAAGATGGAGTCAAGACTAAGGATCTTTGTTACGAGCACCGATTCGTATGAAAGCGGCGCTTTTATGGACTATCAATGACTTTCCGTCAAGTAGTTTGTGCGGGTGGAGTGGGCAAGGTTACATGGCATGTCCGACATGTAATGTAGACACTCCGACTATGCGCGTGTTAAACAAAACCGCTTATGTTGGTCACAAAAGATTCTTAAGCATGACCAATAAATGGCGGAAGAACGAAGGGCATTCTATACGAGATGTAGATAATACAGACCCTCCTAGAAAATTTACCAGTGATGACATCTTGGATCAACTAAGAAGATTGCCTAAACGTGTCCCGGGGAAACATCCAAGATACGGGGGTGCGAAAAAAAACGTGATCAAGATCGCGAATTGAATTGGACAAAAAATATGTTTTCTACGAGCTAGAGTATTGGTCTTTTCTTACACTAAAACACAATTTAGATGTCATGCATATCGAAAAAAATGTGTGTGAGAGTGTGTTGGGTACTTTGTTAATGAATGACAAATCAAAAGACACCAACAAGGCAAGACAAGACTTACAAAATTTGAATATTCGATCTTGACTTGTGGCTCGTCAACAAAGGAAGCGGAAGTGCTCTAAGCCTCATCCCACGCACTCTTTCACAACCGAAGAAAGAAAACTTTTTGTCAATTCATTAAAGGTACGTGTTTTATTTAAAAATTTCTTTGTTCGAATTAATTCGCGTATTCATTTCGACAACTTATTCTAATATCCCGATTTTTTCTTAATTCATCAAAGGTGTTAAACTACGATGGGTTTGGATCTAACTTCAAGCATAAAGTGACCGACAACGATAACAACATAACGGCTTGAAGGCTCATGATTGTCATATAATGATGCAACGGTTGCTTCTCTTTGGACTTCAAAATTACTTGAAGGACCAAACCACATAACACCAATAATCGAGCTTTGTTCATTCTTCAAACAAATATGCGCTCGAACTTTGATGGTGGATGACATGTTGAAAGCTAGAGATCAACTAATCAATATTTTGTGCGATTTCGAGCAAATATATCCTCCGACTTTTTTGACATTATGATTCACTTGGTTATTCATCTACGGAAGAGGCTATTGAAGGCGGTCATGTTTACATGAGGTGGATGTATCTATTTGAAAGATACATGAAAAAGCTCAAAAATTATGTCGAAATAAAGCCAAGCACGAAGGTTCAATAGCGGAGGGTTATATTCTCGATGAAGCATTAACTTTCTGTTCGCATTATTTTCGGGTGTTGAGGCGAGATTTAATCGTCGACCGAATGAGGACGGTCCAAGGCCAACAAGTCGATTTGAGGTGTTTCGATCGATGCAAAAGAATGGTAAACAATCATTAGTTCGGTTTAAAGCGACACAATGAAGCAAGTAGTATGGTACGTACTACACAACGATCATGAAATCGACCCGTACATGAACGCGTACAAGAGGTACGCATTTTATTTCAAAATTTGTTTCACGTAAGTTGTTATTCGACGACTTATTCTAATATCATGAACATTTCTGGAATTTCTGGCGAGACTTGGAAGAAGGGTTTCTCATTGGTTTGAGATGAAGGTAGACTTATTGTATGTATTACCTGTATAAATAACGACTATTACTTATATCTATCTATTCTTAACTTTTCATAGATTCGTGAATTAAAAGTACAGAAAGACCTAATTTGTACCACCGAGTTATTCGCTTTGGCTTGTGGACCATCATGTCTTCTTTGTCTCGATCAACTCTTGCGTAGTCAACGGTGTGAAGTTCTTGTACACGACCGTGATTTACGTCGTTCAACTCAAAACAACGAATTTCAACTCCTAATCTCGATGGAGGAATGCATTATGGCCGGCTTGAATAGATTCTCGAGTTTTCATATATTTCATTCAATGTTGTGTTGTTCAAAGTCAAATGGTTCGACACTAATAACACTAATCGCCTAAAGCGTTGTACCTATAGAAACAACATTACGCAAATTATGACCGATCGTGTATCGTTTTAAACGAACCATTCATTCTTGCAACGCAAGCAACACAAGTCTTTACCTTGATTTCCCGAGTAAGCGTGGTAATTGGAAGGCCGTCCAAGATTCTTATCATCGAAAGATTTGGAACCGGATATCATTGTGGTAGAAGACAACCGGGATGTTGTACATGACAACAACTCATCACATATCACACTCTCTGCGAGTTGGATCGGTTGGATTATAACATTATAAATATAGATGTTCAACCAGCGGAAGTTGAGGCACCACCACCAATTATCACTATTGTGGAAGGCGAAGATGATATTGATTTTGATGATCACGTTCCTCATGATTTAGCATCCGATGATGATGATGGCCACGAGAATGAAGATGATGAAGATGACAATTACTAATAATGTTGCATTTATGTTGATGATGTGGGAGATTAATCTCGAATTGTAATTTGTAGAACAACACTTAATTATTTGAATGAAATTGTTATCGACCGGTTAAATGTGTTTATTTGTTTGTTTATTTATTTACTGGTTTATTTATTTATTTATTTATTATAATTATCTTGTTGATATATACTGTTATACTTTTGGACCATTTGCGGATAGGTAGTTTTGCAGATGATCATGCGTTAACGGTTTACGAACCGTTTTGGCGATTTTGGAAAAGGATAACTATGTTGTATATATGATATCATGTTTAGCTTAATTTGTGTTATGATTGGCATATTAAAACAAAGTTGTGACATTGGTAAAACAGGTTGTGGATTGGTGTTATGATAATAGTTGTATTTTTTTTTGGGAAAAATTGAAATTACCATTTTGCGACAATATTCGCATAATGGGTCGACTAATTTTCTTGGGGACATGTCCCGGAGAAAGTGTAAACATATTTTAATTTACGACTTTAACCGTTGACATGTCCCCGGCGAATTAGTTTACCTCAACAGTGGTTAACACTTACCCCGGGGACATGTCCCCGGCAAAACGGGTGCCACGTCGGACTAATAACGTAATTAGCGTTCTTAAAGTGAAGTTCCAAAATCATTTCTTCGGGGACTAGTCCCCGGGGAAAGAATGTGCCACGTCGGACATGTTTGACCGGAGACAATCGGCTGTGGGACCCACGTGTCCCCTGTAAAAGTGGTAAACAGTCCCCTGGGAAAGTATTGTCGAGCAGGTATTGTCGGGGCCCTTTCGTAGGGGCCATGTCCCCGGTAAAAAGATTCTTAGGGGACATGTCCCCGGCGAAAGCCCTGAAACGTCGCCTGCGAAAGTGACGAATGTTGTAGTGACATATTCCAACAGATGTAATATTCATAACTTATGGTTTCTCTCTACAAGGTTTCTTCCTCTCCTTACATATATGTATGTCAGATGATATTCTTCAACATACCCATATTGACTAGTATTCGTATGATTCTTTAGAAAATTAAGAATGGGTTCATATTTGAGAGATGACTGAAATAAAAAATGTTTGGTTGAAATAAAATCTTCACAGTGATATATGGACATATGGTTCAATGGTTATGGTCAACAATGCATCTTACGGTTAATTGGTGATAGTCAACGATATATCTTACGGATGATAGCGTTTACATCGAAGACGGATGGCAATACACTTCAGATTGGTAATACTTTAAGTCTTGGGAAAATGATAAATTTAGGCATCAAAGTTGCCACGTTTTTTCCTTTTCGGGCATCGAACTTTTTTTCCTATTGTAGACCGAACTTGCCTAATTTTCCTTTTCGGGCATCAAGTTTGATTTTGTGTCACAAATGGAAAATTAAGCAAGTTCGATGCTAATAGGAAAAAAAAGTTTGATGCCTGAAAAAAAAAAAGTTCGATCCCGAGAAAAAGAAAGTTCGACCGTTAATTTTTTATTGCACCGTTAGTCCTTTTAAATGCATTTTTAACGATCGTTATTATATTAGTGCACCGTTAGTCCTTTTCTTCCGTTCTTACACGTTTCGTCCGTTCTACACGGTTTTCGTCCGTTTTACGTTTTCATCCGTTTTTCACGTTTTCGTGCATTTACGCGTTTCGTCCGGTTTTGACGTTTTGTCGCTTTTACAGTTTCGTCCGTTTTGCGTTTCGTCCGCTTTTGCACGTTTTCATCTGTTTTGCAGTTTCGTCCATTTTACATTTTCTTGTTTTTACGTTTCGTCCGTTTTGCACGTTTTGTCCTTTTTGCGTTTTGTCCGCTTTTGCACGTTTTCGTCCGCTTTTGCGTTTTTTACTGTTTTGCGTGAAAAAGTGGGCGGCGCAAAACCACTAAACTGCAAAAACGAAGAAAATGTAAAGCGGGCAAAATGTGCAAAAACATCTGGCGATGCAAGCGAAAACGTGCAAAAGGGACAACGTGCAAAAGGACGAAGCTGCAAAAGCGAGGCAACGTAAAACGGAAGAATATGTAAAGCGGACAAATGCAAAAACGACGAAAACGCAAAAGCGCTTAAAACGCGCAAAAGCGGACTTAAAAGGACTAACGGTGCAATAAAATAATTAACGGTCGAACTTTTTTTCTAGGCATCGAACTTTTTTCCTTTTACGGGCATCGAACTTTTTTTTTCCTATTGTAGCACTAAACTTGCCTATTTTTCCTTTTACGGGCATCGAAGTTTGATTTTGTGTCACAAAAGGAAAATTAGGCAAGTTCAAGCTACAATAGGAAAAAAAGTTCGATGCCCGTAAAAAAACGTGGCAACTTTGATGCCTAAATTTATCATTTTCCTTAAGTCTTTAACTGAACCAGTCAAACAGATTTGATGTAGATGACATGCTGAATCCTTACCACACATATAAAACGTAGCGTGTGAGACATAACCGCATGTTTGATTAATAGTAGATCTAATCGGATTAATCGTTCACCTACAATACACATATTTTTTGATTCAATTGGCAACAGTTAATCAAAACAAGAAGGACAAGGATCCTCTCAAGTTGTAAGCACAACTTGACTCAAGTTGGGGCATTATGAGCCATTGGATTTAATCCAATGGCTCAAAATTCTTTTGATTTGAGCCATTGGATCAAATCCAATGACTCATATTGCCCCAACTTGAGTCAAGTAACTTGAGAGGATTCCATCCCAAACAAGAAACCCTAAATATATACTATTAACATTGCCAATATCTTAAAACACATCAAAAGTTCAATGTTTTAACATTGTCAATATATACTATGTTTTAACCACTACTAAAAAAAATGCCATTAGCAATAATTATTTTAACAAGAAATAATCGTTGCTAAATTATGCATTTAGCATATAATTTTAACAACGAAATTGTTAACAAAGTTGCAATTTTTTTAGCAACAAAAAAAATAGTTGGTATTTCTACAAGTGAACATAAATATTTGTTGCTAATTTAGCAACGACTAAGTAATTTCGTTGCATTCTAAAATTAGCACCGGTCGAATTAGCAACTAACACCAATTGATGCTAATTCGGCTTATGCTAATTTGAGAATGTAACGAAATTGCTTAGTAGTTGCTAAATTAGCAACAAATATTTCATTTGTAGAAATACCAACTATTTTTTTTGTTGCTAATAAAATTGCAACTTTGTTAACAATTTCGTTGTTAAAATTAGATGCTAAATGCATAATTTAGCAACGATTTCTCGTTAATATAATTGTTGCTAATTGCAATTTTTCTAGTAGTGAACCAATGGGGCATTAGTCAAATGGTTGCAGTATTTATGCTTGAGTCAATAGACTCAGGTTCAAGTCTCATCTTTGGCATTTGCTTCATATAGGTACCCACCTCTACAAAACCTATGAGCACACTCGAGAGACTTTGTGGAATAAGAACTCAGGGGTCCGATAGAGTCTTGGCTCGTGCTCACTACAGTTAATGCCCCACTAGGCCAGAAGAGTTGTCGAAACTATTCCTTGTGGGGTGGACAATGGCTGGTGTCAAAAGTCACCCGGGGTCAGGGTGTTCCCGCCGATCTACAACTTTTTTTTGGAAAAGTTCAATGTTTTATTACATCATTTTAAAGGTGATGTATGAGTTTTTGTCACGTTATATTTGGATCACTGCCAGTGCCGTATTTGAGAATGTAAAAAATATTTGAGGCCCGGCTCGAGAATAAAAAATGGGCCTCTAGAAAGTCAATAGTAAAATGCAATAACATAATATGAAGTTTATTGGAAAGATGGAATTGGATGCAGTGAGCCCAACTAGAGTAAAAAACTCAACTTTTTTTTCGCTGATAAAAAATCCAAATGAGCTTTACTCATCTTTAGATTTAATAAACATATAATTTTTTTTTTAAATGGGCCCATGGGAAGGGTCCATTCAATAGCACACTTGCACGCTGGGCGCCCGATCACTGCCACTTTAGGGCGTTTTATCATGTTTAGGCTTATTGTTCTTAACTAGTTTCTCACTAGTTATGTGTCAACATACGCCCACCGTTGTAATACAGAGGTCCTTTTGATTTGTGGAGGGAAATTGATGTTTAGATTTTGTAGAAATAAATAGTATACAAGAACCGACCCCAATAAAACATATAAAAGTTACAACCGAAACCACACGGTAAACATCACATGTTTACAACACCAAAAAAACTAGAGCAACACAGCACAAACGAATCTACGACCTGGCAGATGGAAGCTAATTATGGTAATTTTGCAGACTAATTGTCATACATTTAAATATGAGCTCAGATCAAACATGTGTTTTCATTTAAAAAATAGAAAAAGAAAAATGAGCATGGAATCAGCTTTATCCTAAAAGCGTAAGAGGCAAGCACAAAGTCGAACAAGATACACTTTTGCAGTTATAAACTTTATTAGCTGACTATTTGAAAACTTTCCCCAAATTACTGAATTTACCGACAAAAAATTACGGAGTATAAAGTAATACGATTGTATTTTTTTTTTCTGTAGCAAATTAACAAGTCCCATGCAACTTTAAAGAAATACCTAATTTGTTGTTACATCAATTTATTGCAACTGTGGATCGTGTTTTTTTTCTATTTAAAAGCACCATTAGGGTTGACCTTTTACCCAAAAAAAGCACCATTAGGGTTTGCTTTGACTGAAACACGATTCCAAATATCTGTCTTTAAGAAAACACACAAAATACAGTCTCAATCTAATTAATATATGGCTTCCTCGCAACCATTTCAACAAATCCATGGGAGTCTTCAAGAGCTAGCGAAAGATATCAAGCTAGAGGTCCCTCACCACTATGTTCAAGAACAACAAGAATCCACCTTTGTCTCTAACGGTTCTTCACTGCCCTCCATCCCAGTGATTGACTTGAATGAATTTGTTAAGATGCTAGGATACGATAAAGATCGTCAGCTGAAAAATCTACGCTCCATATGCCATGAATGGGGAATCTTTCAGGTTAAGTAGTTTTTTTTTGCTAGCTTGAATAAACTTACTTTCGATATCGATTGCATATATATGACTAAAACTAAATTCGTGATGTAGTTAGTGAATCATGGAGCTGACAAGTTGTTGGTGGAGAGGATGAAAAAGGAGATGCTAGACTTTTACAACTTGCCTGTGGAAGAAAAGATGATATACAAGTTAAAGGCAGGTGAATATGAAGGTTATGGCCAAACCATAATCCACGATCAAGATCAGAAAGTCGACTGGGCTGATCGCTTTTATATGATCACTAATCCTCTTCATAGAAGAAAACCTCACTTACTTCCAAAGCTTCCTCCATCACTGAGGTCTCTCTTTCACTAATTCGATCTATCCTTTTATAGTTTGTGTTAACTTTTTTTTAAACCAAAACCATTGAAAAAAATTAGATTTCGTTTCATGAATCTATGTACCTCAAATGTTACAAGAACACATAATAAAACATGTATATCGAATAACTTTGATCATAATAACAAGTAGAAAAGAATATATTACTTATCTAATGGGATTTGCTAGAGTTGTCCATACGCTTGTATATATGGAGACTCCCTTTGTCACCATGATCCGTGAAACATTTACCTAACGGATGATTGATATTATTAGCAAATCTATTGTAATTAGCGTTATGTAATTGCTATTAGAATAACGGTGCTTGGCACACTAGCTAAAAGTATACCAACTCTCTCTTTACAATAGAAACTTAACATTTGATTTGGTGTAGTTTGATTAAATTTGTGGAAAGTAATTTTATACACTCTTAGAAGAAAAAACCATGTTTTGTAGCAAGTTTAAGTGGTGTACTTGTACGTTCTCCCAAAATCTTTTATATCAATTTTTTGTCACTGTTGAAAACCGAAGGGTGTGTATATACGAAAATTTGCATGCTATATATGTTTCTTCAAAGAATTTTTGTTGTTTGTAGAAATTTTGTGAGAATGAGTTAATTATAACTATATTCCTTTCTTTCAACAGAGATACCATGGAGAAATACTTGCAGGAACTCCAAAACCTTGCCATGACTTTGTTTAGTTTAATTGGGCAAGCAGTTGATATCGACAAGCAAGACATGATAGATGTCTTCGAAGATGGAATGCAATCCGTGAGGATGACTTACTATCCTCCATGTTCTCAGCCAGATCTTGTTATCGGTCTTACCCCTCACTCTGATGCTTCTGGAATTACCATTCTGCTCCAAGTCAACGACATCCAAGGTTTGCAAGTTAAGAAAGATGGCATATGGATCCCCGTAAATTTACTTCCAGATGCTTTCATAGTAAATGTCGGGGACATTCTTGAGGTGAGACCCACACCAATCTTATTTTAAAATGACATTTTTAAACGTGTGATGATTCAATTCGTTTATGTTGGAGATCAGGTCACCAGCCTAATTTTACGGTTAGGTGTCTAACATGTTAAGTATCTTTCATGTTTGACCAAAACACATGTGAAATATTTTATTCTGATTCTATCTAGAATTTGGGGGCCAGGTTTGAAAAAGTCCAATTTAGAATCTAAATTTTACTACATATTACTGTATTACATGAATATACAATTTTGCTACCACCAGAGGGTACATCTTTGGCACCATCAAGGGGAGCATCTTTGTCATTCTGGTATTAATATATTTTACAGCCTAACACCCCCTAAATAAACTATAGTTAAGAGCTAAACTTGTACAACTGATAAGATATAAGTAAAGCGCAAAAGAATAGCCAGTCATTCTTAGTTGGTTTCTTAATAATCAGATGCTTATGATTGGATTAATATTGATAGATGCTAGTTTCTTATACCAATCTTTTAAGGGTGGTTATGAGAACTAAGCTTTTATCATAGTCTCAAAAACTACATTTAGCAAAATCCTGAAATAAAATAATATGTGATTCAACTATCATATACTCAAAGTTTAATTCTCAATTGATCTAGCTAGCTCCGTGTTTTAAGTAAACTTTACGTGATGCATTATTATGATATTCTTAAGTATTTTGATGATTAATGAGATGCATGTGCCTCTATATAAAATGTCTCATTATTGGTAAACATGGAACCAAGAAAGCATAATACATTAATGGATTCAATTCACAGATAATGAGCAATGGTGTATACAACAGTATTGAGCATAGGGCGACTGTAAATGCAATGAAGGAGCGGATATCATTAACCATGTTCTTCAATCCAAAGCTTGAAGCAAATGTTGGGCCTGCAAAGAGCCTCCTCAAGAACACAGGAGACCCACCTCTTTATAAGACACTGGTAATGGAACAGTACCTCAAGGAATTCTTCTCGGTTAAGCTCAATGGAAAAACATTTCTCGAGAAAATGAAGATTGGGAAGGAATTGCAAGAAACTTGATTAAATATTTATGTTTTCTTAGCGTGTAAAATATATTGACCGTATTTAGAAATTACTAAATGTCGAAATAAAGTTACCAACAGAATGTTTCAGTTGGTACGTTGTGTGTTAGAAATTATCAATGGAACAGTCATTGGAATTGAATTTCGTCCTATTATATCTGGTTCTAGAATTTGTCTTTGGAGCTGTGTTTCTCATGTCTTTTGTATGGTTTTGAGATCCAGTTCAATAGACTTATTTTGTTCGACTAATTTAATCATCTGCTAAGGTATTCTTTCTTCTAATAACTGAAGGCATATTCAGTACAGATGTACAACAGAGATAAGGCAGATTAGGCTCCAATGCATGTTTTCTATTACCAACGAATTAACACTCTGTCTCTAAAGTTGTGTAGTGGTTTATTTTATTATATAGAGAATAGGAAGTATCTTGTTATGTAAGTTTTTTGCCTATGTAACGGGCTGAGATATGGGATTCACCCATATCCTTTGTACTTAAACATTTTTTTGGAGTAATATATTTACCGGGTCATTGACCTTTTACCCAAAAAATAGTTGTAAACGTGCTCTTCAGATTGTCATTGATCTGTCACTAAAGTGTACTATCTACTTTCTAGTATTTTGGTTAATCGGTAATTGCATTGATCGCTGTTTTTGTTTTTGGTAAATATGTAAATGCATCTTTGTAGTTTCCAACCAATATTTACATATTTCTCCAAACCTTGCTTTAAGAGCATTGTATATCAATAACCTATTAAAGCATCATACTTGTCACAAATGTTAGTTCGACGTAGCGAACAAAAAAAATACCTCTTCTAGACATTAAACTTGACATTTTTGTCTTCAATTGATCAAGAACTTGGGATCCGATATGGATCAACTAAAGAATTTGCGCTCCGTATGCCATGAATGGGGAATTTTTCAGGTTAGTATAGAATCACTAAGCAGCTTAGATTAGTGTTCCTATCGCTATTGTACATAATTAGAGGTTGGATTAATTAATTTTCAGTTGGTTAATCATGGAGTTGACAAACTGTTAGTGGAAAATATGAAGAAGGAGATGATAGAATTTCTTAAGATTCCTGAGGAAGAGAAGTCGAGGTACAAGTTGAAGGCGGGTGAATATGAAGGTTATGGTCAGACCCTACTCCATGCTCAAGATCAAAAAGTAGACTAGGCTGATCGCTTCTATATGATAAAAAAAAACGCTATTACAGCACTACCAGGGTGCCAAACCTATGAACAAAAGTCTGTTCAAAGATCCCTACAAGTTTGTAGAAGAGGGCTAAGAGTAACTTGCCCAAAAGTCACAATTATGATCAAGATGATCAAGTGACTGCACTCTATAATAGTTAGAAGACATATAAGACATCAAGATTAAAGAAAGTATGAACAAGAAGGCATCAAGGAACAAGAAGATTGAAGAAAATAAAGATTAATAAGATTGGGGGAATTTATTGGAAGTATTAATCTAATTAATCTTTGCTAAGTTAGCATGAAGAATAAAGTCATAAACATCATGTGTTTGGGCCGAAGTCAAACACATCAGCAACAAAGAAACATGTGGCAGTTAGAAGTCAAGGGACACAATGGTTTACTAAACATTGTGACTGTTAATTAGTTAGTTAGATGGAAGTTACTTGTGAAGGGTTGTGTCTTGTGTCAAACTGGTTCATAGAACCAACACACCTCTTCATAAGACACTTGTTAGTTAGTATATATATGTATGTGTCTGTAAACAAATATTGTTAACTCTTTTCAGATTTATATATCAGATTTATTAGAAGGGTTCAACCCAATCTTCCTTATTTTACTTATTGATTCTTGAATAATGATACACATGATGTTTGTTTGATCATTCGATCTTGGAGAGGCAAGACCTGTAGAACAAACAGGCCCTAAAGCCATTATAAATAATTTTGCATAAAAAGTTGCCATTGGTGACAGCTATAAATCGTCGCTAATTAGTCTAGACTTGTTGAAAAAATATTTACAGACGGCTTGGGCAACGAGAAGTGGTGGTTAACAATTAGTTGCCCTAGGCAAACTCTCGGTTTAAAAATGCCGATATGAGAGTTTGAACACGAAAACAAATAAATCATCCGACAGCAACTGAAAAAAAATATACTATTTCTTGGCAAGGTTTTTAAATGTTTTTTATGTGGCGCTAGACGAAAACTCCAAAACTAACCTTCGAACCAACTGTAGGAAATTGAAAACATATGCCTCACCTTGATAGTTTAGTGAAGTCTTAAGCCCGGTAGGTCCGTTTAGCCTTCAGGGTTTCCTTTCTTTGTTTTCTATTAATGTCAATCAAATCAATTCTCTTTATAAAACTTTTTTAGGTCTTTGGTTTCTACACACCTAACTTAGATTGCTCAAATGAGGTAGCTTCTCCTATTGTGTTCTCGGGTTGACATGGTTTACGTGCACCATCTGCGTTGCATCAAGGTCAAAATTATATATTGATATGACGACTCCGCTGCAATGTATTGGCAAAAAACGTCTTTAACATATATTAGTGAATAGTAGAAATTACTTAGAATTCATAATTCTAGACAAATGCACAGTAGTTAAAGCTAGAAATGTTATTATATAGGAAGTGCGGTTTAAAATAAACCAAGATATATGCAACAACTATAGCGTATAGTTTGTCTTCTGTAGCATTAGATTCTTGTCATTGTCAATCAAACCTTTTATCCATATAAAAAGCATATATGTTAGAAACTTTTAAAATGGTTGTCTTATCCCCCGGCCCGACCTAAACATCTATCAAATATATGTCATATGACGTGGCATCATTTCCACTTGTAACATAAACAAACAACTTAATTCAATTTGTAGTAAACATAATCTGAAATGGCTTTCGCGCAACCATTACTGAGCCATGAAAGTGTTCAAGAGCTAGCTAAAGAACACAACGTCACTGTACCTGATCACTATGTTCAGGAACATCCAGAACCCACCTTCGTTCCAAATGACTGTTCGCCTATGCCCTCTATACCAATCATTGACATGAATGATTTAATCATGGGAGGATTAAATATGGATCTTCATCTGAAACATCTGCGCTTGGTATGCCACGAATGGGGCATCTTCCAGGTTAATTATGCATCTCTTTGTAGCTCATACATATGTTTGATTTATATTTTAGGTTAACTTATATGAGTTAATTTGTAGTTAGTTAATCATGGAGTTGACAAATCATTGGTGGAGAAAATGAAAAACGAGGTTATAGAATTCTTCAGGCTTCCGATAGAAGAGAAGCTGAGGTACAAGTTGAAGGGAGGTGAGTATGAAGGGTATGGCCAAACAATACTTCATGCTCAAGGTCAGAAAATCGACTGGGCTGATCGCTTTTATATGATCACTAATCCTCTTCATAGAAGAAAACCTAACTTGCTTCCAGAGTTCCCTCCACTAATAAGGTGTGTCTCTCTACATGTCTCTAACATATGGTGTATCAATATATGCTTTTGAGGGGGAGGGGGAAGGTTCCCGAATCAAAGGCTTGAACATACAATAGATAACTCTTTAAGGGTTGTTCGTTTTAGGTCTGGTGCTCAGTTTGGTTTCTTTTGCATTGGTGCTTTGTATTTTCTAGCGCCTCGCTGTTTTTTTTTATTTACTTCTATATGCCGTTCAAGATACAAGAAAGACGGATATGTTTTGCCTGCTTTAGATTGCCATGTTCCTTCTAATCATGAACCTAACGAAACCAAACTGAACACCAAAAAAAACAGCGAGGCGCTAGGAAATACAAAGCACCAAAAAAAAAACTTAGCACCAAACCTAAAACGTACACCCCTTAGAGAGTTATCTATTGTATGTTCGAGCCTTTGATTTGGGAAACTTTTGTTGGGGGTGGGGGTGGGGGTGGAAAAGTTTCCCGAATCAAAGGCTCGAACATACATCAGATAACTCTTTAAGGGGTGTTTGTTTTAGGTTTGGTGCTCAGTTTGGTTTCTTTTGGTGCTTTGTATTTTCTAGTGCCTCGCTGTTTTTGTTTATTTAATTCTATATGCCGTTCAAGATACAAGAAAGGCGGTTATGTTTTGCCTGCTGTAGATTGCCATGTTCCTTCTAAACATGAACTTAACGGCTATGTGCTTCATTTGCTGTACTCAAAGACTAAGATTCAATATTGTATCAAAACTAGGTTTATATTACAGTATGACAGTCAAGGAAAGACTTTCAACTCGTATCTTGGATGATGCATCTATGATTTGTTAAAGCTGGCTGTTCATAAGGTTTATCATTTCTAATCTATTGATGTGACTTGTAATCCGATAATTAGATGTGGCTACACAAGAGTAAAATGTTTTTAACCATCATATAATTTGATAACGTCATAGTTGGTCAAAAATATATTTTTGAACAAGGTTACCTTTGTTTAAGATTATAAAAAATAATAATAATAATAATAAAATATTAGTCTATTAATAATAGTTCTTCTACAGCTTAATGATATGATGAAGATACTTAACTTTTTAAGATTTTTTATATCGACAGAGATACACTTGAAAATTATTTGCTAGAACTGCAAAAACTTGGTAGGACTTTGTTTGGTATAATCGGACAAGCAGTAGATATCGACAAAGAAGAAATGTTGGAAATTTTTGAAGATGGAATGCAATCAGTGAGGATGACTTACTATCCGCCATGCCCCAAACCAGATTTGGTTGTAGGTCTTACCCCTCATTCTGATGCTGCTGGAATTACATTTCTTCTTCAAGTCAACAACGTCGAAGGTCTGCAAGTTAAGAAAGACGGTGTATGGATCCCTGTCAATTTCCTTCCGGATGCTTTCGTTGTGAACGTCGGTGATATACTTGAGGTTATCTCCTTTCCTCATCACTATCCTATCTGAATTCAATCTGTTCATTTTCTTCTCTTTTTGTCACTTCTGTTTATTTTCACAGTCATGCAAACAAAAATACATATATAAAATAATGAAGTGGACAGCGAAAAGTTAGAAAGTCAAATGAAGCATGCATTCTTTAATACATAGCAATTAGGAAATGTGGTTATATAACTGATATTTTATGAATGAAAATGACAATCACATTTCTATCTGTAACAGAACATCAATTATTGGAGAATCAATCTGGGGGAGGTTGTTGTTTTTGCTCATTATAAAAATCTATCTGATTGCTGATTTTATCTTAAAAAATTTAAGATGTGTTATTGTCGTATTTGATCACAATAATCATCAAAGAGTGCTCCTAATCTTCAAAACATGTAAAGTATTGATACGGTAATTGTATGGAATTATTTGGATATATTATTAGAGGTGGCAATCGAGTCGTGTTCGTGTTAACCTATTCTGGTTCGCGTGTTGGCTGGTTAGTATAGCCTTTACTCAAACACGACCCATTTATTAATCGTGTCAAGAAACACAACCCTAACCCACACCTGCATAATACGTGTAACCCATTTGTGACCCGTTTAACCCATTTAAGTAAATAGGTTAAGCAATGAATAAAGCTGGTGGTTTGTCGATTTAACTAGTTTAAATGCTAAAAATGATATAAGGATCTAAAATATGATAAGATCAATAACATACAAATAACTATGCGACAATTTTCTGAATTATAAGCGCTAATTTTCATGATATCTAAGGTATAAAATTATAATTCACTCATACTAAGTAAATAACAAAATATATTTAATCCACATTTTACATAAAAACCAGGTTATCTATTTTATTTTTAAGATCTTATATACTTAAATGGGTTCATGGGTTGACCTGTTTAATACTTACTCAACTCAAACACGACCCGTTTATTAAACGAGTTAGACGGGTTGACCTGTTTTTTACCCAAACCTGTTTAACTTCGTGCCGGGTTTGTGTCGTTTACCGTGTCGTGTTGAGAATTGCCACCCCTATATATTATGGTTGTATGGAGTACTACTTGGCTAAGCGCTCTATACCGAATGCGAGATAATGAGCAATGGTGTTTACAACAAACATCGAGCATAGAGCGATTGTTAATGCCACAAAAGAGAGGATTTCTTTAGCCATGTTCTTGACCCGAAGTTGGAGGCGGATGTTGGACCCTCAAAGAGCCTCATAAAAATCACAAGAAACCCTCCATTGTATAAGACACTCGTAATGGAACAGTATCTCAAAGAATTTTTCTCACGCAAGCTCAACGGAAAGACCTTTCTCGAGAAAATGAAGATTAAACAAGATGCGGATGATAAAACTTAACTTGATATATCCCAAATCTTTGGATTATCATAAACATTATAAAATAATACAAATAAATTGTCGGCTAAATAAAATCAAGTAGTTTGTACTTGATAAATTAATGTGAACAAAAAGTAGTGTTAATGATATGATCTTGTCTTGTTAGCTTTCTATATGACAACACCTTTTTACCGAGATGGTTGTTACGCGATGTTAGTTGTATAAGGTTATTATTATTTGTATTGGACTCAAGCCCGAGTTTTAGAGCATTCCCTAAAGATCTATTTATGTACCAATACTTTGAAAGGAATGCAATACACAATATTGAGTCTTACATGGTATCAGCCATCAAAAACCCTACCTTCCTCTCGTTTCAAAAACAACCTTAAACTGCTATCATACTTCTCGTCGATCGTTGGTTTTGAGTGATAACCGGTCGACGTGTCTACAAGTTCTAAGTCGATCGTTTGTTGATAGTTCCAGTAGACAAGGTTAGAGTCGATCGTTGGTATTTGTGGTTTACCAGTCGACTAAAGTTCAACTCGTCAAGGTTTAAAGTTTGTTTAGTAGAATATTAGAATATTGTGATTGATATTATGTGATTGTCATTGATTTGATCGTACAAAGTCTCATGAGACATATAAATATCTGAAAACCCTATGTAGTCATGGGCTTGAGCCAAAGGACCTAACAATAATATCGACTAACACTCCCAGCGGTTTGAGCGGAATGGCGTAAACACTCAAAGCGTCACGAAATTTTTCAAATAGAGTGAGGAAGTCCTTAGTGAAGATATCCATAAGCCGAAAGCGAGAAGGCACATGAAGGACTCTAACTTGACCTGCAGCTACCAAATCCCAAACAAAATGAATGTCAATCTCAATGTGTTTGTCCGTTGATGTTGAACCGGATTCGAGGACATGTAGACGGCACTAACATTATCGCAGTATACAAGGGTCGCAGAAGAAACTGGAGTATGAAGCTCTCGAAGAAGATTCCGCAACCAACATGTTTCAGCAACCGCATTGGCAACCCCGCGATATTCTGCCTCAGCACTAGAACGAGACAGCGTCGGTTGGCGCTTAGAGGACCATGAGAGTAAATTGTTGCCAAGAAAAACACAATAACCTGAAGTGGACCTCCGAGTGGTTGGGCAACCAGCCCAATCAGCGTCAGAATATGCAACCAATGATGTAGTAGATGAAGAATATAACTGTAACCCGTAATCCAAAGTACCGCAAGTGTAGCGCAAAATCCGTTTGAGCGCAGAGAAATGGGGCTCTCGCGGATCATGCATATGAAGACACACCTTTGAACAACATAAGATATATCGGGGCAGTGAATGTAAGATCTTGAAGTGACCTACAAGGCTCCGATATAATGTGGGATCGGATATCAAGCGCCATCATCGCCCAGTTTAGACTCGGTGTCAACCGAGTCCATTGGAATTACAATCGACCATGTGAGCACGCTCAAGAATCTACAGCATACCGGCACGAGACAAAACATACCGAAGTGTCACGTGTATGAGATATGCCCAAAAATAATTTAGTGATCCCAAATCATCATAGAGAACTCCTTATGAAGAGGCGCAATATCTGTTGAAGTAATCCATCGAAGAAGTGTCGGTACAATATCATCAACATATAATAAAGAAGCGATGTCGGTCCCAGATGATAAATAAACAAGGAGGTGTCACAGCGACTATGTAAAGCCAATCCAAGAACATATGTAGCAAAGCTTTGAAACCAAGCCCGAGGAGCTTGTTTCAACCCATAGAGAGATCTGCGTAACAAACATACATAATCTGGGTGCTCAGTATCGCGGAAACCAGGTGGCTGGTGCATGTAAACAGTCTCAGATAAATCCCCATGCAGAAAGGCATTCTTAACATCAAGCTGGTGAACCGGCCAATGTCGAGAAGCAGCCAAACTGAGAATAGTGCGTATAGTGTCAGGTTTAACAACCGGGCTAAAGGTCTCATCAACATCAACCCCCTCTATCTGAGTGCTACCATTCGCGACAAGGCGGGCCTTGTAGCGACTGAGAGTACCGTCTGTTGGAATCACTCCTAAACCTTAATTCAAGTGTTAGTGATTCATATGTAATAGTTAGCTTAATATGGCTTTTATGTTTGTAATCATGCCAAGGCTTATGTAGAAAGCCCATGAGCCTTGTCCCAAGTCCAATAAGGAAAGGAAGGGACTAGGAGTGTTGCCCTAGCTCCCTCTCCTATAAATACCTTGTAATAACCCTCACTTGAGGGTTGGTTGTTCAATTTCATTCTCTCTCACTCTACGCCTAACTTTTCACATAGTATTTCGTATGTGTGTTTGTTATTGTTCAACCGATCTCTTCTCTATCTCTTCTCTTGATGCTTGTGTTACTAATATGGTGACCTAACAGTGGTATCATTCGCCAAATAGTTGGGTGAACATATTTTTGTTGTTTTGAAGGTTTTTGGTCTTATGCGTAAACGAGGTTGATACTTTGGTTCGCTTAAAAACTCAATTTTTTCACTTTTCAATCCAAGATTCTTGTACTTTCAACGTTTTAAGGTGTTAAAATAAGCATTTTTGGCAAAAGTTTCAAACTTTACGTGTGGATCATTGTTTTTAACCTTGGTTTTTACGTGGGTTAAGTTCTACGATAAGCTGTTTTATAAGCTTTGGATCATCAAGTTTCACACTTTTGTGTTATTTTGGTAATATTGAAGCTATTTCATCACAAAATCTGGTTTAGAAACATCTTTGGGCAAAAATCACTTTTGGTAGAGTTCTACGATAACGAAACCCTAAAACTACGCATAAGAGTTCTTTAGTTTGATCTTGACCGTGGATTACTCGGTGTTTTCTTGCTTGGATAAGCTCGAAAACACTTCGACTTTGGATATCTTTTGCCTTTGTGATAGTGTAAAGATCTTTTGGTAAAACCCTAAAATTACGCATAAGCTTAAACTTACGCGTAGAATCCATTACGCATAAGATTCATCTTACGCCTAAGCTTTGTCTTACGATAAGGTAATCCCTCGCCTAAGTTTTTACGCAACTCTCTGTTTACGCATAACTTTAGTGTTTTCTCATCTCTTACGCGTAAGCTAATCCTACGCGTAACTTTTGGTGTTACGCGTATCTTTGGTGTTTTTACGCATAAGTGGTACTTTGCTTTTCTGTGATTTCTACGCCTAATGATACTTCATCAACAACGGTTCATTCGACTACAAAGATCCATTTAACAACACAAGTTTTCAACATGTCACAACCACCATACTCTAACTATTTTCCTTACACTTATCATCAACAACAACTAAGTCCACAACATCAACAATATCATCAACAACAAATTTATCAACAACAATTTAATCAACAACATACCCCACAACTTGGAGCAATTCCACAACCTCAAATGGTTCAACCTCCACCTAGTCTTCAAGTATAACCATACACAAACTTCTACAATCAACATCCATCCAGGAATACTATGAAGGAACCGACATGGTTTGGCAAGATGTGTGAAGCCTTAAGTAGCCAACAATCAATTCATGAAGTGGCTCACTTGATAGACCTCAATGCTCACTCCGGTAATTATGATCAATGGGTTATAAGGTTCTTTAGGTTTTGTGATCTAAAGAAGCCACATGGAAAGTTCTTAAAGAAGGTCATTATGGAAGGTCCATTTTGGATGCCTTTGTTATTACACCCAGATCCGGATGCCAATCCACCAAGAGATCTGTCACCAACATTGCAACTATCTCGAGACCTCACGGTGATGAACTTCTACACTTTGAAGCCGATGAACTAGCAATGCAATACATCCTTTTGGGACTACCCAATCCGATCCTTGAAGTGTTGATGCTCAAAAGACGGCTAAAGCAATGTGGGAACACATTCATCTTCTAATGGAAGGCACATCACTCAATCGGGAAGACATGGAATCCAAAATCTACTTGGCTTATGAACACTTCATGATTGAACCGGAGAGACATTAGAGTCATATCATCATCGTTTTCGAGATATCATTAATGATTTGGACAAACACAACATCATCATGCCCAATTCTGTGTCAACACTAAGTTCCTAAGTAGTCTTGGTCCGGAATGGGAGAAGTATGTCATTTTCTCCGTCAAGCTAAGAACCTTCATCATGCTACATACGGATTGTTGTGCGACTATTTGAAGCCTCACCAAAAGAAGTTGACAAAGAAAGGACTATCCGTGGACTCCAGGCTTCACGTCAATTCACGATAATCAACAACTTGCTTTGTGGGCTCAAACCAATCTTCCTCCTCAAACATTTCAACAACCCGCTCCTCAACCAAGCGCAACCATTACACCATATGATCGATCACAACAACAACCTCAACAAACTCAATTGGTTTCATACAACAACAACAATGCTCACGCGACTTTACGGTGAAGGCGATGAGGACTCTTGCTTTCGATGAATTGCAACAAGGATTTGTTATGATTGCTAAAGCCTTTGGTCGGTATACAAACAAATCCAACAATCGCATTCGCTCCTCATCTAACACAAAGAATCAATTTGTTGTGAACAATGGACGTGTTGAAGTTCGAACCGTGGTTATGGTCGTCGGATGGGAGGTGGTCAAGGGTTTAATGCTATTGGAAGGAATAACTAGGGTGCTCCACAACAAGAGAGCTCAGTGGTTGAGCAGGGAATGCTCGAGAATGGGGTTAATGGTCTTCGTTGTTATAAGCGCAATGAAAAGGGTCATCGGCTAATGCATGTCCTAAGCCGAGGACAAGAGGCGGTCTTATTTCAAAGAGGCTTTGCTCTTGTCTCTTAAGGATGAAGTGGTGGAACTCTTAACAACAAGGAGCGAGCTTTATGGCGGATATGAGACTCGATGATGACATGGAAGACTTGCAGGCTAATGCGGCATTGATGTTGATGGCACAAATGCAAGCTCTACACATGAGTGATACAGGCCCAGTGTATGACATCGATGGCTTGTCTCGGTACTGAACAAACAATTATCATTAATGATCGATATCTCCGCCAACATACGCATCGACAAGGATCGAGTGTTCAACATGAGCCTTCACATCTCATTCGAGGATCATCAACTAGACCCGTAGTTATATTTGATGATCAAGATGACCTTATGGTTACCATTGATGATCAAGTTGACTCCGTGGTTATACTTGAGGATCTAAATAATGACCATGTTGAGACTCACGGCGAACAAAATGATTTTTATCGATCTAGAATTTGAGCTCGGGACCTTAGTTAAAGACCAACAATCCCAAGGTGGAACATTATCATGATGTCAATACAAAATTAAAAGCGAAAATGCACTTGTTAATTAGGGATAATGAATGCTTAATTCGACAAATCAATTTTTAAAACTCAAGAAAACCGTGAAAAGGTTTTGAAGTCGCTTTGCTAAATCTCATCAAAGCGAAAAATCATTAGAGCGACGGATCGTGATCTAGTCGCTTCAAGAATGCTCTGTTGTCTCAAATAGAACAATGAAACATGAACATAAAACAACAACGCTCTTACTTTGGTAACTCAAAAGCCAAGGTGAGTTGTTAACTTGTCAAAATAGTTCTCGAGTACAAACAACATTCCACGAAGCGAATAGATAACTATCTTGAAGAAATTGTCGACTTACAAACCAAAATCAAATAGTTTGAAATGTTGTTTAAAAACATGGTGAGTCAATCACAACCATTCAAAAGTTTACTTTAAACCTAATCCAAATGGATATGGACCAATTCTTGCGATTACAAACCTAAGTTTTCAAATAGAGCATTCAAACCAAATCACGAAGTTTATAGTGCGAACATAGAATTGATGATTCAATTATGATGTTGTTGAATATAATCGCATGGAAGAATTAGATGCGAGATGACGAGATTCGGTCAAAAATGGAAAATGTCGTTTATAACAAACCATTTAACTATTCAAAAGCCGTTACTTTTGTCAACGACAATATACTTCTAACAAACCTTTTGTTATCACACCAGTTTAAAGTTAGTCCCAAACAAAATGGTGCACAAATTAATGGTCCTTTACCTTCACTTAGTGAAGTTAAAACAAAAAGCCGAAAGTTGTCGCGTCATAAAATACTTTGACACTTTCTTATCGACCTCAAAATTTTGGAGCGTGAGATTGAATTTCATTCGAAATAAAAGTTGAACATTTTCAATCGCCAATGGCTCGAGAACATCGAGACATTCTTGAAAAAGACTTTTACCCCAAGTTAAAATTTGAAAACTTGTGCACTATATTGGGAAAGGATTTTCACAAGGAACTTGGTCTCATGAAAACCGTTTTGAGAAAAGCGAAACATCGATTTCAAATACTAAGCGTAAAAGAAATTGTTGAGAAAAGATGTTGATCGACTCTTGGAAGATGTTATCTGTCTTCGATATCAATAATCTGGTTTTATTACAATCATTGCATATGCATCGATCATATCACTTCTTGATTCTGATTACGTTGATATTATTGAGAATATCGATAATGTGCTTCAAATCGCGTCTTTAAAAGTGAAAATGAGCATTGTTAAGCGAACTATCAAATTCAAAACGTCGTCTTCAATGGTGTCAAAAGATTGTCAAAATTGTGAACTTGCTTTGCAAAACAAAATCCAACAGTTGAAATCAAAACCGTTTGATTCTAAAATTGAGCAACTGGATGATCAAAACGTGTCTTTGAAATGTCAAATCTCAAAATATGAACAAGATCTTTCAAAAGTTAAATAGGAATATGGTGTCATATTTGATTTACTCAAACAGACTCGTGATGAAGCATCAAACGAACTTGATCATTATCTTGCACACACTAAAGAAGTCATGAATTTTTTTGGAAATCTTCGTTCTGAAAATCAAGATTTGGTGCACACTATCACTAAGTTAAGGAAAATGTTAGGAAAGTATGAACAAGTTCAGCCTAGCATTATTAAGAGAATTGCACCTGTAACACTAAGCAAACGTGAACCCGAATGCCCTCTTGACAAAACACAAGATACTAATGTGTTTCCTCTACTAAAACAGAATAGTTGCCTCTTTTTCCAACGTCCTCACTTCACGCCTAGGAGCAATACAAGGAAGAATGGGAAGTTGCGACCTAAGAAAAGATCAATAAAGAATCTTTGAAGTAGAAGAACACCCTAGGATTTTGAATAAGACTCATGTTGCACCCACTTTAGATATTGCGTCGACAAATGTAATGGAAAAAGTGTTGTAACAAATGCTAAACCTTTAAGTACTTTTGATATTCATTCGATGCTTCTTGTGTTATTTGTCGTAAAAGTATGCTTTCGATTGTCATGACAAATGTGTTGCTAGAGCTATCTTGTCTCGTTACGGAATCCTAAGATTCGGAATACCTCTAGGCCCACTAATGCTTCTAAGTGCGTGCAGTAGACCGCCTCCTTAGATTCTAAGAAACATTGATGTCCCTGTAGTTCGATGATCACCTCAAAGAATGTAGTACCACCTAGTGCATTCACTAAGACTAAGGCTAAGACTAGTTGGAGATGGCGAAATGGATACATAATACACTAGGATTTAAATGGATGCCTAAAATCATTGATGTGTGTAGTTCTACTATAGCTGCGAGGAACCCTCTAACTCATCGGGTTCCACATCTACCTCTATTCCATCTGCGTCAAATGCATGTGTGTCACGGTGATCTGAGATCATCCTTTGGATTGTTGATAGCGGATGTTCCCGACACATGACGAAATCTTAAGCTGTTATCAAACTTTATTGCAAAGTTCATTGGCACCGATCGATTCGGGAATGATCACTTGCAGCTATCATGGGCTACGGAGATTATATCAATGGCAATCTTGAAATTAGCGGGGTTTATTATGTGGAAGGCCTCGGTCACAATCTTTTTCGATGGGTCAATTACGTGATGGAGATTTGGAAGTTGCTTTTGGAAGAAAACTTGTTTCATTCGTGATCTACAAGGAAACGATCTAATGTCTAGCTCTCGCAATTCTAGTCTATACACAATCTCAATGCAAGACATGATTGCTTCATCTCCCATCTCATCTACTCTCAAAGGCTACATCAACAAAATCACGGCTATGGCACCGTGCCTCTCACATCTAAACTTTCAAACCATCACCAACCTTGCTCGACACAAACTTGTTGAAGGTCTCCCGAGATTCCGGTATTCCAAAGATCACCTATGCTCGACTTGTGAACAAGGGAAAAGCACTCGTGCTCATTTTCCTTCAAAGGTGGAACGACTCTCGACATGTGCTTCATCTTCTTTACATGGTTGTGTGCCCGATGCGGCGTGCAAGCGATTAATGGCAAGCGCTACATCTTGGTAATTGTCGATGACTACTCAAGATGGACTTGGGTCTACTTTCTTCAAGTAAAGATCAAGCTCCATAGATGATCATCACCTTTCTCACGAAAATTCAAGTTCGACTCCGGAACACCGTCCGCCAAATCGAGCAGAACAAAGGAACCGAATTTGTTAACCAAACTCTTGAGAATTTTATGAGAAAGTGGAATTGAGCATCCGACATCTATTGCACGTACACGAACAAAGCGGAGTTGTTGAAAGACGAAACCGAGCGTTAATGGAAGCTGCAAGAACAATGTTAATCAATGCTAAACTTGAGATTACTTGTGGGCGAAGTTGTCTCAACTGCATGCTACACTCGAGAATCGCTCAATGATTACAAAACGCCACAACAAAACACCATTTGAGCTGCTCCACAATCGAAACCGAATCTCAAACACTTTCATGTATTTTGATCCCTTTGCTATCCGAATAATGATCGAGATGACTTTGGAAAGCTCAAAACCAAAGCGACATTGGGTCTTTATTGGATATTGTGAGAATTCTAAAGGTTCCGGATGCGGAATCGTCGTATAAAGCAGGTTATGGAAGCGATTCATGCTCATTTTGATGAACTTACGAAATGGCTTCGAGCATACTTGACTTAGAACCGGTCAAAACCGCTAAACTTCCTCAAACCCCATCATCATTTGAACTAAGCCCTCAACTTACTCGTCAACAAATGGAAAGACTATTTGCTCCTCCGTTCGGTGTGATATTGATGAGCGTGCTCGGTGTATCCGATGTTTCCGCTACTCAACTGATAATACTCTTATACGATACACTGCAACAACAACTCATTGAAGAAGCACCACCGATTGACTCTACAAAAGCAGTTGAACAAAGCGCTTCCAGCGGCCCCGAACCAATTGCGATGTTCTTAATGAAGTACCCCACTGCAGATTTTGATCCGTCGTTCTTCAACGGTTTGCCAATGAAAGCTGCTACACGATGTCGCGGAATCATCAACAAACCATTTGAATCCTCAAAATCGCACAATATATACCAACATCAACCTCTACATATCGTTGGACACAAGACCATCCTCTAGAGAATATTATTGGCAACCCGAATCAACGGTCGTTACAAGACAACGTCTTCACACGAGATGGTGAACACGCATTTATGCTCTCACCGTATGTCAATCGGAGCCTAAAAACATTAAAGACGCAATGACAAAGACAATGGATTGAATCCATGCAAGAAGAACTCAACCAATTCAAACATCTTGAAGTATGGGGCGGTTGAAAGACCAAGGAGTCTCGTCATTGGTCTCAAATGGATTTGGAAAAACAAATTGGATCTTTGAAGGAAGCGTGTCGAAATAAGTAACGTCGGTGGCTAGGGTTATCGGATGGGAAGAGGGTATTGACTTTGAAGAATCATTCGCTCCGGTTGCTCGTCTTGAGGTCATTCGGATTTTTCTCGCGTTCGCGGCTCATATGAACATAACGGTCTTTCAAATGGACGTCAGCGCTTTTCGAATGGGCAACTGAAAAGCGGTTTATGTCACCCACCCGAAGGATTCGTTGATCCACAATTCCGAACCATGTTTACAAAGCGAACAAAGCTCTCTACGGTCTCAAAGCAGGCTCCTCGGGCGTGATGCGATAAGTTATCATCTTTCCTAATTGCCAATAATTTCACCAAAGGTTCGGTCGACCCTACACTTTTCATACAATATCACGGGAACATATTTTAATCGTTCAAATTTATGTGGATGACATCATTTTGGGTCAACACATTTAAAATACTCAAATGCTTTTGCAAAACTTATGACAAAACATTTTGAAATGTCAATGATGGGTGAACTTACATTCTTTCTCGGATTGCAAGTTCATCAATCACCCCGTGGTATTTTCTAAGTCGGTCAAATATGCCCTTGAAATTACGAACAAATTTGGAATGAATACCTTGATACTTATGCCACACAATGTCACATACCAAGAAGCTAGGCGTTGATTTCCATGGGAAGCGGTTGACCTACAAAATACCATAGTATCATTGGGTCTCTCATGTATCTAATGACCCGGTAGACTGATATTGTCTTTGCAGTATATCTTTGCTCCCGTTATCGGTTGAGACCAATGAAACCCACCTCTCGAGGCTAAAGAATCCTCCGATACATCAAGGGAACCATTAACTTGGGGATCGGTATCCGAAGGATTACGGTTTTGAACTAATAGCTTTTTCGACGCGACCACGCGGGATGCTTAGACTCCGGAAAAGTACTTGGAGCACTACAATTTTTGGTGACAAAGCGGTGTCTTGGCAATCAAAAAGCGAGGATTGTACATCGTTGTCCTCAGCGAAGCGAATATGTAGCCATGTCGGCGTGTTGTGCGCAAGTCATTTGGATGCGAACACAACTCAAATACTATGGTTACGTGTTTGATGAATCGATGTCTGCGACAATCGGAGGCTATTGCAATCTCGTGCAACTCTGTTCAACACTCGAAATCAAAGCACATCGATCTTCGCTATCACTTCATCAAGGACCACGTGGAGCAGTCTGTTGAATTATACTTTATGGATCTGAGAATACCAATTGGCAGATCTTCTCACCAAAGCCTTAGCTCCTGCTAGGTTTAATGAGTTGGTCCACCGGATTGGTATGCGGTGTTTGACTCAAGAGGAACTGGATGAACTCTTAAAACATTCTTAAAAACCAGTCAAACACCAAAACCTCTTTTGTAAATATCTTTCAAAAACAAAATACAAAAATATAAAATCTGATAAAACAACAAAAATATTCTTCTATCTTTATTTCTTTCAACATGGCAAGTACAAATCTTCCGTCAACACTCAAATCTTTCAAAATTTAGTATTTTTCCGATCAAGTGTTGAGGGGGATAAAGCAAATATTTCTCAGTTTCATAAAACCTTGTATTTGCATGTTATCTTATCTCGGTTGTTTCTTTAAAAATGGTGGTCTCATTTCTGGTTTTCTGACACTCCTCGGACTAAAATTTATAAACTTTCATTATTTCTTAAGTCGAGGGGGAGTGTCGTCAAATTCCTTTCCAAATATCACTCGTTTGGTAACCAAAATGGAAAATAAAGGCATTTAATGTAAGTGGAAAAAGTAGAGGGACTGAAGGTGTCAAATTGACAAAGTGTTTTGTTAATACAAATATCGTCATTAAACGTTATTTATATTTTTGATCTTTGCCTAAGTTTTGTTAACGACAAAAGTAAATTTAATTTATAAAAGCTTAAAGCTTGTCAAGTTTATTAGATATTAAAACAAGCTTTCTCAAACAATATATTCATCATTCAAGCATTTACATTTATGATTAGTAACATCTTAATATGACTCTAATCATTATGTATGATAGTAGTTTGTAGAATGTGTTAGGTTCTTAAAACCAAACACTACTTAAGCATTGCATATTTCTATTAATAGTAATACAACATGTTGACATCATGTATTACATCATGGAGATCATTGGAAGATTCCATTAGATATTTTGTGAAGATTTGTACTCTTCATATCTTGCACAATCTTACTTAGATAGAGTTGACTTTAGGCAAGATTTGATATCTTGTTTGTCGATGGCGGTACCAATTTGGTACAGGCGGAACCCTTTTAAGGGGTCCGCGGTCCGATCAGGCAGCTCTGTCCAAATTGGCTATAAATAGCAATGCCAAGCCAAGTAGTTTCTCATCCCTTTCTAACATACTCTCGTACATATCTTCTCTAACCTTTCTAACTCGGTTTCATATCATACTAGTGATCTCTTTTGTAGCAAAGAAGATCAAGTCATATTCAAGCTTCAACGAAGTTGGAAGTCTTGTTTGTTTAGTGTTGTATGATCTAGTGTTGATCCATACTTCATTGTTGTATCAAACCATCATAATCTTGTGAGTGTGAGTGGTTAGTATTTTAGTCCTCAAAATACATTGTGTGTGGGAGTTGTTGTACCCTTGGAAAGAACTCGACATCTAGCTTAGTGTCGGAAAATAGTGTAAGCGAAGTGTAAAGGTTTTCTCCGCGGTGAAAGGAGCTTGTTGACTAGTGAAGTTAAACTCGAGTGTGAGACTCGGGGGTGGAGTAGGGCAAGGAAAAAGAGTCCTTGTAGGCGAACCACTATAAACAACTTGTTGTGGTTTGATCATTTCTTTCCTTACTTACTTATTACATATTGCTTGCATATTTCATTAACATACTTAAGATCAATATCAATTGATCTTTCAATAAGTTTCAAAACAAAGTTTTAATCGGTAAACTATTCAACCCCTTCTAGTTTTCTACAATTGGTATCGAGCCTCGTTGCTCAAGAATTTCTAAAATAACTTGTATTTTATAAACTTGAAACGATCCATGGATTCTCGAAAACTTTAAAGAAGGGCAATCTATGCAAAGACCACCACTCTTTGAAACCAATGGATTTATCTATTGGAAAACCGTTTTGAAACATATGTAAAATCAAAGATATAGATCTTTGGTTTATTATTGTTAAAGGAGATTTTAGTTCTACAACAAAGGATATTTCCGTTGATGAACAAAAGAAATTAGTTGCTAAAAATAATGAAGCTAAAATGATGCTTTATAATGCTTTACCTAGAAAAGAATATGAAAGAATTTTTATGTGTGAAACCGCCAAAGATATTTGGGAATCTTTAATTGTTACACATCAAGGTAATTCACAAGTCAAGGATAACAAAATTGATCTTCTTGTTCAACAATATGAACAATTTGTTATCCCTGAAGATGAAACCATTGATTGTGGCTTTGCTCGCTTTAACACTATCATTACATCACTTAAAGCACTTGATGAATCTTTTCGTAGTAAGAACTTTGTCGGAAATTTCTTAGAGCACTCCATCCCAAATGGAGAGCTAAAGTGACCGCTATTGAAGAATCAAAAGATCTCTCAATAATGTCACTAGGCGAGCTAATTGGCAACCTCAAAGTTCACGAAATGGTAATGGAGAAAGATTCGAGATCATCAAAGGAAGAAAGGAGAAGATCAAATCCGTTGCTCTTAAAGCAAAGGCGGAATCAGCGATGATGGTGAATCTTGTTCCGATAGTGAAGATGAGGGTATGTCATGGCGTTAGAGATTTCAAGAAGTTCTTTAGAAGAAGAGGAAAGTTTGTAAGACAACCTCGAGAAGAAAAGAAGCCATTCGAAAGATCGGGATGATAAGAAGATCAAAGGTGAAAGAAAGTGTTTTAGATGTGGTGATGCAAGTCATCTCATAGGAGAATGTCCCAAGCCACCTAAGAGCAAAACTCAACGAGCTTTTGTAAGTGGTGCTTGGGTGATAGTGAAGGCGATGAAGAATCAAGCAAGGAAGAGATCGCTCTAATGGCACATGAGTCAAATGAGGTACTTTCAGACTCTTCTTATTCTTCTATAGATGATGACACCTTGCAAAACAATATAATCAATTGTGTGAGCTAAGTCTAAAAATCATAACTAAAAATAAATTTCTAAAAACTAAAAGGAATTTTGGAAAATGAGGTATATGAGTTAAAAGAAAAAGCAAAACGACTTGAAAAGGAAAAGCAAATGACAATGATTGTAAATCATGTCAAGAGCTTAATCTTGAAATAGAAAACTAAAGCTCACACAAGAAGTTTTAATAGAAAATAATTCTAAGTTTAAAGGTTTAACAAAACATCGCTATTGCCGATGAAATAGTTAAAATCGATAAAACACCGGGAGACATGAATGGGCTAGGTTTTAATGAAGTATTAATTCCTAAGAGTCAAAACAAAGCGGCGAAAAGGACGAACATTACATCAAAGCTGCTGGCAGACAAAGACGGACGGACGGAACCAAAAAAGGGTAAAATCCGTTGTACAAAATGGTACCGGGTACTTCAAATGAGCAGAATGTTCGCATCTGGACCGTCTTGAATTTGTTAAGTAACAAAGAAAACCAATGATAATGTTAAACTAAAACCAGCCATTATATCGAGTAGGACTTATTAAAAATGAATTTAGATCAAAACTACTCAACAACGACATAAAACTTCTTTTGCCAAACTCCCTTTCCTAAGAGCAACCACAACGTTCAACCTAACTACCAACACAACGGTTGGAATCAAAACTTTCTAGACCATATCAAACTCCAGTTACATGCCATGGAACCCTTATCCATCATTTCCATACATGAATCAAATAAATGGTATGTTTAACCCAAACGGACCCATGAGATATTGGGGACCAAATGTTTGAGTTATTTGCTTCTTAGGTATGTTTGAAAGTTGGATTGGAACTGACGAATGGATAAAAGATAGTGGATGCTCACGACACATGACGGGCAACAAAGTCTCTTCTCATCATACCAAGAGTATGGCGGAGGTAATGTCACTTTCGGTAGCAATCTCAAAAGCAAAATCATTGGCAAAGGTACGATTGCTCATAACTCTCTAACTATTGAAAATGTTGCTCATGTGGATAGGTTAGGATTTAATCTACTTAGTATTAGCCAACTATGCGATAAAAGTATAAAGTACTATTTGATGAAAATGGTAGTAAAATACTAAAAGATGGTATCACCATAGCTAAAGGAGTTAGGAAAAATAACATATCGTCATGAAAATAGATAAAACATATAATGACAAACTTTGCCTAACAACATTAGGCGATAGCTCATCTCTTTGGCATAGGCGCTTAGGTCACGCTAATATGAGACTTATACAAAACCTATCTTCAAAAGAGTTAGTTAGGAATTTGCCAAAACTAAAATATGACCAACACTTTTGCGATGCTTGCAAAATTGGTAAACAAACACATAGTAGTCACAAATCTAAAAATATGGTATCTACATCTAAGTGTCTAGAATTATTACATATGGACTTGTTTGGACCATCCGCTATAAGAAGCTATGGAGGCAACTTATACACTTTGGTCATAGTAGATGATTACTCGAGGTTTACTTGGACGTTATTTTGAAAACCAAAATGAAGCTTTTGATAAATTTGAAATACTTAGCAAGAAAATTCAAAATCTTCTAGGTGTCAAAATTGTGTCGATCCGAACGGATCATGGTCGTGAATTTGACAACGAAACTCAATTTGGAAACTTTGTGATACAAATGGTATAACACATAACTTTTCCGCTCACGAACACCTCAATCAAATGGAGTAGTAGAGCGTAAAAATAGAACAATTCAAGAAATGAGTAGAACAATGCTTAATGAACAAAACATTCCTCAAAAGTTTTGGTGTAACGAATTGACACTTCTACATATATTTTAAATAGAGTCCTAATCGTCCTTTCCTAAACAAAACACCATATGAACTTTATAAAGGTAAAAAGCCAACATTAGGAAATTTTAAAGTCTTTGGTTGTAAATGTTTTATTCTTAACACTAAGGATTATCTCACTAAGTTTGACCCAAAGTCTTATGAAGGTGTATTTCTTGGTTACTCTCAAACTAGTAAAGCTTACATTGTCCTAAATAAAGAAACAATGATAGTCGAGGAATCGTTGAACATAACATTTGACGAAAGTCCACCTCCCTTTAAGACATCACCTTTGGTAGATGATGACTTAGTTGAAAGTCAAATAATTGAAAGACAAATTGATAATAACAAGGAAGATGAACCATTAAATAAGGAAATTGTCAACATAAAAGAATCTAAAAGTCATCCATTAGAAAAGGTCATAGGAAAACTTAATCAAAGAACCTTAAGATCACAAGCTCAAAATCAAAGTAACCACTTTTGTTTTGTATCCACCATTGAACCAAAAACCATAAATAAAGCAATAAAAGATGAATCATGGGTAATGGCCATGCAAGAAGAATTAAACCAATTCGTTAGAAATGATGTTTGGAAACTAGTTCCAAAACCCAAAGATCAAACTATAATTGGAACAAAATGGGTCTTCGAAACAAAATGGGCGAAAATGGTATAGTATCTAGAAACAAAGCTAGGCTTGTTGCACAAGGTTATAATCAACAAGAAGAATTGACTATGATGAAACTTATGCACGGTAGCTAGACTTGAATCTATTAGAATATTACTTGCTTATGCATGTGCTTATGATTTTAAATTATTTCAAATGGATGTTAAAAGTGCCTTTCTTAATGGGTTTATTAACGAAGAAGTGTATGTTGCTCAACCTCCGGTTTACCGACTTTGAGAAACCACATCATGTCTTCAAACTCAAGAAAGCATTATCTGACCTTAAACAAGCACCTAAAGCTTGATACGACCGTCTTAAGACTTTTCTTATTGATAACAAATATACTATGGGATTAGTAGATAATACTCTTTTACTAAGAAAAGGAATCGCAAATTATTATTGTTCAAATATCGTTGATGACATTATATTCGGATCAACTTGTCAAGAACTATGTAATGATTTCTCTAAAATCATGCATGACGAGTTTGAAATGAGTATGATAGGTGAGTTAAACTTCTTTCTAGGACTTCAAATTAAACAACTAGAAGATGGTATTTTCTTTAATCAATCTAAATATATAAAAGACATGCTTAAGAAATTTGGTCTTGAAGATTCCAAACCAACTAAACACACATGTCCTCGGACACTAAACTCGCCAAGGACGAAGAAGGTGAATCAGTAGATAACACTAAATATAGAGGAATGATTGGTAGCTACTCTATCTTACGGCTAGTAGACCCGACATTATGTTTAGTGTTTGTCTATGTCTCGCTTTCAAGAAAACCCAAAGGCATCACACTTAGAAGCATTAAAAGGATTTTAGATATATTAAGGGAACAACGTGTTTAGGATTATGGTATCCCAAAGGCGGGTATAGAAACCATAGTGTATGCCGACTCGGATCATGCCGGTGATTATGTCGATAGAAAAGTACAAGTGGTATTTGCACTTTTGTTGGACATTGTCTCACCTCATGGTTTGCAAAGAAACAAACGGCTTTAGCCATCTCTACTCTTGAAGCGAATCGTCTCAACGGAAAAGCATGTCAACAAGCTCTTTGGATGAAGCAAGCTCTCATAGACTACGAATTCATCTCAACGACATTGTGATACTTTGCGACAACAAAGGAGCCATCGATCTCGGCAAGATTCCCGTTCAACATGCTCGTACAAAGCACATTGAAATCCGTCATCACTTTCTTCGCGACAATGTTCAAAAGGAAACATTTCAATCGAGAAAGTATCCTCCAAGACAACATTGCCGACATCTTTACTAAACCTCTTAAGCGAGAACCTTTTAATCTTCTTAGACTTGGTTTAGGGTTAATGGAACCAAGCATGTAGGATAAACATAGCCTAAAACATTAGAATAGTCAAACCAAAACAATTTTGTCTTGTTTACCTCACAGCCACGGCATAAGCGACAACACGGACGGAACCAAAATTTGGTGCCCGTCGGTCCGTGGTGTCTCTGAAGCAAAACGACTTTATACATAACATCTTCTTCCTCACAACCCACTTTACCAAAGCGTGTAAAACTTAAACCAAGCTCATTATTGTCATCTTCCACTCACTAATCATTTGAAGATAACATCATTGTAAGTATCCTAACTACATTTCATCTCTTAATTACGAGTCTAGGATTCTTATTTATACAAAACTATTACAAATCATTACATGGGGTTTTATGTATGCTTTTATACCAAATATGAATTCAATTGGCAAATTGCATAACTAGTCATTCAAATTAGGTACTACATTATCATATTGCATAAACAAAATCATGTTTCCCACTAATTGATAGATAATAAATATAAGGCCTTATTCAAACAACCAAACACCCCATGTCAAAAGTTTTGAAAAGCTTCTCACTTGTAGGAAAACATTTTTCATTGCTAATACAAATAGAAGCGTTAGAATTTTCATCACTTGCATGCTCTTGAATACTAAAGGTATTGCATAACTAATATGCACTCCGGGTATATTCAAATGTAGCCACATTGAATTAAGAGCATTTGGTTATCTCATGGTATTTGCCAAACACTCCACTAAAACCATTTTGTGCATAAAATGAGTCGAGATAACCGCAACTCAAATTGTTTTCATATAGGCACACTAGAATCAAAAGCGTTAAAATTTATCTAAATTTTAACATGTTAATCTTGTCCTTAGGAATAACCATGGTAGCCGCAAGATTCTATGATCACAAAGACACTCTTAACTACATTCCCAAACACCACAAAACCAAAGGACTCACCAAGGAACAAGTAGAAATATTTAGGGGTCTAGAATCTAGGTATTTCCACGGTGGAACCATTCACCCATCCTTCCTTGAGCATACCAATCTTCGTGAAGAACTAGCCGCCATTCAATTCGATTGTCTTCTTGACATTGATGAACCAATTTGTCCTAGGTTCGTGTTAGAATTCTATGCTAGTGTGACGGTTTTAGTGATGAAGATGATGATGAATTTTGTCTTAGCTTTAGAATCAACCAAAATGACTACACCATCACCCTAAGTGAATTTGCTAGAGTACTAGGAATTCCCAACCGAGGAACTTGTGTCTACACGGATAAGTGGTCACTCACCGCCCTTGATGCAATCAATGACCGCTCTTCCCTACATAACCCGTTTAGCCGATAAGGATGTCATCCGTGAACACCTTTTAACCCAAAGCGGATACAACCCGAGTCACCCGAAGGGAAAAGAGGTAGACCGAGATCCATATGGAATGGAGCTCAATGAACTTAAGCACAAATTTAAGAAATGGGAGGAGTTACTTGAGCAAGCGTCATTAGCACCATAGGAATAGGGATCACATAAACGCTTGTCTTTGCCACATGCTTTACAACTTGTCCACCCGACAACCATTCAACTTAGCCTACTACATAGCTAGAAGAATGATTGATATTCCAACTCAAGGATCCGTTGCTCTTCCATACGGGATGCTTCTCACCCGTCTCTATAGAAACTTCGCTCCAATACCACCAACCCCAAAAGGGATGCATCTTCACTATGAACTCATCCTCACATCTTTGTACCTTTGAGTGATGCTCGAGTTGCTAAGACTAAAGGCAAGAGAGCTAAACCTCCAACTCCTTCATCATCATCATCAAATAGCTCAGGATGGTCTTCCAAGCTCTCGTCTTCCACCTCAAGAGTATACACATCTCTTCCGAGATTGAGAATGAATCAGTAATTCAAGCAAACTAAGGGAATGTTCAAGTGCCTTGGTAGGATGATGAACAAGATTTACAAGAAGTTGGACAAATAAGGGTACTTTAAGGAGTGTTTGGAACAATGCATTATCGTTAATGTTTGATACTATTTAGTTGTTTTTTATTATGTAGGATGATAATATAACTTGAAACAATGGTGTATGCTAACAATCTCATGCGGGGGATAGCACAAGTATGCTATCAAATTTTACCCATTTTCACTATATTGTGAAAATCAATAAGCCTTGCTCTTAATCTATGCTCCACTATGTTTACATATGTGTTATTTACTTTTCTAACTAGAAATGTTTAGTATAACAGTTTTGAGAAAAATTTGAGTTTCGGAAATTTCGGGTTTTAAGAAAACTACTGTCCAAATTTGACCTCCACGGATCGACGGCACCATTATTTTGGTACCGTCCTTTATATAATTGGTACCGCCATATCATGCAGTGGACGACTGACGGCACCCTTTTGGGTTCCGTCCGTGTATGATTTTGGTGCCGTGGATCCTCCGGTAATTTTAAATTTCGACTCTTTCGTGATTCCAAATTATCTTCCATCACTTATAAATCAATCTTAACTAGTTTATCTTGTTATTAGAACTAGTATTATTCACTAAGGGATGTAAGAAATCCATTTCCACCAAAATTCAAAATTTGAAAATCCACCCAAGAGCCCTTTGGCATAAAGGAAGGAACCAAATTTTGGTACCTTCAAATCCGTGGGTAATCTGAATATTAGGAAATTCCACTCACTAGAACACATTTATTGCATATCTTTTCTTCTTCACTCCATCTTCTTTGTATGGATTGACTTGGGTGATATGACTAGCATTCAACCCACTCCCAAATCATTAGAAACCTCATCTCTTCAATGGTTCAACATCAAATCAAGCCTTTTCTCAACAATTTCTTACCTCTATAAATTGAAAGGTTTTACCATGATCATCTTCACACCTTCTTCATTCTCACTACTATCTAGCAAATCAAAACCCAAGATAAAAATGACTAAATCATCACCAAAACCTTGCAAGAAAACCGCTAGAATGAGCGTAAGGCCTTGTTGTTTTGTTCATCTTAGCTCATCATCCGAATCTTCACCACTAACCATCTCATCTCCCATTAGAGATGATACACACCTTACCTTAGCTACACCCACTTCATCACACATTGTGATCACCACTCCACCACCAACAAAAACACCTACTTCACCTCCACCGGCACCCATCCAAACATCCAAAACACCTTCACCACCTTCACCAAGGTCACCCACTCTCACTCCCATGGAGTTATTTTCAACTCCACCAACATCACCTAATCCTTTCCTAGAGGACTTGGAGGACTTGCCTCCTAGGCCAAGCCATCCACCACCATTGCCATCTTTTGGCACAATTGAGCGAATCGCTCATGAGTCACCTCGGTCATCCATTGACCCAGCGCCCATTAGGGCCAAGACCTCTCCTTTTCCACCCCATTCACAAGGACATTCATGGTCCTTTATACGGGATCATCCACTTCCATCATCAATGTCCCTCATATTGAGGACATTCCGAGTGCATGTGGGATGACAATCCCACTGAGAGGAGATTCAAGCCGAACTCCACAACCTCCACCAATTCAAAGGCATGGTGGATTCTCACTAAGTGAGACAATGCAAATGCAAAGTGCTTTGCTTGCATCCATCATGACCACTCCAAACATCCCCAACACCACCAACACATCCACCATTCCACCACCACAACCTCCATGAACTTTCTACCCTCCAAGGCATGGTTGCTCAACTTGTGAGCAAGCGGGTCAAACCGTGGAACGGACCGGATTATGGTCCATGACTTCCACGAAGAAATGAGGTTCATCTCAACCGCATTCTTGAGCGTCTCAACGCTTTCACATCCACCATCACTTTAGGATGGTTTTAGAATAGTCTTTTAGTTGTTTTTCTTTTAGGATAATTTTATTTTCTTGTACTAAAAACACATCATTGTGTTCTCTTTTCATGATCTTTACTCATGAAAATTTTAACTAATGAATGTTGTTTATTATGTTGTTGGTGTCATTACATAGTGTTTGGAAATGCTTGTGAATGATCATTATTACTAACAATTTTTTTGTAGCTTTATTTTCACAATCCATATATCTTCCCATTAAAGCACCCAATTTAGGGGAGCTTTGAACAAGGGGAGATAATAAGCTCGGCTCATTACATTCAAGATAGCCTCTTCTTTTGTTGAGACAAAGGGAGAAAATATAGAACTTGAAATTATTTATATTTGACTTTTCGAAAAGTCAAGCGCATACAATTGACTTTCTAAAAGTCAAACAGAACCCTCATTGATAATACTTGACTTTTCTTAAAAAGTCAAAGCGCATAATTTGACTTTACAAAAAGTCAACATCATGCATCAACTAGTGAATTCTTTGACTTTCATAAAAGTCAAATTTCATACACTTGCATTATCATTTCCTTTTCAAAGTTCTAAAACTAATATTTTTATAACTCTTGTACAAACTTTGTTTCTTTTATAAAATAAAATTTATATTTTGTCCTCAACAAAAGGGAGATTGTTAATACAAATATCGTCATTAAACGTTATTTATATTTTTGATCTTTGCCTAAGTTTTGTTAACGACAAAAGTAAATTTAATTTATAAAAGCTTAAAGCTTGTCAAGTTTATTAGATATTAAAACAAGCTTTCTCAAACAATATATTCATCATTCAAGCATTTACATTTATGATTAGTAACATCTTAATATGACTCTAATCATTATGTATGATAGTAGTTTGTAGAATGTGTTAGGTTCTTAAAACCAAACACTACTTAAGCATTGCATATTTCTATTAATAGTAATACAACATGTTGACATCATGTATTACATCATGGAGATCATTGGAAGATTCCATTAGATATTTTGTGAAGATTTGTACTCTTCATATCTTGCACAATCTTACTTAGATAGAGTTGACTTTAGGCAAGATTTGATATCTTGATTGTCGATTGGCGGTACCAATTTGGTACAGGCGGAACCCTTTTAAGGGGTCCGCGGTCCGTGGACGCTCTCGTCCAAATTGGCTATAAATAGCAATGCCAAGCCAAGTAGTTTCTCATCCCTTTCTAACATACTCTCATACATATCTTCTCTAACCTTTCTAACTCGGTTTCATATCATACTAGTGATCTCTTTTGTAGCAAAGAAGATCAAGTCATATTCAAGCTTCAACGAGAAGTTGGAAGTCTTGTTTGTTTAGTGTTGTATGATCTAGTGTTGATCCATACTTCATTGTTGTATCAAACCATCATAATCTTGTGAGTGTGAGTGGTTAGTATTTTAGTCCTCAAAATACATTGTGTGTGGGAGTTGTTGTACCCTTGGAAAGAACTCGACATCTAGCTTAGTGTCGAAAAATAGTGTGCGAAGTGTAAAGGTTTTCTCCACGGTGAAAGGAGCTTGTTGACTAGTGAAGTTAAACTCGAGTGTGAGACTCGGGAGTGGAGTAGGGCAAGGAAAAAGAGTCCTTGTAGGCCGAACCACTATAAACAACTTGTTGTGGTTTGATCATTTCTTTCCTTACTTACTTATTACATATTGCTTGCATATTTCATTAACATACTTAAGATCAATATCAATTGATCTTTCAATAAGTTCAAAACAAAGTTTTAATCGGTAAACTATTCAACCCCTTCTAGTTTTCTACATGTTTTTAACAAAACCTTTCACCCACCTCATTTATTTCATCACATTTAATATTTCACCTAACTTCATCCACGATCCACATTCAAACTTCAAATCAAACTTGATCTTCATTTTGTAAGTGATTTACGTAATCTAAGCGTGTTTACAAACAAGAGTTTTGAATTATATGCAAATCAACGGCTAAAACTTGTGTTTGATGATCTTTGTGTTCTACGCGTAAGCATAAGAACACAAGATCATCAGTGTGTGTTTTAATGATGTAATGGTGTTAAAATATTCAAAACTATGTACTAAAACCATTTTCATCAATCTTTTCTTTGGGTAAAGGGAGTAATCACGCACCTAGTAAATATATTAACCAAATAAGCGTTTAAGTACAATGGATATGGTGAAATCCCATATCTCGACCCGTTACATAGGCATAGAGCTTACATAACAAGATACTTCTGTTTTCTAACCAAGAAAACAAACCACTACTCAAATGATAACATATGACACAAAGAAATAAAATTACTTCCTAGGACCTTGAAGCGTTGTGCCATACATGGCATTAAAGGCATCAAATTCCCGGAAGATCACGAACTGTTTTCGCATAGTCATCGAAATCATAGTCATCATACTCATCTTCAAACTCTTGGCCACCACCAAATATATTAGCGAGACTCATCAAATGGGTTAGCAACAACCTCATCTTGAATCGGACACTACAATCTCTCCCACTTTAGAAAAAGGGTTAACTCTACGAGTAGAAGAAGGCGGTATACAAGAATCACGAGTTTGAGGAGCCACTACCGACTCCATCTCTTTCAAATCACTCACAAGAGGCTCTTGTGATGCAAGATACTGTCTTAGTAGACTCATCTTCATTAACTTCCATTGTACAACCGAATCCACATCCTTGATAGTGTCATTAGAAGGAATACCGACGCATCCGTATGTTCCATATTAAGAGCATCAAGCTGGTTAGATGTAGTGATCTTGGTTCCACTCGAACTAGCCACATCGAAGCATTCTTCTTAGTGACTACCACTTTCTTAGGTTCGGGAGGAGTCTTCTTGGGTTGGTATTGCTGTTTACCCACAGCAGGTTTGAAAACCCTCCTTGACCGGAATAGAAGACCCACCTTGCTTTCCCTTCTTCCTATTATTAACCGCCTTGAAACCATCATTAGCACGCTTAGAAGGCTGGGTAGGAGGTTCAATAACTTTAGGACAATCAATAGGAGTATGACCAAAATCTTACATTTATCACAATGCGGTGGTTTCCACTCATATTCAACCCGTATCGTCTCGATAGTCGACCCCGACCCATCAAGTAACGGAATCTCAACAGAAGGTCGTCCCTAAGAAGCTCATCCGACTTCACATCAATCATGCATCTAGCAAAACTACTACATTACACGAGTCCTTGCACATTTGGCTAGTGAAGGCATCTAACCTTTAGGCGTGCCTATCAATGTGGCAAGGAGACTAAGGCCATCATCGAGAAAACATAGCAAGAGGAGCGTCATGGAATTTAACCCACACCGGGATATTGGTCAAATCCTCTTTAAGTAAGTTGGTGTTCACCGTCCATGGTTTAAGAATAATAGGTACATTATTAATCAACCAAGGACCGTTTTCAATAACGTCATCAACACCTTTCTTGAATTAAACTTAAAAAGAAGAACCCTTTGCATTCATCATTACCTTTTGTATACCAAACTTAGCCCACATCATGCACAAAGTAATCAACAACGGGAAAAGCAAGGCGTTTACCAAGGAAATACCCATACAAAGTATTCTCAAACCTAGTGTTTACCTCTTCAACCACTTTCATCGGGACAGAAAGATCCACACCATTAGCTTTCTTACTACATTCCAACCTCGAAAGTTAGACATGTGTTTCATTGGTTCGAGAGAAGTAACACCAAGATACGATGAAGCGGTAAGTTTCAAAGCATGCACACCATCCTTCTCAATACCAACAGCCCCATGTGCATTAACATTAGAAGCCATAGGACCACTTGTATCTTGAGGAGGTTTCGAATAACCGATAGCAGAAAGCATCTCCTCAAGCTCCTTCTGTGACTGCGGCACCTTAAGATGCTCAAACGGATTAGCCCCAGTAGAAGTAGTAGCATCCACTGTCCCAGTTGGTTTTAATGGTTGCCCATTCTCACCCACAAGAACAAGTTTTCCCTCTAAGATTTGTTTTTCAATAGCACGAATTTTCAGTAAAGTATCGTGACCCTCAGGCATGTCATGACTAGATGCGTCACGACTCAGGAACTGAATCAAGTGAAACCGACTCCACTTGTCCATCGAGCGACCAATCATGTTACCCACAATAGCGCAAAGACTGTCACGTTAGTAGCGGATGTAGTAGAATCCTTCTCTCCCAAACTTGTCATTAAAGCGATAAACCAAAGCGAGAACCGTAGTACACGAAGAAAATTAAGGTCTAAACTTGAAGCAAAACCATTAAAACCCTAGCTAGAAAGCTAGGGTTTATTAAACGATAACAAGACACGGCGGTCAAACCATAATGAAGATCGGCTCAATAGATACAATAATAAGAATGGAAACCGATTTAAAACCCTAGCGGCGATTGTACAAAGAACCCTAAACAATCACAATCCAATCGACTACAAGGGCAACCGATAACTAACCACGTACTAATCGGGATTACGAGGAATCAAGATCAATAACAAGAATGTTATAAGAGTGATTGAAGATCGAAGAGACTGAAAAACTGATTTAGGGTTTGGTATTTTAGTGATCGGAAATCGCCAGAGGGGTGAGGGAGTCATTTTCATCAATCTAATACACCCAGAAACACGAATTGACCGTTTTTCAAAATTAGGGTTCATAAGTCGATTTAGGTGTTTTCATATGTGAACGTTTTTGGTGATAAAGATTGTTGTATGAGGTTGTTTTCAAGTTGAATTGATCATATCTAGGCCCAGATATTACCCAGAAACACTAATGATTCATAAATTGGAAACTAGGGTTTATGTTCGTAAGAATTAGGTATTTCTGATTCTCTTAGAGATCGATGTTAAAACTTGGATAGAACATCTCAATAGGCATCTAAGACATCCCAGAAATACTTTGGTGCAAATCCTATGGTTAGATATCTTACGCGTAAACCTTGAAACTTAGGGTTTAAGCTTACGCATAAGTTATCTTACGCGTAACTGCTTAAATGAATATTCATGATATGATCTGAAAATTAATGAATGTATGTGTTAATATTGGTGCTATGATGATTTTATTTCAGGTTTGTTACACGTGAAAATTCAGAATCAAGGTTGTTTGACATCTACGCATAAGGATCACCCACGCCGTAGCATGTTACGTAAGAGAAATCTTCGCGTAACGTTCCACGGCGTGGGTTCTACATAAGGGATGCGGCGTATCACGTGAAGGATATGCGTAAGCGAGGACCTCACGCATAAGGTCTACTCTTCACGAGTAAGCCTTACGCGTAAGGTTCCATATACGCCACGCGTAAGCTCCACGCATAAGGTCCCCTTTATCCCACGCGTAATATTTCTACGCGTAAGTCGGGATCCCACGATAAGCTTACGTTTACGCGTATATCATTCCTGCTACGCATAAGCTTGCCATTTCTACGCCCTAAGCCTTGTTTAACCTTTATTATGAATTGTTACGTGCAAACTTGTAAATAAATAAATCATAACGCCACGAAACCAATAATGTCACTAATAAGCTTAAGCGTTTAATATGTTGTGAAAATAAGTGATAACATGGATTTTAAAACTTAAAGTTAATTAACTCACGAAACTAATCACGGCGTCATTAGACTATTGGACAAACAAGTGACATTGGACTCGTAACAATCATCGACATATCACATTCAATAACTAGACAATATAACCATCGTTGACTAACATAATGTCTTTCGATATGTTGGTTCTTTTGGCTAAATATCTTCGAGATCACGACATGGACGCTCAAATGCGAATGTGGATGCACCAAATGTTCTCACCGTTGTCGATATCTTCCTAATGGCTATCCAGATGAAGATTGGAAAGAACAATCTTCGTGTTGATTTTGATAACCTCACCGCCGTAATCTTCTTGCTTGATAAGTGGATATTACGAAGAATCATTCATATCGAGAACATGCTCACCAACACCGCCACGATTACGAGATCTACATTCATCGATTACGGACTACAATGCAAAAGATCCAAGGACAAAATCTTTGTGATGTTGACTCTCAATGACAAACAAGTCACCATCACCCCTGCAGACTTAAGGGTTGTTCTCCTCATTCCGGTCATCGAGCCAACCGAACTCAATGCCACACCAACTGAAGAGACTGTTCTACAATTCATGCTCGACATTGGTTATGACGAAGCTTCAGGAGTAATCTCTAAGCATTCACATGTGGATCTTAAGAATATTCCTCAACCATGGAGAACTCTCTACATCATCATCACCAAATCTGTTTCTGGTCGTGACAGTGGCTATGAGCATCCCAAGCTCATGGAGCGCAAATCTTTGGGCTTTGGTCAACATGAAGCACATCAAGTCGAAGCTCGATATGGGACGATATGAAGACATTCCTCAAAAGCTTGGCTCAAAGATCCCTTACATCGATATACAAAGCGTTGATCAAAGAGCACTTGGGTATAACCCCACGATATCCCAAGAGAATCAATGACCCCAACAATCACGACATGTTGTCTCGAACCTACTCTAATGATCAGATTCAAGGAATCAACAACAAAGAAACAAGGTGTTGTGTTGCGGATCACATACATGCGATGAAATCAAAAAGCTCTACACGCATAAAAGGTATCGGTAGCAGTTGAAGAAAGCAAAGTTGGTTTTCTCGATGACAAGTCTTTTGGCACACCCACAAGGAAAACCGAAGAGGAAGTGCGGGAAGCGCAGCAAGCAATCGAGAGTAAAGGAAGTTCCTAAGAGGAAACCCGGCCACGGATGGAAAGTTCCCTAAGGAAGTTGTTCTATTCCTATTCCCAAGCCCGAACCGCCAAGAAAGCTAGTGGATGAAAACTTCGGAAATCGAATCGAGACGATGAGGTCTTCTACTCAAAGCGCAGAATCGGCGTTACTCCATCGTAGCTAAACCTCCCGGTCCACCAACCGACAAAGGTAAAGGAAAACCCGGTGATTGAGCATGATAAGGAGAGTTCGACGAAGAACCGGTTTGAAGAAAGTGAATATCAAAGAAGTTGAAGGAACTCGAGACAAAACACTTTGTCAAGAATTCGTAAAAGATCAAACTCGTGGCCTGGAGGTTCAAGTGGCGGTACTCAAGCCACACCAGTTCTTGATGTGGTTAATCGACCCGATAAGGAAGCTGGTACTACCATCACTCACGAACAACAACAAAGGCGATTGAAGATTCCATCAACTTTGATATTGAGGAACCGTAAACGGAAAAGGCGAGAAAACTCACGCTAATGATACTAAGGTCGATGAAACGGCTAAGTCTCGAAATGAAGAAGAAACCGCTTATGATCATTTTCTTCTAGCAGTCCGCACATTCTAAGGAGGAAACTTGAACCACCTAAGGACCCCGAGCCTCCTCACGTCTCATCATCATCAAACTCATCTTCTCACTCTTCACCACCACCATCCGTAAGATCAACCGGATCCACATCCAAATCGGTGAAAAAGCCAGCAGACTCTTGGATTTCTCGAACAAAGACAAGGATCGTTAAAGCGGTCAAGGTGTCAAGAAGAAACTTTACAAAGTGAATTTTCTCGTGACCGGTTCAATATCTTCATGACGAGAATGACAAGATGTCGGTGAAAGGGAGTACATCCAGTTCATGCAACGTGATCCTCAAGGAAATGAACGAAATGATCAAAGGTTACACTCACAAGTTCTTGATAACGCTACACGCGTCGTTCGGGGTCAAGGAAACTTCCTTTCTTCGAGCAAGTTTTATAACACCCTAGGCAAAGGAACCTAATCGTTGTAGTGTAGTAATTAGGGTAAGCCACGGGTATTGATATCGTTCTCTGGGGAATAGGAATGCTAGTGAGAAGTTACTACGCTAAGGTTGAGGTTGAGGAAGATTATTTTTGTATTTTTATATTTTTTAGAAATGGAAAAGGTACGAATCTCGGGTATTGGATTTGGGGGTTGGTATTACTACCGATTACTCTACTATTATCTAATTATCTAAGCTAAGGTTGTGATAGTCTATGTCTAATTAATGTGTACTCGTATGATAGTTTAAAAATGTGTTTACTTAGGTTTTACTACTCCTTAATTATCTCTTATTGATAGTTGATTTGTCACGTCCTTATTCCTAGTTGCGTTGTGATTCTAAGGCTATAGGCGTGCTTATTTCCCTAACTCTTTGAAATTACCAAAGGGTCTTGTTTACAAATCCTCTAGTGATTTATAGACGCCTACTCTACGGTTGTCCTTGAATACTTTATCCTACAATTACCTAGATAATTATATTCTAAAGTTCACAAAGAAATTCCAAGCATTAAGTACACAACGAATAATCTAGCGCACTCTAGATCATTAGTCAACTAAGATAAGTATCAACCAATCAATATTCAATAATTAAGTTTCATATTCCCTAAGCAAACACACAAATAAATTAGCGGGACATGGAGAACATGCAAGCATACACACAAATAATCAAAGACATAATTAAATTAATGAAGTAAATAATTATCTTGATGTATAATAGGGTTTAGAACCCTAAAATCTGTATAAGAAAGCCTTGGTTCGGTTTTAGGTTTTACTCCAAAAGACTACACACAAAACCGAAAAATTCGGATTCTATATATAAGATTACATCTGCGACGGCGTCACCTTATGTTTCGTGGCCGCCGTCGTGTCGCCGTCATTAGGGTTTCGTCTTGGCCACGTAAACCTTTCGACGGCGTCACCTTATGATGTGACGCCGTCCCTTGACTCGACGCCGTCTTGCCGTGCATCTAGGCCGTCCCGAGTAACGACGGCCTACTCCTTTAGAACCCGACGTCCCTTGAAAACATGTAATTTTTCCTCGAGCCGACGCAAAATACCTTCCCGACGCGCCGCAGATATGCGATGACGCCGTCGCCTTATGTTTCAGCAGACTTTGAGTGTCTCGATTCGACTTTGGCCATTTTCTTCGTATATTCGCGCCTTTTCGTCAAATAAGCATCATTCCAAACATTTTGCCTTCAAGAGACCTAAAAGTGAAAAGGAACGATATTAAGCAATAACGGATACAAAAGTGATCGAATAAGGCTTAAATGACCCTCAAAAGGTACCTTTTAAAACCTTATCAAATATCCCTACACTTGGTATTTGCTTGTCCTCAAGCAAATGTGCTTTAGCCAATTAATTTATAAGTTAGGGGTCATGAAGCATCCATTCAAAACGGTCCACAACACATATAAGCCCCGCAAAGTCATAACAAGCACGGAATTACATACTAGCACCTCACATGGGGTGTTTGGATACTCACATCTCTCTCGGGTGTATATATGAAATATAACAAATCGAAATGGAAGATAAACACTCATTAACCGGTCCTAGTACATAGATTACCATAGGCTTGAGAATAGATCAAACCTCCGCCGCTTTGGCGTAAGCACCTAGGAAAGACTATCAAAGAGGTCTTTTAAAGGGTTGTAATGTTAGGCTTACGGTAAGGAAATGAAGGGTTTGGTGGGATAGGCTATATAGTGGTGGATAGTCAAAAATCTCTATGTTGCAAGTATACGAAGAATGGCGTTGCTAAGCCAAGACTCGACACTCTAAAACTCTAGGCAACGAAAATAAACAAACATAATTTAAAAGATAGATGTAGGATGGTAGCCCGTATGTTTTTTTTTTTTTTTTTTTTTTTGAAATTTTTTTTTTTTTTTTTTTTTTTTTTTTTTTTGCATACACTTTTACTCTACCATCCTCTACGGTACATCAAAATGATAGGGATTTATAGACACATCCCTACACTTGAGTTTTATTACTCTAACACTAATTTGACCCGAATTGAAAAGATCAAAACACTTGGAGTACATTATTATGCAAACAAAGGAATTTGAGTTTAACGTTCTCTTTCCTATGTTTCATAAACTTTAACTTTTCCCATGAATCCCAATCATCCCAAAATCAGTATACAAAGGATATGACTCGACTTAGCAACTCATGCAAGCAACCGGATAATTGAACTAAGGGTTTTGGGTGATAACATAAATTGCACTAAAGTGAGTGCAATAAAGGTAGGCTAAGGCGATTTGGGTGTATATTTGGGGTGGGGTGTAAACAATGCTCTTCATTGATATCCCGGATAAACCGAAACATCACGAGAACCGCGAAAAGGATAGGCTCGAGGGTTTAACTAGGGGTATCGTGTACTAAAGATGAGTACAGAAGCAAAGGGTGTGGGGAATTACTCAACCGAAAGTGGAAGAAGTAATTATATTATGTGTATCAAACAAGGGTTTATCCTAATGCCTCTTATCATTTAGTTATTCCTAACTACACAAGTGTAGTCTCACTAGCGATCTCGGAATGCATCACAAAACAAGTTCTAGAATCTAATATACTACCGGTTCACACTCTAAGCATTAAAGATGAATGCTTTAATTCCTACTAATCTAAGGGCGATCCTCATTTGGTGGAATTTAGGTGGTAAAGGGTTTTGTGCTAGTCATGCAACTTCCTATCCATGAGACGCTTTTGTTAAGACTAATGGCCCACTCTTATACGTCATGAAAAATTTTAAATTTGGCTAAAATTACCCTAACCTACATTTTCTCATGGTTTATTACACAAATACACTTGGACAAAGCAAATAGTCAAGGATAAGCATAGTTTCAAAGTTCCGTTTATTTTCCTCCCTACATTTAAACTGAACATTGTCCCAATGTTCCCCGAAGTATCAAAGTTATGATAATAGAAGGTAATTAAAAGCGAAGAAACTAATACTCCCACGATTAGCTCGGTAGGATCCGTAAAAGTGGTGGTTAAATCTTTCCAAGAAGAGTTTTTGCGTGAAAGGCTCCTTCCAAACTTGTGTAACTTCTTCTTGACAAACTAAACACGCACACTAGAAGAAAACAAACGAAACCTTCGCGTAAAATCGGCGGTAATAATATACATAAGACTCGATTTAAACTAGGATATAATGCTTGTGGAATGGATGTTTACGAATTTGTTTTGAAAGTTAAGATCCGAAAATTCCAAAATTTTACAAGTAGCTCGTAAAACGAGAAAAGTAAGTCGATGTTTTATTCCTTCACGGCGCCGTCCAGTTGCAATCTGACGCCGTCAGTTATCCCGACAAAAACCGGTCTGCGATTTTACGAAAAAATTACGGAAAATTTGCATCTTTAGAATCTGGAAAAACTTCTAAAAACATCCATTATGACTCGATACAAGCATTTGACTCGAACAAACAAACATATATATCTTTTAGTTAATTGTTATTCTCATGTTCACGTTTCTTATGAAAACGTGTGTAATCCTCCTACACTTATCCTTTATGTAAAATACCTTTATATGTAATTAAGACGAGGTTAAAAACAAAATAAAGCATTTTACAAATTCAAACATGAGGACAAACAATTAATAAAAGATATATGACACTAACAAGCAAACAATTAAGCATGGGTTGCCTCCCACGAAGCGCTTTTCTTTATTTAAGAGTCTTGTAGCTAGACTCGTAGTCCTACTCCTACGCTCCGATATAAGTAAGTCTATCCTCAACAATGTCGTAGGGATCAAACTTATCATTTAAGTTCCTAGTAGTACGTTCGGTTAAATATGCCTTTTCAAACATCTCACCATCGGGATCATAGATTTGTATCCTAATGTGCCACCTTCCATTACCATCGCTAGGCGTTCTATTCCAATTCCACATGTGTTCGGTTCTCAACTATCCATTTATTCATGACAAGATTAATGTGCAAGCATCCTAGGAACTCGGTCATCTTCCTAAATACTAAGGCGTCCTCGAACGGGTTTACTTCTATATCCCTAGCCAATTCTTGTTCTTGGAAAGTTGCTACACTAGCAAAGGCCTTATCTAGGTAAAAAGGTCTTGGGGGCCTATGATGTTCTTCTCAATCCAAGGTCCATATCGAGAAGGCTCTCTATCCAACCTAATCTCTTGTGGGATTTCCTCATCCTTGTAGTACGAATGCCTTTTGACATCGTGAACCGATCTAGCACTCCCTCTCCTACCACTATTTTGGACATCTTACAATCGATGATGGCACTAGCGGTAGCTAAAATCCTCTTCCAACTAGTAATGGGCATGTCGGGTCCTTATTCATGTCTAGCACATGAAAGTCGGCCAAAAGAGTCAACTCTCCTACATGTACTACCATGTCCTTTATTATTCCAACCGTACGTGCTATACTACCGTCCGCTAATCCTAAGATAGTTTCCGTTGGTTCAATTTTACCTAAGTTGAGGCTTCTATGAAGGGACAACGGAACGAGATTGATGCATGATCCTAAATCGGCTAAAGCATCGAGTGGCTTGGAAGTTCCAAGTCTACACGGAAGAGTGAATAGCCCGGGATCATCTAACTTCTTAGGTAAGTTGTTTCGCACAAAGGCGGACCCATGTTTCCCAAGCCTAAGTTCTAACTCATATTTTCTTTTAAAGCATTATAATAAGGTGCATGAGCTAAGACTTCAAGAATTGGTTTCTCTTGATAGAGTTCCTTGTACTCCTCCTCTAAACTAGGTTTGGATTCTTGGCTAACGGGTTTCTCAGGAGTAGGCTTTACCAAAGGTGCCGGCCTGGTATTTCTTGGATGACTTGGAACCCTTTTGATAGCATTTACCGAGTGAACCGTTGGGTGAGAGGGCATGAATGTGTGTTCTCCCATGATGAACTAGAACATGAAGTCGATGCAATCGAATTCACTTTTGGGTTCTTTATGGTATCACTGGGAGTGCTCCATTTCCGCTCATTGAAGTCTTTAAGAGGGCATCAAGCTTGGTTGTCATCTCGCCTGCTTTTTGCTTAAACTCGCTTCAAGCTTATTCAATCGAGTTTCTTGGGATGACAAAACTCTAGATGCAATTGCTTCAATATTGGGGTTCCCGGTATTAGAAGAATTGAATCATTAGGCGAACTAGATGAGCTTTGGGTGTGCTTGAGTTTTGGTTCCACTTAAGATTAGGGTGATTTCTCCATGAGGGTTGTATGAGTTTCCTAAGTTGTTTTGTTCGGGTTTGAAAGTGTACCACTTATCTCCGCTCCGTCGGTATGTATGGAGGCGTAGTCCGCAAAAGCTTGTTCGGAGAGCCTTGAGCAATCACGCAGCGTCATGGGGACCATCGCATAACTCACAAGGTAGAGTGATTTGATTCACTTGTCGTGAAGACTTAGGATTTTGTAGGAACTCATGAGGAATTTAACTTGATCTTCAAGTTCAATCATCCCACGGTCGGGAGGAGGCAAGGAGATTGCCTTGACGGTTTGGGAAGTTCACGGGGTCATCCCAACTTCGTTGTCATAGAGGGCAAGGTCCTCTATTATTTCCCATGATTCTTCCGCGGTGAGATCACTAAGTTTTCCACCGGCCGCTTGGTCAATGGATCGCTTAGTGGGAAAGTTGACATGATCATAAAAGATTTGGACTTGGAGCCAAAGATCAATGCCGTGATGAGGACTTTATGAAGTAAGTCCTTGAATCGGGTCCATGCTTCGAGAGAGATTCACCTTGACGTTGTTGGAACATCAAGATGTCATTCCTAAGCTTAGTGGTTCTCCCGGTGGGAAAAATTGAGCAAGGAAGCGAGAAGTAAGATCATCCCAACTTGAGATGGAGCCGGCTGGAAGTCGCTCAAGCCAATTACTAGCTTGGTCCCAGAGAGAATTGGAAGACGCAGCGCGTGGTCTCCCGAGTAGTAGCATCAAGGTCGATGGAATCGACAATTTTGAGGAAATCCCTCGATGTCGATTTGGATCTTCGGAACGAAGTCCATGGAATGCACATCCGCTTTGCACCAACCGGATGGTGTCGGATCGCGGGCCGTAGTTTGGGCTTGGTCGGAAGCTCAATGGTGTTCCTATAACCTAGGTGGTTTGGTCTCGAGTATTCACCAAGAGTACGGGCTCTTGGCGGGTCGTTTGGTGGTGGGTTGATGAGTGGTGGTTGGTTGTCACCTTCCATGGTGAAAAGTGATGGGTGTTACGAACAAAGGTCACGAAGAAGGGGATAGACCAAGAGAAAGCTAAAAATGAGAAAAATTTACTTGATAGGAATCAAGCAAAGAACCTAAACGAGGTGGACTACTAACTAGCTATTCTATTCCCGCAGCGCCAAAACTTGATAACGCCACACGCGTCGTCGGGGTCAAGGAAACTTCCTTTTCTTGAGCAAGTTTTATAACACCCAGGCGATGAACCTAATCGTTGTAGTGTAGTAATTAGGGTAAGCCACGGTATTGATATCGTTCTCTAGGGGAATAGGAATGCTAGTGAGAAGTTACTACGCTAAGGTTGAGGTTGAGGAAGATTATTTTTGTATTTTTATATTTTTAGAAATGGAAAAGGTACTAATCTCGGGTATTGGATTTGGGGGTTGGTATTACACCGATTACTCTACTATTATCTAATTATCTAAGCTAAGGTTGTGATAGTCTATGTCTAATTGATGTGTACTCGTGATGATAGTTTAAAAATGTGTTTACTTAGGTTTTACTACTCCTTAATTATCTCTTATTGATGGTTGATTTGTCACGTCCTTATTCCTAGTTGCGTTGTGATTCTAAGGCTATAGGCGTGCTTATTTCCTAACTCTTTGAAATTACCAAAGGGTCTTGTTTACAAATCCTCTAGTGATTTATAGGCGCCTACTCTACGGTTGTCCTTGAATACTTTATCCTACAATTACCTAGATAATTATATTCTAAAGTTCACAAAGAAATTCCAAGCATTAAGTACACAACGAATAATCTAGCGACTCTAGATCATTAGTCAACTAAGATAAGTATCAACCAATCAATATTCAATAATTAAGTTTCATATTCCCTAGCAAACACACAAATAAATTAGCCGGACATGGAGAACATGCAAGCATACACACAAATAATCAAAGACATAATTAAATTAATGAAGTAAATACTTATCTTGATGTATAATAGGGTTTAGAACCCTAAAATACTGTATAAGAAAGCCTTGGTTCGGTTTTAGGTTTTACTCCAAAAGACTACACAAAACCGAAAAATTCGGATTCTATATATAAGATTACATCTGCGACGGCGTCACCTTATGTTTCGCGGACGCCGTCGTGTCGCCGCCATTAGGGTTTCGCCTTGGCCACGTAAACCTTTCGACGGCGTCACCTTATGACCGTGGACGCCGTCCCTTCACTCGACGCCGTCTTGGTCGCATCTATGCCGCGTCGAGTAACGACGGCCTACTCCTTTAGAACCGACGTCGTCCCTTGAAAACATGTAATTTTTCCTCGAGCCGTCAAAATACCTTCCCGACGGCGTCGCAGATATGCAATGACGCCGCTTTATGTTTCAGCAGACTTTGAGTGTCTCGATTCGACTTTGGCCATTTTCTTCAGATATTCGCGCTTTTCGTCCAAATAAGCATCATTCCAAAGATTTTGCCTTCAAGAGACCTAAAAGTGAAAAGGAACGATATTAAGCAATAACGGATACAAAAGTGATCGAATAAGGGCTTAAATGACCCTCAAAAGGTACCTTTTAAAACCTTATCATTCCTTCTTGACATTGTTCCTGGTATGACAAGAGAAATGTACACCAAACAACTCTATCCGAATCTTTTGCATTTGGCCAAGCAAACTATGAGATCAACACCTATGCAAGTGAACATCAATCCATTGATCCCATAATATTCTCGATCTGAATTGGTTTCCGTGCTCGTAGCTCAAATGTCTAAACGATCGCAACATTTGCCTCTTACGAAGGTAAATTGTTTGAAGCATTGTTGGAATACCAACTTAAATCAAGATGCGAGAGAAGAAGTCGAGAGGCTCAAGCGCCCAAGAGACGATAAAGATAAGGATAAAGATAAAGAGCCTAAACGCTCAAGAAAACCGGTGAATCATCCTCTATGCAACCTCCACCCCAAAGGACTCCAACCAACAACGATCTCCTCCACGTTTCTTCATCGAAAACCTCAGACTCGAGTTACCACCTCAAACTACGAAACCGGTGATCACTTGAGTACACCGGTGGTAACGATGAGGACGCGTCTCGAGCCCCAACAACAACCCACCTCTCCTGCTTCAACAACAAAGAAACCATCATCCTCATCAAAGCCTAAGAAAAGAAGAAGACTCCCAAGGCTGATGTCGTCTCATGGCTTGACGATGACGACACCGAGTATGATTGGTTCTCCACACTTGTTGCTGCTACACCCACCTTAACTAATGACCAAGATATGGTAGACGGTAGTACGTTGAGCACGCAGTTACCGGAAGAAAAGTTCCGAGTGAAGAAGATGACGAAATCGAGTTGAAACGAATCAAGAATGAAGCTTTTCAAATACTCAAAGACAGCTCGGAAAGTGCTATTGAGTTGAATATCACCTTGAAAATATAGCACGAGCCATGTCTAACAACATTGATTGGCTCAACCTCAAGCAAACATCGACTACACCGTAAAAGACAACGCCCATACTACACAAATTGGACCAAACCTCTACCTACCATTGGCTCCACGGATCAACCTCGATTCCATTTCGATACTTCTTCAACAACGACTTGGAATTTCTTCTACATGGTAGCGATGTGTCAAAGTAATACGCCACCTCACTTACACTTCCGCTCCCGGCAGCCATATACTCCAACCGCATAGCCATCGAGGAAAAGGCTAACCACATGTTTAAAAAGCAGTGGAAGAGTATGACATCGATGCAATCGTATGGGATTCACCATTGGCGAACGCCGACGAATCTACTACAAAGTCGCCGGTTCAGAATCTCAACATGAAGTGCACAAAGGATAAAGGAATCGTTGCTCTTAAGCATGTTGCTCTTTCGTCCAAATAGGATTACACCTTCCTAAATAACATCGTGGTCAAAAGACAAGACGAAAAGGACTATGCTTTACGTGAAGCGGACTTTCGTAATTTGTCTTTCAATGACATTGAAGATCAGATCTTGCAAAGGTACAGGACGCATGAGACAATTCTCGGCGAAATTCAACGTGAATACATCAAGTCCTTGCTCATCTTCATCGAAGCATCGTGATCCGAGAACGCGTGTGAAGACTTGCAACTTCTTTGCTGAGTCGTATCAAACACGTGTCAACTTCACCAGACCTAAGCTAGAACTTCCTGATATCAACCATCTACCTCAATTCACTCTCATCAGCAAACCCTTTGGAGTAGTCTACCGCAGTGAACTACACCGCAATTGCTTGATGGCGTGTACAGAGCTTCATAAATTTAGAGATTCAACTTTGAAGCATGTCAGGGATGGGCTAGCATATAGGTTAAAGGCGATTCAACAAGGCATTGGGTAACAAAAGAGATGGAATTCTCAGGAAAGACGGGATGTAAAGAGAATCATCAAGATGATTGATGAAAGGTTGTTTCGGGACCGCTCGTAACATTGAAAGCTTCATGGGTGGTCGCCAACGCATTAATCTCACATGATATCAACGCCAGATCAGCATTCCCGGAGTTCTTGCCGACCTACCGAAATTCTCGTACCCTTAAACCGCTTCTATTTCATATTATTTTGGATGTGTGATTTTATATTGACTATGGCTTCGCACATAATAGTGTACAACCCGTTCTTGTAATGAAAGGACCCTGTGGTACGCTTCAGTGCCACAATCCTATAAAAGGAACGAAACCTTCTTACTTTTGAGTAAAACTTATCAAACCTATCATTTTTTCAAAGGTTTTGCTCAAAAGGACAAGTACTTCCCCTTATGATTTTTCAAAACCTCAACCGTTTATATCACTTGTTGAGGGGGAGTATTTGATTAAAATCTTTGTTCACAAACTGTTCTTTGTATTAATCTTCCCATAAAACTCGAAATGGACATATTTAATATCAAAATTTCGTCAAAAATAACATTTATATGCCATTTTTGAGGGGGAGAAAATATGTGATAAGAAATATGTTGTGGTTTGCTATAAGAATCCTCGTGTGAAAAGACTTCAACCCATGAATTGACGGGATCTAAACAGTCATACATTGAAAAGATTCGTCTTCCAAGACTTATCCAAGTAAATTGTACCTATTCGAGAAGCTCTTGATAGACATGAACTTTGACGGGTTTGACAACCTTTCGAGGTTTGCCCATACCTTCAAGGTAGTTATTAGAGCTAGTTGTCACCTAAAAGCTGACAATGTAACTCGTTAACTATGCAACGTAACCGTGTCCCTCGGGGAATTGTCTATCTTGAGTCGATCAATTCAAAAGTGCGCGCTCTTCTCTCACCGTGCACATTTCTGTCTAAACACTTAAGCACGTGTGGAGGGAGAGTATTTCTGCAAATGATCAAACTCTTACAAAGGGTACAAAATGTTCTTCAATCATAACCACTTTGAGAGATTTTCAAGAAAATGGTTTTATGGCAACATAGGTTAGTCATGGGGTTATAAGGTGACTAAGGTTAGGAATAACCGTCCTATGATCCGCCAGAGTCAGAGGGATCTACCCAAGGACATCATAAATAGTTAGTACTTAGAAGTCCTTAGAAATGATTATAAAAAGGAGAAAATGAGAATCGGAGAAAGAAGGAGTTGAAGAATTAAAAAGAAAAGAAAAGAAAATGGTGAAAAGAAATAGCCCTCCAGATTATTCAACTTAGGGCAGACACCGGGTTCAATTCATATGCTATTGGTTGTCACTTAGTGACACCGGTATTGAAGATTAAAAGCCGTCATGGACCCAGTGACGATGCACTAAACCTTCTTAGCCACTCTAGTTTCTCCCAACATAAGCTTGTTTCATTCTCGTGGAACCCTACGTAAACTATTGGCTTTCTTAGAGATTCTCGGTATTGAAGAAGGAGACCTCTCCCTTGTCTCCGCCAGAAAACCAAAGTGCACTATTGAGTCTAGAGCCACGAGATTCATCAAAAGATCTCTTAGGTACACTTGACATTTCATCACTTGTTGTTCAACAATAAGAACAACAGTGGTACATTATCGAGTCCTACACGCATCCTAGCAACTCATGGAGAACATTTATGAGAGGTTCACTATCGTGATCCTCGGTGATTGAATGGAAACTCCCGCTGTGGTCAACATCAAATGACTCGACAAAGCAGTCACTTGTAACTCCGTGGATTACGCTTAGTGGTCTCAAACGGTCTACAATATGAGGTGATGCTTGGTGTACCTCGACTCATCTGAACCGTAGGTGTACTTGGTACATCGCGTTATCTCACTTGTGGGAATCCGGTTCAGAACGGCCTTTGTGAGAATTAGAGTTGTGTTTTCACACTATGTCGTTAACACTCAAGTTCAAACTTGTAAGTGCCGGAATCCGCTTATTACTAACCTTTCCTATGTTTACTTCTTATGGAAGCTCGGAGCGGACCGATCGTCAGATTCTCCACATGCTCATACCAACAACATCACTTATGAAAGTTCTCTCATAATCAAAGGCAACACAAAGTCGAATGATTCTTCGTCAACAAAGAATCTACAAAGTTTAAAGACTTAAAGAACTTCATCAACTCGTAATCCAACGTTAAAGAGCGTGTGAGCATGTTGGAGAAAGACGTGGAGACACCGGAGCAATGAAGGCACTGATTCAAATTACCACAACATACTATCACTTTCAAAGAACAAAGAACTAAAGAACAAAGAAAATGAAGACGTCAAAGCAGAACTTGTCAAAGGAAACAATTTCTCTACACTGGGGAGATTTTTCGAATCAAGACACCTCTTCTCACAAGAAAGAAGAATGTCAGAAGACGTCAAAGCTTCTATTACATCAGCACCTACAACGTATATCACTCTTTCATTCATCACCAACACTTAGGGGGAGATTGTTGGAATCACTCCTAAACCTTAATTTAAGTGTTAGTGATTCATATGTAATAGTTAGCTTAATATGGCTTTTATGTTTGTAATCATGCCAAGGCTTATGTAGAAAGCCCATGAGCCTTGGCCCAAGTCTAATAAGGAAAGGAAGGGACTAGGAGTGTTGCCCTAGCTCCCTCTCCTATAAATACCTTGTAATAACCCTCACTTGAGGGTTGGTTGTTCAATTTCATTCCTCTCTCACTCTACGCCTAACTTTTCACATAGTATTTCGTATGTGTGTTTGTTATTGTTCAACCGATCTCTTCTCTATCTCTTCTTTTGATGCTTGTGTTACTAATATGGTGACCTAACACCGTCAGCCAAGTACTTGTGGCGAAATAACCACATACATCGAACAATATTGGTGGCCGTAGGACGAGGTACAAGAATCCAAGTTTTGCTTTTAATAAGAGCATTAAATTCATCATTCATAGCATTTAACCAATTGGGGTCATGAAAAGCAACGGTATAGGAACGAGGTAAAGGGGAAATGGTAGACACATGACAAGCGTAACGGGGATTGGGACGGGTAGTCCCGACACGTGAACGTGTAACCATGGGATGAACTGACTGCATGGTCGGGTTAGGGTCAGTAACATGGGGGGTCTTGGGAAATGGAAATGGGGGCCGTTGGGGGTGTGGGAGAGGTGAGTGGGGTTGGTGAGGGAGGTACTACAGGTGATGCCACAATGGGGGAAGGAGGAGAGTCTAGTGTAGGTGAAGTGGGGGAAAGAGGTGAGGTTGGTTGTGTAGGATCAGGTGAGGTTGGTTGTGTTGGTGGAGGTGAGGTTGGTTGTGTAGGATCAGGTGAGGTGGGTTGTGTTAGTGGAGTTGGGGTTAGTTTTATAAGGTTGGAAATGATGTTAGGTGAGTCATCTAAGAAGTCGTAGGATGGTTTCACGGTGGGTGTAGTGGTGCCAAAAAGAAATACGGTTTCGTCAAAGGTGACATGGCGAGATATAATGATTGTATTGGTGTTTAGGTCTAAGCAACGATAGCCACGATGATTGGTGGCATGAATCAAAAATATGCATGGTGTGGCTCGTGGTCCAAGTTTGTGGTTAGTGTCTATATGAGGGTAACAAAGACACCCGATTACACGTAAAATACGGTAGTCAGGTGAGGTGCCAAACATGAGTGTAAGGGGAATGGCGTTATCAATGGCACGGGAGGGTAAAATATTTAAGAGGTAAATAGCCATATTGAGGGCTTCAACCCAGTAGTTTGGGGGTAGGTGGGCTTGAAAAAGCAGGGTGCGGATGAGGTTGTTAATGGTGCGAATCATGCGTTCAGATTTACCATTTTGTTGAGAGGTGCGGGGACAGGAGAACCGAAAGTGGATCCCATTGTCGTTAAATAATTTACGAAATGCATGGTTATCAAATTCACCACCATGGTCACACTGAAAAGATTTTATTTCACGGTTGAATTGAGTTTTGACAAAGTTGCGAAATAGTGTAAATTTGGACAGAACATCATATTTATGAACTAACGGATAAACCCATACAAATTGAGAATAATGATCCAAAAAGAGAACTCAATATTTAAAACCAGATAGTCTCGGTATAGGTGAAGTCTACAAATCCGAGTGAATAATATCAAAACAAGCTTGAACTAAAGTAGAAGAACTGACAAATGGAAGTCGCACGTGTTTGCTGTCGACAAACATGACAAAGCACGGGAGATTTCTCTTTATTACAAGAAATTGAATTATTAGAAATAACATGACGCAACACTTCGCTTCCTGGATGTCCAAGACGTTGATGCCACGTATATTGACTTGTGAGGTAGGCTTGAGGTATAGGAGATGGCTTGGTGACAGGGTAGAGGTCGCCAGTGCTATCACAATGGAGCAAAGACCGACGGGTTTGAAAGTCCTTAACAGAAAAACCAAAGGGATCAAATTCAACAGTGCAATAATTTTCACATACAAACTGACACACATAAATCAAGTTTTTAACAATATTAGGAGTGATTAGAACATTATTTAGGTGTAGCGGTCGATAAGGAGTTGGTAAAATGCTATGGCCAGAGTTGGTGACAGGAATAGTGTGACCGTCACTAACCGCAACAGATGAATAAATGCTAGAATTATAAACATCACTAAGATTATTGACCGAGTCATTAAGGTGAGACGACGCACCTGTTTCCATGTTCCAATTACCGGGAGCGGGTTCATGAAGAGTGGTAGTGGCAAAAGCATGTGGTAAAACAGTCTCCTGACCCAAGATAGCTCCTAACGAACCTCCTATGTGATTGGACTGAGCTGCGTGGACTGGGGCAGGTCCAAGAATGCCAGCGGTTTGAACCGGCTGGCCAAAACCAAAGTGGACCCTATTTGGATGAACTCGCTGCATTGAACTCGCCGATGGACTGCTTGATGACCTGCTTGAACCCTATTTGGATGACTAGCCGTTGAACCTGCTGAACCAGTTGGTGAACCGTGTATATGGACTGTGTGGGTGAGTGACCCGTGGGATACATGGACTGAGCAGGGATGGTGTAAACATTTACCTAACGGATGATTGATATTATTAGCAAATCTATTGTAATTTGTTGGCCCGTTTTTAATGGATCTTTAATCAACGATATACCAAATAACAATAAACGATTTGAATCAAAAGACTTTTCTTATATTTCGGTCATTGATGTACAAAATCATCATCATATGTTTGTTCTGTAGTTTCTAAGTATTTATACATAATGAACGGTATATAGAACCATTGTGTTCGGTTCTTGCATATGAGCGATTATTTGTAATCGCTAAGTAATCTGCTTCAGAACTGCTGTGTAAATCGCTTCTTTGACTTTTCGTATGGTTGACTTTTGTTGACCGGGTCATAATGGGTGTTGACTTGGTCATTGGGTTGGGTCGATTAGATTAACCCAATATTCTCCCCTTAATCACAATCGCCGTAACGTAGGTCTTTAAGTCTTCTTGATTCATCTTCTGGTTAAATCCACCATCTGAGCTTTTAATTTCTTGTAATGCTTGTGATCATCCTTATATCCAGGTAGATCAATTTTCCTTCGGTTATTTCCACCTTCTTATGTGATCTTCATTATGTCCATGTTGATCTTGGTTATTTCCACCTTTTCTTCTGTGATCTTCATTATGTCCATGTTGATCATGTTCTTCCGGTTATTTCCACCTTTGTTGTTGTGATCTTCCTTATTTTCAGGTTGATCATGTTTTTCTGGTTATTTCCACCTTCGTTGTTGTGATCTTCCTTATTTCCAGGTTGATCATGTTTTTCTGGTTATTTCCACCTTCGTTGTTGTGATCTTCATTATGTCCATGTTGATCATGTTCTTAGGTTATTTCCACCTTTGTTCTTTGTGATCTTCCTTATTTCCGTGTTGATCATGTTTTTTCGGGTTATTTCCGCCGTTGTTGTGATCTTCCTTAAGTCCGTGTTGATCATATTTTTATCGGGTTGAGTCGTTTGATCGGCTCAATTGTTTCCCATAAACCATTCACTTGAGAATGATTTGTATTGAATTGCCCATAATGAGTAATTCGCGGGCTTTAGGATTGGGCATTGAAATTGGGTGTACTATTCGAAATGTTAGTACTGGGTTCCTTTTACCATTGTCGTTCGTCATATCTTAAAATGATAATGACAATAAATCTCCAATAAAGAATTTTAACACAAAGTGTTTTATTTTCAAAATTTTATTTCAAAGTGAGCTCTTAATGTTTTAACTTCCTCAAATGGGTGTAAAACTTTTCTAGGTATAGTTTTAACAATTTTTAAACTATCCCTGAGATTATAAAATTTAAACACCGAATAACCTAAGGTTAATTACTCCTTACAAATTATTCCTAGTATTCTAAGCGATTGTAAAACTAGGTTAGATATACTATACAAAATATGATAAGACTTTAATAATGTTTTAAAATAACTTATCAATCTAAAACTATATATATCAAATATATAAAGTAAAAATAAAGTGGTTTTCGAAAACTTTGAAACCCGGAGGGTTGATGGTTTAACCCGATGCCCAATTAATATTATCCTTTGGTGGTCCTTTGTGTATACACGCGTCCCTTATAACCCTTTTGTTTCTTATCTCTTTGAGATAAAAAAAACACACGCTGCATTTTTTTCTTTCTTTTCGAGACAAGATATCGCTCTCTTTTCTCTCTAAGAAGATAACTTATGATCTTCTTCTTCTCCAATAACGACGGTTGACCGCCCTTTGATGGTCGTGGTTTTTGACCGTCCTTCTACTTTCTCCGGTATGGTGTTCTCAGACGAGCAACCGTTATCCTCCAACTTGAAACCTAGGGTTTCGGATTAATTGGGGTTTTCGATCCGTGAGTATTTTACGATTGAGTTTTCGATGAATCAATTGGGGTTTTCAATTGATCCTTCGGCTTAATTCCGCTTAAAGAACATGTGTGTTTGTTCTTAATTCGAATCTTTAATTTGTGCCCTAAATGATGACGACTTCGTTTAGTTTGTTTGAATCAATATGTATAAACGATTTTTAATTCGCTTCGATCCTATGTGGATAAAAGATCGTTCGATGAAAAATTGCAAATAATTTTGTTGCCGGATGGAGTAATCACTTGTGTGATTGTTCCCTCGATGTGACAAGCGATAGAACACAAAGATGATAACTTGATTTGTGTTCAAGTTAATTTTGCGAAAAAAATTTCAAACTGTTTTTGGGTTCTTATTGATTCTGAAACTAAAACGTAAATGGTATATGATGATTCAGGCTCTGATACCAATTGTTGGCCCGCTTTTAATGGATCTTTAATCAACGATATACCAAATAACAATAAACGATTTGAATCAAAAGACTTTTCTTATATTTCATCATTGATGTACAAAATCATCATCATATGTTTGTTCTGAGTTTCTAAGTATTTATACATAATGAAACGGTATATAGAACCATTGTGTGGTTCTTGCATATGAAAGCGATTATTTGTAATCGCTAAGTAACCGATCTGTAACTGTTGTAATCGCTTCTTTGACTTTTCGTATGGTTGACTTTTGTTGACCGGGTCATAATGGGTGTTGACTTGGGTCATTGGTTGGGTCGATTGGGATTAACCCAATATAATTAGCGTTATGTAATTGCTATTAGAATAATGGTGCTTGGCACACTAGCTAAAAGTATATCAACTCTCTCTTTACAATAGAAAGTTAACATTTGATTTGGTGTAGTTTGATTAAATTTGTGGAAAGTAATTTTATACACTTTTAGAAGAAAAAACCATGTTTTGTAGCAAGTTTAAGTGGTGTACTTGTACGTTCTCCCAAAATCTTGTATATCAATTTTTTGTCACTGTTGAAAACCGAAGGGTGTGTATATACGAAAATTTTGCATGCTGTATATGTTTCTTCAAAGAATTTTTGTTGTTTGTAGAAATTTGGTGAGGATGAGTTATAAATATCTTCCTTTCTTTCAACAGAGATACCATGGAGAAATACTTGCAGGAACTCCAAAACCTTGCCATGACTTTGTTTAGTTTAATCGGGCAAGCAGTTGGTATCGACAAGCAAGACATGATAGATGTCTTCGAAGATGGAATGCAATCCGTGAGGATGACTTACTATCCTCCATGTTCTCAGCCAGATGTTGTTATCGGTCTTACCCCTCACTCTGATGCTTCTGGAATTACCATTCTGCTCCAAGTCAACGACATCCAAGGTTTGCAAGTTAAGAAAGACGGCATATGGATCCCTGTAAATTTTCTTCCAGATGCATTGTTAGTTAATGTCGGGGACATTCTTGAGGTGAGACCGACACTAATAAATGCTTAAATTATTTTAGATGACACGTACCTTTAAACGTGGGGTGATACTGTTTATGTTGGAGATCAGGTCACCAATCTAATTTTATGGTTAGGTGTGTGTCATAACATGTTAAGTATCTTTCATGTTAGACTAAATCACCTGTAAAATATTTTATTCTGATTCTATCGAGGATTTCTTCGGGGCCAGGATTGAAAAAGTCCAATTTAGAAAATAAATTTTACTACATATTATTACATGAATATACAGTTCTGCTACCACTAGAGGGTACATCTTTGGGACCATCACAGGGAGCATCTTTGTCATTCTGGTATTAATATAATTTATGAGTTAGGATTAAATAAGAAGAAAAATTAAAATGAGAATGGTAAGAAGAAACCACAACCACACATTTCAGATGCACCTATAAAAATAGATGCATCTTCCCTTAAAATCCTCCCTCCTATTTGAAATGTATGGCTAGAAATACTTCTCATTCTTCTCATTTTAGTTTTTCTTCTTTCTGGATCCCTTCTCATTCTTATAATTTATAGACAAACATCCCCCAAAGTATACTATAGTTAAGAGCTAAACTTTTAACTAATAAGAATTAAGTAAAACGCAAAGTACTAGAATAGCAAGTCATTCTTAGCTGGTTTCTTAACAATCAGATGCTTATGATTGGATTAATATTGATAGATGCTAGTTTCTTATACCAATCTTCTAAGGGTGGTTATGAGAATTTAGCTTTTTATCATAGTCTTGAAAACTACATTTAGCAAAATCCGGAAATAAAAAATAATATATCATATGCTCAAAGTTTAATTACTCTAGCTAGCTCCGTGCTTTATGTAAACTTTACGTGATGCATTATTATGATATTCTTAAGTATTTTGATGATTAATGAGATACATGTGCCTCTATATAAAGATGTACCATTATCGGTAAACATGCAACCAAGAAACGCAATACATCGATCACCAACGCAATTATTTGAGTGGATTCAATTCACAGATAATGAGCAATGGTGTATACAACAGTATTGAGCATAGGGCGACTGTAAATGCAATGAAGGAGCGGATATCATTAGCCATGTTCTTCAATCCAAAGCTTGAAGCAAATGTTGGGCCTGCAAAGAGCCTCCTCAAGAACACAGGAGACCCACCTCTTTATAAGACACTGGTAATGGAACAGTACCTCAAGGAATTCTTCTCGGTCAAGCTCAATGGAAAAACATTTCTCGAGAAAATGAAGATTGGGATGGAATCGCAAGAAACTTGATTAAATATTTATGTTTTCTTAGCGTGTAAAATATATTGACCGTATTTAGAAATTATTAAGTGTCGAAATAAAGTTACCAACAGAATGTTTCAGTTGGTACGTTGTGTGTTAGAAATTACCAATGGAACAGTCGTTGGAATTGAATTTCGTCCTATTATATCTGGTTCTAGAATTTGTCTTTGGAGCTGTGTTTCTCATGTCTTTTGTATGGTTTTGAGATCCAGTTCAATAGACTTATTTTGTTCGACTAATTTAATCATCTGCTAAGGTATTCTTTCTTCTAATAACTGAAGGCAGATTAGGTACAGATGTATAACAGAAATAAGGCAGATTAGGCTCCGATGCATGTTTTCTATTACCAACGAATTAACACTCTGTCTCTAAAGTTGTGTAGTGGTTTATTTTCTTATATAGAGAATAGGAAGTATCTTGTTATGTAAGCTTTTCGCCTATGTAACGGGCTGAGATATGGGATTCACCCATATCCTTTGTACTTAAACGTTTTTTTGGAGTAATATATTTACCCGGTCATTGACCTTTACCCAAAAATAGTTGTAAACGTGTTTCTTGATTGTCATTGATCTGTCACTAAAGTGTACTGTCTACTTTCTAGTATTTTGGTTAATCGGTAATTGCATTGATCGCTGTTTTTGTTTTTGGTAAATATGTAAATTCATCTTTGTAGTTTCCGACCAATATTTACATATTTCTCCAAACCTTGCTTTAAGAGTATTGTATATCATGGATTAAAAATTTGTGTTTGGAGAAATATGGAAATATTGGTTGGGATATGGGGATCTATGTAAATACCCCTATTCTAAATTTGCACAGTATACATATTAGGATGAGATACTTTTTCTCACTCACTTCCTCCACACACCCTTCTATATCACTTAGTGACGATATCTGTAAACTTGCATTTGACACGAAAGGTGTCACTGAATCCTATTTTTTAGTCACACCTTAAACAACGTGTGAGTAGAAGGCTATAATTTGGAGGCTTCATGACATTTTCTGTAAAGAAATCGCGTCAATGTATCTTTGCACTTTTGTATATAACTATAAATAGGTCTTGACTTTTGGCACTATTACTTACACTTCTTAATTTGGAGGTTTCATGACATTTTCTATAAAGAAATCGCGCCAATGTATCTTCACACTTTTGTATATTACCATAAATAGGTCTTGACTTATGGCACTATTACTTGCACTTCTTAAGTGTAGGAGAAACATTTAAAATATCTAGAGACACTTAATTCATTTATAGTGACTCATATTTTTAATTTTAGTGACACGTTTTATATGTGTCACTAAAAGACAGTTCCCTTGTAGAGTTGTTTCTACTTCTCTTCCCAATTTCATACTCTAGTTTCTACATTAGCACATTTAAAACCTCAAAATTTATATGGAATTTCTAGGTCTTAGTTCCTATCTTTTTTGGCATTTAAAACAGTTGATTTCTTGTATAGAGATTTAAGAACTGGTTCAATTCCTTGATAAGACGGTTATGAAACTTGATTATAACTTTATCTATCATGTATGTGATAGCTATCTTGTTTTGAAAATTACATGCTTCATACGTCTTTCTAAAGTTTCTTTTCTTCTTTTAAGGATTTCAATTTGGTCTCAGTAAGATCCTAAGTAAGCTTTTGTCGATTGGTATTTGCTTTTAGGATTAATTTCATCTATCACTTTAGGATTAATTTCATCTATCACTCTATTTTAATAATTAATTTCATATATACCCAAAAATGCAAGTATTGAATGCATAATGTACAATGTCTTTAATGCATGTTTAGGTATATATGAAATTTCCAACAAAAATGAGGGGAGATATGAAATTGCCCCGCTCTTTTATACTAGATAACTTATTTCATGACGTACATAATTGAAATAGTAATAGCATGAATCATAGTATTGAGAAACATGTGTTCTAAACTCGAAATTTTGCCGTGTATTAAGTTTAGTTTGGCTGAAATAAACTTGAGAAGAAGTTATTCTAATTATTATTGTAACGAGCAGTTCTCATGCAATAACTGTATATCTTCGCACATTTGGTTTCTTATTAATTAGGCCAGATTCTTGTAACTGAAGCGCATGTTTTATTATTAAAAACATATTAGAAGAGACTTGGTAATAGTCTTCCATTAGTACCCCAAACACTATTATAAATATATCATCTTGACAAGACTTCCCAATTGCAACATCAACAAGCACACCAAAATTATTTCAACACTTTCTGTAATGGATTCCTTACAGCCGTTACAGAGCAACGAGAGTCTTCAAGAGCTTGCAAGAAAACTCAAATTGGATGTCCCTGAGCGCTACATCCAGGATCATTTAGAACCAACCTTTGTCTCTTATGACTCTTCCCCTTTACCCTCAATCCCAGTCATTGACATGAATGATTTGATCAAGAACTTGGGATCCGATATGGATCAACTAAAGAATTTGCGCTCCGTATGCCATGAATGGGGAATTTTTCAGGTTAGTATAGAATCACTAAGCAGCTTAGATTAGTGTTCCTATCGCTATTGTACATAATTACAGGTTGGATTAATTAATTTTCAGTTGGTTAATCATGGAGTTGACAAACTGTTAGTGGAAAATATGAAGAAGGAGATGATAGAATTTTTCAAGATTCCTGAGGAAGAGAAGTCGAGGTACAAGTTGAAGGCGGGTGAATATGAAGGTTATGGTCAGACCCTACTCCATGCTCAAGATCAAAAAGTCGACTGGGCTGATCGCTTCTATATGATCACCAATCCTCTACATAGAAGAAAATCACACTTACTTCCGAACTTCCCTCCATTAATCAGGTCTCTCTCTGTCTCTTTTGTTGTTGTCATTTTGATTTGTAACATAGAACTTGAATATTTTTGTATAGTCGTGACCAGAGTTTAATGAAGTAATATGTTTAAAGCTTAAGTGAGCTGATATTTTTTCTTCGACGACGCAAGAAATGTGTAACTGAAATCATCATAGTTGGATAACAATTATACAAGAATGCATCCCAAAAAGGCAATGTAATATAAATGTTTGAACATTAAAATTTTGGGTAAAAGGGAACAATGTTTGAACATTAACAGAACATCTTAAATGAATCTTCATTACAGAAAAATATAATTAAAAAAGTTTGTTGAAACATGAAATCCATGGCTACAATTGTTGAATATAAACATGTTATGTTTTTCAAAAATGTTAAGGTTTTTACTGTACTAACTTATATATACAACATGTTTCCTTGTATTTCTATATTCAACTTTTGCAACAGGGATACCATGGAGACCTACTTACAAGAACTGCAAAAACTTGCTATGACTTTGTTTGGTTTAATCGGGCAAGCAGTAGATATTGACGAGAGAGAGATGTTGGATGTTTTCGAAGATGGAATGCAATCCGTGAGGATGACTTACTATCCTCCATGTCCACAACCAGATCTTGTGATTGGTCTTACTCCTCACTCTGATGCTTCTGGAATTACCATTTTGCTCCAAGTCAGCGATATTGAAGGTTTGCAAGTTAAGAAAGATGGCAGGTGGATACCCGTGAATATCCTACCAGATGCTTTCGTCATAAATATGGGAGATGCTCTTGAGGTAATCACTAATTAGGTGTCTTTCTCCACCTCAAATGCAAGACCATGAGACAGAATTTGCAAGATGAGACCAAGTAAATTATTTGAAAAACATGTATACTAAGTCAATGAGTTCTTAAGTTATCAAATGTTTTTATTTTGTTTTTTATTGAAGTTCAAAGTCAGACGTGCTTCACGAACTTGATCACAAAAAAAATTACAAAAGATAACAGTATAGTACAATCAGGGAATCTTTAAAATATTTAAGTTGTGAAATAATTAAATAGATTTATATGTTAATGGAACAACCGTCTAAATAATTTAATTAGGTTCAGAGCATATACTAGTTTAACAAATATGTTCTTTAAATTATGCGCAAATATCACTATTTATTTAGATTCAGAATTTTCTAATGGATTTGAAGGTAATGAGCAATGGTGTATACAACAGCATTGAGCACAGGGCGATGGTTAATGCAACAAAAGAGAGGATTTCGTTAGCCATGTTCTTCAATCCAAAGCTTGACGCAGATGTTGGACCTGCAAAGAGCCTCTTAAAAAACACGGGAAACCCACCAATGTATAGAACACTTGTAATGGAACAGTACCTCAAGGAATTTTTCTCGGCAAAGCTTAATGGAAAGACATTTCTCGAGAAAATGAAGATCGAAAGTGGAGAAAACGGTAGAACTTGATCAATATCCAAGTCATGTGTTTATATTACTCAAATAATAAAACTAATTGATTGACATGCATATAAATTTCATTTATAGTAGTTATGAACCAAAGCTGCAGGCCGCTGACATGTAATATATATATCGATGGTCTCGAACTTTATTGTTTATATCATTTTCCCTACATGATTTCTATTATAGCGTTTGTCACAAGGATCAACCTTTTTTTTGTGGAAAACCATTGAGATCTATTTGATAGGCTCTTAAATTGACCTTTTTGCGGTGACTTCTTGTTTTCTTTCAGAGGACTTGAGATCTATTTGATAGGCTCTTAAATTGACCTTTTTGCGGTGACTTCCTGTTTTCTTTTATGTATTCTTGAATGGTTATGGCATGATGCTTGTTTGATCATAACGATCCAGGAAATAAGACCTGTAGAACAGTGGTATCAGAGCAAAGGGATCAAACAATAGAACAATTCATGCTCAACCATCATTCAAGATTCAGACCCCGCATGTTTTCTTTAAAGGAGACGCAACCATGGATGCCAATTGAAGAAGAAAGGATATTAGAAACGGTTACAACACCAACCCGGTGGTTAACCAAGAAGAAGAAAAAACAGATTCAAGAACATGGAGGAAGAGATGTCAAATTGCAGAAAGAAAGAAACATGGTTGCGTTTGTTTCAATAAAAAAAAATGCTATTACAGCACTATTAAGGTGCCAAACCTATGAACAAAAGTCTGTTCAAAGATTCCTACAAGTTTGTAGAAGAGGGCTAAGAGAAACCTGTTTAAAAGTCACAATTATTATCAAGATGATCAAGTGACTGCACTCTGTAATAGTTAGAAGACATAGAAGACATCAAGATTAAAGAAAGTATGAACAAGAAGGCATCAAAGAACAAGAAGATTGAAGAAAATAAAGATTAATAAGATTAGGGGGAATTTGTTGGAAGTATTAATCCAATTAATCTTTGTTAAGTTAGTATGAAGAATAAAGCCATAAACTTCGTGTGTTTGGACCGAAGTCAAACACATTTGCAACAAAGAAACATGGCAGTTAGAAGTCAAGGGACACAATGGTTTACTAAACATTGTCATTGTTAATTAGTTGGTTAGATGGAAGTTACTTGTGAAGGGTTGTGTCTTGTGTCAAACCGGTTCATAGAACCAACACACCCCTTCATAAGACACTTGTTAGTTAATATATATATGTATGCGTCTGTAAACAAATATTGTTAACTCTTTTCAGATTTATATATCAGATTTATTAGAAGGGTTCAACCCAATCTTCCTTATTTTACTTATTGATTCTTGAATAATGATACACATGATGTTTGTTTGATCATTCGATCTTGGAGAGGCAAGACCTGTAGAACAAACAGCCCTAAAGCCATTATAAATAATTTTGCATAAAAGTTGCCATTGGTGACAGCTATAAATCGTCGCTAATTAGCCTAGACTTGTTGAAAAATATTTACTGCACGGCTTGGGCAACGAGAAGTGGTGGTTAACAATTAGTTGCCCTATGCAAACTCTCGCTTAAAAATGCCGATATGAGAGTTTGAACACGAAACAAATAAATCATCCGACAAAGAATCGAAAAAAATGTACTATTTCTTGGCAAGGTTTTTAAATGTTTTTTATGTGGCGCTAGACGAAAACTCCAAAACTAACCTTCGAACCAACTGTAGGAAATTGAAAACCTATGCCTCACCTTGATAGTTTAGTGAAGTCTTAAGCCCGGTAGGTCCGTCTAGCCTTCAAGGTTTCCTTTGTTTGTTTTCTATTCTATGTCAATCAAATGAATTCTCTTTATAAAACTTTTTTTAGTCTTTGGTTTCTACACACCTAACTTAGATTGCTCAAATGAGGTAGCTCCTCCTATTGTGTTCTCGGGTTGACACGGTTTACGTGCACCATCTGTGTTGCATCAAAGTCAAAATTATATATTGATATGACGACTCCGCTGCAATGTATTGGCAAAAAACGTCTTTAACATATATTAGTGAATAGTAGAAATTACTTAGAATTCATGATTCTAGACAAATGCACAGTAGTTATAGCTAGAAATGTTATTATATAGGAAGTGCGGTTAAAATAAACCAAGATATATGCAACAACTATAGCGTATATTTTGTCTTCTGTAGCATTAGATTCTTGTCATTGTCAATCAAACCTTTTATCCATATAAAAAGCATATATGTTAGAAACTTTTAAAATGGTTGTCTTATCCCCCGGCCCGACCTAAACATCTATCAAATATATGTCATATGACGTGGCATCATTTCCACTTGTAACATAAACAAACAACTTAATTCAATTTGTAGCAAACATAATCTGAAATGGCTTTCGCGCAACCATTACTGAGCCATGAAAGTGTTCAAGAGCTAGCTAAAGAACACAACGTGACTGTACCTGATCACTATGTTCAGGAACATCCAGAACCCACCTTTGTTCCAAATGACTGTTCGCCTATGCCCTCTATACCAATCATTGATATGAATGATTTGATCATGGGAGGATCAAATATGGATCTTCATCTGAAACATCTGCGCTCGGTATGCCACGAATGGGGCATCTTCCAGGTTAATTAAGCATCTCTTTGTAGCTCAAACACATGTTTGATTTAGGTTAACTTAATCTGAGTTAATTTGCAGTTAGTTAATCATGGAGTTGACAAATCATTGGTGGAGAAAATGAAAAACGAGGTTACAGAATTCTTCATGCTTCCGATAGAAGAGAAACTGAGGTACAAGTTGAAGGGAGGTGAGTATGAAGGGTATGGCCAAACCATACTTCATGCTCAAGGTCAGAAAATCGACTGGGCTGATCGCTTTTATATGATCACTAATCCTCTTCATAGAAGAAAATCTAACTTGCTTCCAGAGTTCCCTCCACTAATAAGGTGTGTCTCATGTCTCTCACATATGGTGTATGAATATATGCTTTTGAGGGGGAGGGGGAAGGTTCCCGAATCAAAGGCTCGAACATACAATAGATAACTCTTTAAGGGTTGTTCGTTTTAGGTCTGGTGCTCAGTTTGGTTTCTTTTGGTGCTTTGTATTTTCTAGCACCTTTTTTTTTTTTTTTTTTTTTTTTTTAATTCTATATGCCGCTCAAGATACAAGACAATTATGCTTTGCCTGCTGTAGATTGCCATGTTCCTTCTAATCATGAACGTAACGAAACCAAACTGAGCACCAAAAAAAAAACAGCGAGGCGCTAGAAAATAAAAAGCACCAAAAGAAACCAAACTGAGCACCAAACCTAAAACGTACACCCCTTAAAGAGTTATCTATTGTATGTTCGAGCCTTTAATTAGGGAAACTTTTGTTGGGGGGTGGGGGTGGAAAAGTTTCCCGAATCAAAGACTCAAACATACATCAGATAACTCTTTAAGGGGTGTTCGTTTTAGGTTTGGTGCTCAGTTTGGTTTCTTTTGGTGCTTTGTATTTTCTAGTGCCTCGCTGTTTTTGTTTATTTAATTCTATATGCCGTTCAAGATACAAGAAAGGCGGTTATGCATGTTTTGCCTGCTGTAGATTGCCATGTTCCTTCTAATCATGAACCTAACGGCTATGTGCTCCATTTGCTGTACTCAAAGACTAAGATTCAATATTGTATCAAAACTAGGTTTATATTACAGTATCACAGTCAAGGAAAGACTTTCAACTCGTATCTTGGATGATGCATCAATGATTTGTTAAAGGTGGCTGTTCATAAGGTTTATCATTTCTAATCTATTGATGTGACTTGTAATCCGATAATTAGATGTGGCTACACAAGAGTAAAATGTTTTTTAACCATCATATAATTTGATAACGTCATAGTTGGTATATTCTTTGAACAAGGTTACCTTTGTTTTAGATTATAAAAAATATATATATTAGTCTATTAATAATAATTCTTCTGCAGCTTAATGATATGATGAAGATACTTAACTTTTTAAGATTTTTTATATCGACAGAGAGACACTTGAAAATTATTTGCTAGAACTGCAAAAACTTGGTAGGACTTTGTTTGGTATAATCGGACAAGCAGTAGATATCGACAAAGAAGAAATGTTGGAAATTTTTGAAGATGGAATGCAATCAGTGAGGATGACTTACTATCAGCCATGCCCCAAACCAGATTTGGTTGTAGGTCTTACCCCTCACTCTGATGCTGCTGGAATTACATTTCTTCTTCAAGTCAACAACGTCGAAGGTCTGCAAGTTAAGAAAGACGGTGTATGGATCCCTGTCAATTTCCTTCTGGATGCTTTCGTTGTGAACGTCGGTGATATACTTGAGGTTATCTCCTTTCCTCATCACTACCCTATCTGAATTCAATCTGTTCATTTTCTTCTCTTTTTGTCACTTCTGTTTATTTTCACAGTCATGCAAACAAAAATACATATATAAAATAATGAAGTGGACAGCGAAAAGTTAGAAAGTCAAATGAAGCATGCATTCTTTAATACATAGCAATTAGGAAATGTGGGTATATAACTGATATTTTATGAATGAAAATGACAATCACATTTCTATCTGTAACAGAACATCAATTATTGGAGAATCAATCTGGGGGAGGTTGTTGTTTTTGCTCATTATAAAAATCTATCTGATTGCTGATTTTATCTTAAAAAATTTAAGATGTCTTATTGTGGTATTTGATCACAATAATCATCATAGAGTGCTCCTAATCTTCAAAACATGTAAAGTATTGATACGGTAATTGTATGGAATTATTTGGATATATTATTAGAGGTGGCAATCGAGTCGTGTTCGTGTTAACCTATTCTGGTTCGCGTGTTGGCCGGTTAGTATAGCCTTTACTCAAACACGACCCATTTATTAATCGTGTCAAGAAACCCAACCCTAACCCACACCGCATAATACGTAACCCATTTAGACCCGCTTAACCCATTTAAGTAAATAGGTTAAGCAATGAATAAAGTTGGTGGTTTGTCGATTTAACTAGTTTAAATACTAAAAATGATATAAGGATCTAAAATATGATAAGATCAATAACATACAAATAACTATGCGACAATTTTCTGAATTATAAACGCTAATTTTCATGATATCTAAGGTATAAAATTATAATTCACTCATACTAAGTAAATAACAAAATATATTTAATCCACATCTTACATAAAAACCAGGTTATCTATTTTATTTTTAAGATCTTATATACTTAAATGGGTTCATGGGTTGACCTGTTTAATACTTACTCAACTCAAACACGACCCGTTTATTAAACGAGTTAGACGGGTTGACCCGTTTTTTACCCAAACCTGTTTATCCTCAACCCAAACCTGTTTAACTTCGTGTCGGGTTTGTGTCGTTTACCGTGTCGTGTCGAGAATTGCCACCCCTATATATTATGGTTGTTTGGAGTACTACTTGGCTAACTGCTCTATACCCGAATGCAGATAATGAGCAATGGTGTTTACAACAGCATCGAGCATAGAGCAGTTGTTAATGCCACAAAAGAGAGGATTTCTTTAGCCATGTTCTTCAACCCGAAGTTGGAGGCAGATGTTGGACCCTCAAAGAGCCTCATAAAATCACAAGAAACCCTCCATTCTATAAAACACTCGTAATGGAACAAGATCTCAAAGAATTTTTCTCACGCAAGCTCAACGGAAAGACCTTTCTAGAAAATGAAGATTAAACAAGATGCGGATGATAAAACTTAACTTGATATATCCCAAATCTTTGGATTATCATAAACATTATAAAATAATACAAATAAATTGTCGGCTAAATAAAATCAAGTAGTTTGTACTTGATAAATTAATGTGAACAAAAAGTAGTGTTAATGATATGATCTTGTCTTGTTAGCTTTCTATATGACAACACCTTTTTACCGAGATGGTTGTTACACGATGTTAGTTGTATAAGGTTATTATTATTTGTATTGGGCTCAAGCCGAGTTCTAGAGCATTCCCTAAAGATCTATTTATGTACCAATACTTTGAAAGGAATGCAATACACAATATTGAGTCTTACATGGTATCAGCCATCAAAAACCCTACCTTCCTCTCGTTTCAAAAACAACCTTAAACTCCTATCATACTTCTCGTCGATCGTTGATTTTGAGTGATAACCGGTCGACGTGTCTACAAGTTCTAAGTCGATCGTTTGTTGATAGTTCCGGTCGACAAGGTTAGAGTCGATCGTTGGTATTTGTGGTTTACCAGTCGACTAAAGTTCAACTCGTCAAGGTTTAAAGTTTGTTTAGTAGAATATTAGAATATTGTGATTGATATTATGTGATTGTCATTGATTTGATACGTACAAAGTCTCACATGAGACATATAAATATACAGAAAACCCTATGTAGTCATGGGCTTGAGCCCAAAGGACCTAACAATAATAATATGACTAACACTCCCCCGCAGTTTGAGCGGAAGGATGCCGAACACTCAAACTGTCACGAAAATTTTCAAATAGAGCTGAGGGAAGTCCCTTAGTGAAGATATCCGCAAACTGAAAACGAGAAGGCACATGAAGGACTCTAACTTAACCTACAGCTACCAAATCCCGAACAAAATGAATGTCAATCTCAATGCGTTTTGTCCGTTGATGCTGAACCGGATTCGAGGACATGTAGACGGCACTAACATTATCGCAGTATACAAGGGTCGCAGAAGAAACTGGAGTATGAAGCTCTCGAAGAAGATTCCGCAACCAACATGTTTCAGCAACCGCATTGGCAACCCCGCGATATTCTGCCTCAGCACTAGAACGAGACAGCGTCGGTTGGCGCTTAAAGGACCATGAGAGTAAATTGTTGCCAAGAAAAACACAATAACCTGAAGTGGACCTCCGAGTGGTTGGGCAACCAGCCTAATCAGCGTCAGAATATGCAACCAATGATGTAGTAGAAGAAGAATATAACTGTAACCCGTAATCCAAAGTACCGCGAATGTAGCGCAAAATCCGTTTGAGCGCAGAGAAATGGGGCTCTCGCGGATCATGCATATGAAGACACACCCATCGAACAAAGATAAGATATATCGGGACGAGTGAATGTAAGATACTTAAGTGACCTACAAGGTCTGATATAATGTGGGATCGGATATCAAATCGCCATCATCGCCAGTTTAGACTCGTGTCAACCGAGTCCGATCGGAATTACAATTAGCCATGTGAGCACTCTCAAGAATATCCAGAGTATAGTGGCGTTGAGACAAAAACATACCGAAGTGTCATGTGTGAGATATGCCCAAAAGTAATTTAGTGATCCCAAATCATCATAGAGAACTCCTTATGAAGAGTCGCAATAATGTCAAGTAATCCATCGAGAAGAAGTCACAAGACAATATCATCAACATATAATAAAAGATAAGCAGGTCATCCCTCGATGATAAATAAACAAGGAGGTGTCACACGACTATGTAAAGCCAATCCCAAGAACATATGTAGTAAAATCAAACCAAGCCCAGGAGCTTGTTTCAACCCATAGAGATCTGCGTAACAAACATACATAACGGGTGCTCGATGATCGCGGAAACCGTGGTGGTGCATGTAAACAGCCCCGATAAATCCCATGCGTAAAGGCATTCTTAACATCAAGTCGGTGAACCGCCAATGTCGAGAAGCAATGGCAACCGAGAATAGTACGTATAGTGCCAGGTTGAACAACCGGGCTAAAGGTCTCATCAACATCAACCCCCTCTATCCGAATGCTACCATTCGCGACAAGGCGGGCCTTGTAGGGACTGAGAGTACCGTCAGCCAAGTACTTGTGGCGAAATAACCACATACAATGAACAATATTGGTGGTCAGAGGACGAGGTACAAGAATCCAAGTTTTGCTTTTAATAAGAGCATTAAATTCATCATTCATAGCATTTAACCAATTGGGGTCATGAAAAGCAACAAGATAGGAACGAGGTAAAGGGAAATGGTAGACACATGACAAGTTTAACGGGATTGGGACGGGTAGTCCCGACACGTGAACGATGTAACCATGGGATGAACCGGACCGCATGGTCGGGTTAGGGTCAAGAATATGGGGTCTTGGGAAATGGAAATGGGGGCCGTTGGGGGTGTGGGAGAGGTGAGTGGGGTTGGTGAGGGAAGTACTACAAGTGATGCCACAATGGGGGAAGGAGGAGGGTCTAGTGTAGGTGGAGTGGGGGAAGGAGGTGAGGTTGGTTGTGTAGGATCAGGTGAGGTTGGTTGTGTTGGTGGAGGTGAGGTTGGTTGTGTAGGATCAGGTGAGGTGGGTTGTGTTAGTGGAGTTGGGGTTAGTTTTATAAGGTTGAAAATGATGTTAGGTGAGTCATCTAAAAAGTCGTAGGGTGGTTTCACGATGGGTGTAGTGGTGCCAAAAAGAAATACGGTTTCGTCAAAGGTGACATGGCGAGATATAATGATTGTATTGGTGTTTAGGTCTAAGCAACGATAGCCACGATGATTGGTAGCATGACCCAAAAATATGCATGGTGTGGCTCGTGGTCCAAGTTTGTGGTTAGTGTCTATATGAGGGTAACAAAGACACCCGAATACACGTAAAATACGGTAGTCAGGTGAGGTGCCAAACATGCGTGTAAGGGGAATGGCGTTATCAATGGCACGGGAGGGTAAAATATTTAAGAGGTAAATAGCCATGTTGAGGGCTTCAACCCAGTAGTTTGGGGGTAGGTGGGCTCGAAAAAGCAGGGTGCGGATGAGGTTGTTAATTGTGTGAATCATGCGTTCAGATTTACCATTTTGTTTAGAGGTGCGGGGACAGGAGAACCGAAAGTGGATCCCATTGTCGTTAAATAATTTATGAAATGCATGGTTATCAAATTCACCACCATGGTCACACTGAAAAGATTTTATTTCACGGTTGAATTGAGTTTTGACAAAGTTGCGAAATAGTGTAAATTTGGACAGAACATCAGATTTATGAACTAACGGCTAAACCCATACAAATTGAGAATAATGATCCAAAAAGAGAACTTAATATTTAAAACCAGATAGGCTCGGTATAGGTGAAGTCCACAAATCCGAGTGAATAATATCAAAACAAGCTTGAACTAAAGTAGAAGAACTGACAAATGGAAGTCGCACGTGTTTGCCAAGCTGACAAACATGACAAAGCACGGGAAATTTCTCTTTATTACAAGAAATTGAATTATTAGAAATAACATGACGCAACACTTCGCTTCCTGGATGTCCAAGACGTTGATGCCACGTATATTGACTTGTGAGGTAGGCTTGAGGTATAGGAGATGGCTTGGTGACAGAGTAGAGGTCGCCATGCTCACAATGAGTAGCACCGACGGGTTTGAAAGTCCTTAATAGAAAAACTAAAGGGATCAAATTCAACAAAGGCAATAATTTTCACATACAAACCGACGCACGTAAATCAAGTTTTAACAATATTAGGAGTGATTAGAACATTATTTATGTGTAGCGGTCGATAAGAGTTGGTAAAATGCTATGGCGAGTTGGTGGCAGGAATAGGTGACCGCCACCAACCGCAATGTATGAATAAATGCTAGGATTATAAACATCACTAATATTATTGATCGAGTCATTAAGGTGAGACGACGCACCTGTGTCCATGTTCCAATTACCGGGAGTGGGTTCATGAAGAGTGGTAGTCGCAAAAGCATGTGGTAAAACTGTCTCCTGACCCAAGATAGCTCCTAACGAACCCCATGTGTGATTGGACTGAGCTGCGTGGACTGGGGCAGGTCCAAGAATGCCAGCGGTTTGAACCGGCTGGCCAAAACCAAAGTGGACCCTCGCCGGATGAACTCCTCATCGTTGAACTCTTGATGGATGTTTGATGACCTCTTTGAACCCTATTTGGATGACCCAAATTGTTGAACTCTTGAACGGTTGGTGAACCGTGTATATGGAGTGTGTGGGTGAGTGATCCGTGGGATAAATGGACTGAGCAGGGATAGTGTAAACCATTGTTTGACCGGGCATTCCTTGGATTTGGAGGTTCACGAGAGGCATGGGGGGACCAGACGAGGAAACAGTAGGTGCATATGAAGGTGAACCTATCATTAGGGCAATAGGAGGGTGCGTAGGGATAGTGTTGAGGCCACTGTTTGTTCCAGTGTACCCAAGTTTGGTCAAAAGGTGTTGTAAAGTTGTGATATCATTGGATGATAATTGATTAGAAGGTGTTGGAGTTTGGGGAGCAATATTGGCATGCAAACCATGCGTGCCATTGTGAAGAAACCTGCAGGATGCCCTAAAACAACAAGAGCCTTTGCTCCAATTAATACACGGCTTGTGAACTTTGTCCATGGAAGTGGATGACCGCCGAGGGTTGGGACCGGTGTTTGCTAGTAGTACCATGGGTGAAGAGGACGTTGAATCGGACAAGGTGTCGTTGGTACGAGCCTTCAATCGCATCTCTTCCGTAGTGAGCATGAAGCGAACGGTCTTGAGGTCTGGAAAAGGATCCCTATGAGCAATAATCACGTTATCAAACCTTGTGGGTAACCCTTCCAAGGCAAAAGTCACAACGTCGTCGTCATTTAAACTCGAACCAAGTGAAGACTTCAAGCTGGTTGGATATAGCGACAGTGACTGGGCTGGAGACAAAGACGATGGAAGAAGTACAAAGAGATCCATATGGATAACAAGTCGGCCATTGACTTACCTAAAAATCCAGTATATCACGATCGAAGTAAGCATATCAACACTCGTTATCACTTTATTCGAGAGTGCATTGCAAGGAAAGATGTCCAAGTGATACATACGAGGTCCGAAAAACAAGTTGCGAGATATCCTCACCAAGCCACTCAACGAAAGATTTCTCAAGACAACGAATGATGCTTGAAGTTGGTAAATCAAGTTTAAAGGGGTGTTGGATCAGAACTTGATTTAGTCCAATAAAGATTGGACTATCAATGAAAGCCGAGCCCATGATAAAGAAGCTTCTAGAAACACGTAGAATCCTCATAGATAATATCCATGTGAAATATCTTGAATGTTGTATTAGAAATATCTAGATAAACTTATCTAGTATGAATTATCTAGAATTAGGATAAGGATGAAGCAAAGCTTAAGCAATCAATAATATTTCTCTCTTCCTAAATTTCACTTACAACCTCTTCATCAAATATAAGCCTAAAAGGCCTTCGAGTTTCTAACAGGGATCGGGACGGGATTCGGGATTTGATCGGTTTTGTTTGTTGTTTTTTGGTTTTCGGCCCGTCCCGACCCGATCCCGACAAGCCCGAATCCCGACTAACCGAAAAACAGAAACCGACTCCCGAACCCGACAAGCCCGACTAACATGATTCAGGACTCGGGATCGGGACGAGATTCGGAATTCGGTCGGTTTTGCTCACCCCTACTTACATATATGTATGTAAGATGATATTCTTCAACATACCCATATTGACTAGTATTCGTATGATACTTTAGAAAATCAAGAATGGGTTCATATTCGATAGATGACTGAAATAAAAAATGTTTGGATGAAATAAAAATCTTCCTGGTGGTATATGGACATATGGTTCATTGGTTATGGTCAACAATGCATTTTTTGGTTAATTGGTGATAGTTAACGATATATCTTCTGGATGATAGACATTTTTTATGATCTACAATAGGGAAAATCACACTATGGCACTATAGAGTAAGGAGAAACATTTGCATCGAAGACGGATGGCAATGTACGTAATACTTTAAGTCTTTAACTGAACCAGTCAAACAGATTTGATGTAGATGACATGCTGAATCCTTACCACACATATAAAACGTCGTAGCGTGTGAGACCAATGGCGGAGCTAAAAAAATTTTGTGAAAGGGCCGAAACAAATTTTTTTTCAGGAAATACAATAAATGGGAGGGCCAAAATATTTTTTTTCCCGAAAATACACATGAAATCGCGAAAAAATAAATTAATGAGCTTAGGCCTAGGGGGCCGGGACCCTTCCCGGTCCCTTAATAGCTCCGCCCTTGTGTGAGACATAACCGCATGTTTGATTAATAGTAGATCTAATCGGATTAATTGTTCACCTACTATACACATATTTTTTAATTCAATTGGCAATAGTTAATCAAAACAAGAAACCCTAAATATATACTATTAAGGGTCCGTTTGGTTTGTGGATGGGTTTAAGATTAGGATTTAAATTTGGATTATGATTTGGATTTGGAGAGAGAAAATATATTTTTTTAATAGTTTTTATAATAATATTATTATTAAAAATATAATATATAAAGTAATGAATAAAAAGCAAATATTAATATGAGGTTGAAATGAGCACACGTATTCATTTTATATATAATATGAAGAAAAGACAAATCAACGTATTCATTTTGTCGTCTTCTGTGGAACCCCACTTACAAGGGCATGAGTCCCATTTTCAAAACCCAAATAGTCGTAAAAAACAGTTTTTTTTCACTTTGGTAGCTAATCCCTAGACTAAAAACCTCATTACAAACAACACCTAACATTGTCAATATCTTACAACACATCAAAAGTTCAATGTTTTATTACATCATTTTAAAGGTGATGTACGAGTTTTTGTCACATTATATTTGGATCACTACCACTTAGGGCGTTGTATCATGTTTAGGCATATTGTTCTTAACTAGTTTCTCACTAGTTATGTGTCAACATACGCCCACCATTGTAATACAGAGGTCCTTTTGATTTGTGGAGGGAAATTGACGTTTAGATATTGTAGAAATAAATAGTATACAAGAACCGACCCCAATAAAACATATAAAAGTTACACCCGAAGCCACACGTTAAACATCACATGTCTACAACACCACAAAAACTAGAGCAACACAACACAAACGAATCTACGACCTGGCAGATGGAAAAAGAAAATGAGCATGAAATCAGCTTTATCCTAAAACCGTAAGAGGCAACAAAGTCGAACAAGATACACTTTTGTAGTTATAAACTTTATTAGCTGACTATTTGAAAACTTTCCCAAAATTACTGAATTTACCGACAAAAAAGTTATAAAGTAATAGGATTGTATTTTTTTTCTGTAGCAAATTAACAACTCCCATGCAACTTTAAAGAAAATCAGTTTATTGCAACTGTGGATCCTCCTTTTTTTCTATTTAAAAGCACCATTAGGGTTTGCTTTGTACTGAAATACGATTCCAAATATCTGGTCTTAAAAAAACACACAAAATACAGTCTCAAACTAATTAATACTATGGCTTCCTCGCAACCATTTCAACAAATCCATGGGAGTCTTCAAGAGCTAGCAAAAGATATCAAGCTAGAGGTCCCTCACCGCTATGTTCAAGAACAACAAGAATCCACCTTTGTCTCTAACGGCTCTTCACCTTTGCCTTCCATCCCAGTGAATGACTTGAACGAATTTGTTAAGATGCTAGGATGCGATAAAGATTGTCAGCTGAAAAATCTACGGTCCATATGCCATGAATGGGGAATCTTTCAGTTAAGTTTTTTTTTTTTTTTTTTTTCTAGCTTGAATAAACTTACTTTTGATATCGATTGCATGTATATGACTAAAACTAAATTCATGATGTAGTTAGTGAATCATGGAGTTGACAAGTTATTAGTGGAGAGGATGAAAAAGGAGATGCTAGACTTTTACAACTTGCCTGTGGAAGAAAAGATGATATACAAGTTGAAGGCAGGTGAATATGAAGGTTATGGCCAAAATATAATCCATGATCAAGATCAGAAAGTCGACTGGGCTGATCGCTTTTATATGATCACTAATCCTCTTCATAGAAGAAAACCTCACTTACTTCCTAAGCTTCCTCCATCACTGAGGTCTCTCTTTCTCTAATTCGATCTATCCTTTTATAGTTTGTGTTAACTTTGTTTTAAACCAAAACCATTGAAAAAAATTAGATTTCGTTTCATGAATCTATGTACCTCAAATGTTACAAGAACACATAATAAAGCACGTATATCGAATAACTCTGATCATAATAACAAGTAGAAAAGAATATATTATTTATCTAATGGGATTTGCTAGAGTTGTCCATACGCTTGTATATATGGAGACTCCCTTTGTCCCCATGATCCGTGAAACATTTACCTAACGGATTATTGATATTGTTAGCAAATCTATTGTAATTAGCGTTATGTAATTGCTATTAGAATAATGGTGCTTGGCACACTAGCTAAAAGTATACCAACTCTCTCTTTACAATAGAAACTTAACATTTGATTTGGTGTAGTTTGATTAAATTTGTGGAAAGTAATTTTGTACACTCTTAGAAGAAAAAACCATGTTTTGTAGCAAGTTTAAGTGGTGTACTTGTACGTTGTCCCGAAATCTCGTATATCAATTTTTTGTCACTGTTGAAAACCGAAGGGTGTGTATATACGAAAATTTGCATACTATATATGTTTCTTCAAGGAATTTTTGTTGTTTGTAGAAATTTGGTGAGGATGAGTTATAACTATCTTCCTTTCTTTCAACAGAGATACCATGGAGAAATACTTGCAGGAACTCCAAAACCTTGCCATGACTTTGTTTAGTTTAATCGGGCAAGCAGTTAATATCGACAAGCAAGACATGATAGATGTCTTCGAAGATGGAATGCAATCCGTGAGGATGACTTACTATCCTCCATGTTCTCAGCCAGATCTTGTTATCGGTCTTACCCCTCACTCTGATGCTTCTGGAATTACCATTCTGCTCCAAGTCAACGACATCCAAGGTTTGCAAGTTAAGAAAGATGGCATATGGATCCCCGTAAATTTACTTCCAGATGCTTTCATAGTAAATGTCGGGGACATTCTTGAGGTGAGACCCACACCAATCTTATTTTAAAATGACATTTTTAAACGTGTGATGATTCAATTCGTTTATGTTGGAGATCAGGTCACCAGCCTAATTTTACGGTTAGGTGTCTAACATGTTAAGTATCTTTCATGTTTGACCAAAACACATGTGAAATATTTTATTCTGATTCTATCTAGAATTTGGGGGCCAGGTTTGAAAAAGTCCAATTTAGAATCTAAATTTTACTACATATTACTGTATTACATGAATATACAATTTTGCTACCACCAGAGGGTACATCTTTGGCACCATCAAGGGGAGCATCTTTGTCATTCTGGTATTAATATATTTTACAGCCTAACACCCCCTAAATAAACTATAGTTAAGAGCTAAACTTGTACAACTGATAAGATATAAGTAAAACGCAAAAGAATAGCCAGTCATTCTTAGTTGGTTTCTTAATAATCAGATGCTTATGATTGGATTAATATTGATAGATGCTAGTTTCTTATACCAATCTTTTAAGGGTGGTTATGAGAACTAAGCTTTTTATCATAGTCTCAAAAACTACATTTAGCAAAATCCTGAAATAAAAATAATATGTGATTCAACTATCATATACTCAAAGTTTAATTCTCAATTGATCTAGCTAGCTCCGTGTTTTAAGTAAACTTTACGTGATGCATTATTATGATATTCTTAAGTATTTTGATGATTAATGAGATACATGTGCCTCTATATAAAAATGTCTCATTATTGGTAAACATGGAACCAAGAAACGCAATACATTAATGGATTCAATTCACAGATAATGAGCAATGGTGTATACAACAGTATTGAGCATAGGGCGACTGTAAATGCAATGAAGGAGCGGATATCATTAGCCATGTTCTTCAATCCAAAGCTTGAAGCAAATGTTGGGCCTGCAAAGAGCCTCCTCAAGAACACAGGAGACCCACCTCTTTATAAGACACTGGTAATGGAACAGTACCTCAAGGAATTCTTCTCGGTTAAGCTCAATGGAAAAAAATTTCTCGAGAAAATGAAGATTGGAAAGGAAACGAAAGAAACTTGATTAAATATTTATGTTTTCTTAGCGTGTAAAATATATTGATCGTATTTAGAAATTATTAAGTGTCGAAATAAAGTTACCAACAGAATGTTTCAGTTGGTACGTTGTGTGTTAGAAATTACCAATGGAACAGTCATTGGAATTGAATTTCGTCCTATTATAGCTAGTTCTAGAATTTGTCTTTGGAGCTGTGTTTCTCATGTCTTTTGTATGGTTTTGTGATCCAATTCAATAGACTTATTTTGTTCGCCTAATTTAATCTGTTAAGGTATTCTTTCTTCTAATAACTGAAGGTAGATTAATTAGGTACAGATGTACAGCAGAAATAAGGTAGATTAGGCTCCAATGCATGTTTTCTATTACCAACGAATTAACACTCTGTCTCTAAAGTTAGCAAGAGAATGCAGAAATTAAATATATTAGTTGTAAACGCGCTCTTCAGATTGTCATTGATCTGACACTAAAGTGTACTGTCTACTTTCTAGTATTTTGGTTAATCGGTAATTGCATTGATCGCTGTTTTTGTTTTTGTAAATCTGTAAATGCATCTTTGTAGTTTCTTTTATATTGGCAATTGCTTTTATTCTATTACATTCTTAATTTGCACAATATACATATTAGGATGAGATACTTTTTCTCACTCACTTCCTCCAAACACCCTTCTATATCACTTAGTGACGATATTTGTAAACTTGCATTTGACACAAAAGGTGTCACTGAATCCTATTTTTTAGTCACACCTTAAACAGAGTGTGAGAAGAAGGCTATAATTTGGAGGCTTCATGACATTTTCTATAAAGAAATCGCGTCAGTGTATGTAAATTACTATAAATAGGTCTTTATTTATGGCACTGTTACTTACACTTCTTAATTTGGAGGTTTCATGACATTTTCTATAAAGAAATCGCGTCAATGTATCTTCACACTTCTGTATATTACTATAAATAGGTCTCTACTTATGGCACTGTTACTTACACTTTGTAAGTGTAGGAGAAACATTTAAAATATCTAGACACTTAGTTTACATTTAGTGACACATATGTTAAATTTTAGTGACACGTTTTATATGTGTCACTAAAAGACAGTTTCCTTGTAGAGTTGTTTCTACTTCTCTTCCCAATTTCATACTCTAGTTTCTACATTAGCACATTTAAAACCTCAAAATTTTATATAGAATTTATAAGTCTTAGTTCATATTTTTTTGGCAATTAAAACAGTTGATTTCTTGTATAGAGATTTTAAGAACTGGTTCAATTCCTTGATAAGAACGGTTATGAAACTTGATTATAACTTTATCTATCATGTATGTGATAACTATCTTGTTTTGAAAATTACATGCTTCATACGTCTTTCTAAAGTTTCTTTCTTCTTTAAAGGATTCTCAATTTGGTCAATAAGATCCTAAGTAAGCTTTTGTTGATTGGTATTTGATTTTAGGATTAATTTCATATATCACTCTACTTTCATGATTAATTTATATATACCCAAAATGCAAGTATATTTAATGCATAATGTACAATGTTTTAATGCATGTATTGGTATATATAAATTTCAACAAAAATAAGGGGAGATATGAAATTGCCCCGCTCTTTTATACTAGATAACTCATTTCAGGATGTACATAATTGAAAGAGTAATAGCATGAATCATAGTATTGAAGATAGTATTGAGAACATGTGTTCTAAACTTGAAATTTTGCCATGTATTAAGTTTAGTTTGGCTGAAATAAACTTGAGAAGAAGTGATTCTAATTATTGTTGTAACGAGCATTCTCATGCAATAACTGTATATCTTCGCACATTTGGTTTCTTATTAATTAGGCCAGATTCTTGTAACTGAAGCGCATGTTTTATTATTAAAACACATTAGAAGAGACTTGGTAATAGTCTTCCATTAGTACCCCAAACACTATTATAAATATATCATCTTGACAAGACTTCCCACTTGCAACATCAACAAGCACACCAAAATTATTTCAACACTTTCTGTAATGGATTCCTTACAACCGTTACAGAGCAATGAGAGTCTTCAAGAGCTTGCAAGAAAACTCAAATTGGATGTCCCTGAACGCTACATTCAGGATCATTTAGAACCAACCTTTGTCTCTTATGACTCTTCCCCTTTACCCTCTATCCCAGTCATTGACATGAATGATTTGATCAAGAACGTGGGATCCGATATGGATCAACTAAAGAATTTGCGCTCCGTATGCCATGAATGGGGAATATTTCAGGTTAGTATAGTATCACTAAGCAGCTTAGATTAGTGTTCCTATCGCTATTGTACATAATTAGAGGTTGGATTAATTAATTTTCAGTTGGTTAATCATGGAGTTGACAAACTGTTAGTGGAAAATATGAAGAAGGAGATGATAGAATTTTTCAAGATTCCTGAGGAAGAGAAGTCGAGGTACAAGTTGAAGGCGGGTGAATATGAAGGTTATGGTCAGACCCTACTCCATGCTCAAGATCAAAAGTCGACTGGGCTGATCGCTTCTATATGATCACCAATCCTCTACATAGAAGAAAACCACACTTACTTCCGAACTTCCCTCCATTAATCAGGTCTCTCTCTCTGTTTCTTTTGTTGTTGTCATTTTGATTTGTAACATAGAACTTTAATATTTCCGTATAGTCGTGACCCGAGTTTAATGAAGTAATATGTCTAAAGCTTAAGTGAACTGATATTTTTATCTTTGACAACGCAAGAAATGTGTGACTGAAATCATAATAGTTGGATAACAATTATACGAGAATGCATCCCAAAAAGGAAATGTAATACAAATGTTTGAACATTAACAGAACATCTTAAATGAATGTTCATTACAGAAAACTATAATTAAAAAAATTTGTTGAAACATGAAATCCATGGATTACAATTGTTGAATATAAACATGCTATGTTTTTCAAAAATGTTAAAGTTTTTACTGTACTAACTTATATATACAACATGTTTCCTTGTATTTCTATATTCAACTTTTGCAACAGAGATACCATGGAGATCTACTTACAAGAACTGCAAAAACTTGCTATGACTTTGTTTGGTTTAATCGGGCAAGCAGTAGATATTGACGAGAGAGAGATGTTGGATGTTTTCGAAGATGGAATGCAATCCGTGAGGATGACTTACTATCCTCCATGTCCACAACCAGATCTTGTGATTGGTCTTACTCCTCACTCTGATGCTTCTGGAATTACCATTTTGCTCCAAGTCAGCGATATTGAAGGTTTGCAAGTTAAGAAAGATGGCAGGTGGATACCCGTGAATATCCTACCAGATGCTTTCGTCATAAATATGGGAGATGCTCTTGAGGTAATCACTAATTAGGTGTCTTTCTCCACCTCAAATGCAAGACAATGAGACAGAATTTGCAAGATGAGACCAAGTAAATTAATTGAAAAACAAGTATACTAAGTCAATGAGTTCTTAAGTTATTAATTTCTAAATGCACTTCTTGAACGTGACTATACATTTGATTCCTTTTATGGTATAAAGCCAAGTCGTGTACTTATTTTATTATCATGTGTCCATCTTGAGCATGTTGAATATGTTCCTTAATCGACCAGAACACATATCAAATGTTTTTATTTTGTTTTTTATTGAAGTTCAAAGTCAGACGTGCTTCACGAACTTGATCACAAAAAAAAATTACAAAAGATAACAGTATAGTACAATCAGGGAATCTTTAAAATATTTAAGTTGTGAAATAATTAAATAGATTTATATGTTAATGGAACAACCGTCTAAATAATTTAATTAGGTTCAGAGCATATACTAGTTTAACAAATCCGTTCTTTAAATTATGCGCAAATATCACTATTTATTTAGATTCAGAATTTTCTAATGGATTTGAAGGTAATGAGTAATGGTGTATACAACAGCATTGAGCACAGGGCGATGGTTAATACAACAAAAGAGAGGATTTCGTTAGCCATGTTCTTCAATCCAAAGCTTGACGCAGATGTTGGACCTGCAAAGAGCCTCTTAAAAAACACGGGAAACCCACCAATGTATAGAACACTTGTAATGGAACAGTACCTCAAGGAATTTTTCTCGGCAAAGCTTAATGGAAAGACATTTCTCGAGAAAATGAAGATCGAAAGTGGAGAAAACGGTGGAACTTGATCAATATCCAAGTCATGTGTTTAGTATATTACTCAAATAATAAAACTAATTGATTGACATGCATATAAATTTCATTTATAGTAGTTATGAACCAAAGCTGCAGGTCGCTGACATGTAATATATATCGATGGTCTCGAACTTTATACTTTATATCATTTTCCCTACATGATTTCTATTATAGCGTTTGTCACAAGGATCAACCTTTTTTTTTGTGGAAAACCATTGAGATCTATTTGATAGGCTCTTAAATTGACCTTTTTGCAGTGAATTCCTGTTTTCTTTCAGAGGACGACTTCGTAGTGCAATGAAATTGCATCCCCAACCACCTAATATATTTAAGATCAAATGAACACGCCCTAAAGCCATTATAAATAACTAGTTGGTACCCAGCGCATGTTGGCGATAAGTATAGTTATATGTGTTTGCTTACCCATTTAGTGAATTCGTTTCACAACACTGAATGTATATGTGTTAGTTGTAAGTGTTTGTTTGGGTTACCCATAACTTTCCGTAGCTTTCCATGACATCATTATTCCGCATATGAAATACCCGCATCTCTACGCGTCAAACACTACCCCAAAAGTATATGATTTTGACGAATCAAGATTATATTGATTGAAATAAATGAAATAAAGGTTAAAGTTGTAAAATTTGAATTAAAATAAAATAAACCCATTAAAAATATAAAACTAAAACTCATAAAATATATCAAAATGGATGTTGAATTAAAGAGCATAAAATTTTAGAAAATATGGTGAAATTAGATTATAAAATAAATAAGTAGATAAAAGATATTTTAATTTAAAAATAAAGATGAATTTTATTTGAGAAATGACATGTCATTTTATAATTGAGCTCTTTATCTTAATTTTTAGTGGTTAGGAGTTTGTTAGAAGTTAGCTTGGAATATAAGAAGTGACACATGTCATATCACGATTGGAGCTCCTTATCTTAATTTTTGTTAGAAAAACTCTTTCCATAATAAGCAAGTAAAAATCTAAATTTTAAGCCTTCTAATTTTAAAAAGGCCTAAATGCATTATAAAGTAGTATAGATTTTTCATAAAAAGTTGGTATTGGTGACAGCTATAAACGTCGCTAATTAGCCTAGATTTGTTGAAAATATATTTACAGACGGCTTTGGCAACAAGAAGTGGTGGTTAATAATTAGTTGCCCTCTGAAAACTCTCAGTTTAAAAATACTGATATGAGATTTTGAACACGAAAACAAATAAATCATCCAAGAGCAACTGAAAAAAAAATACTATTTCTTGGCAAGGTTTTTAAATGTTTTTGTTGTGGCGCTAGACGAAAACTCCAAAACTAACCTTCAAACCAACTGTAGGAAATTGAAAACATATGCCTCACCTTGATAGTTTAGTGAAGTTTTAAGCCCCCTAGTTTAGGTCCAGGTTGTTTAGCCTTCAAGGTTTCCTTTGTTTGTTTTCTAATTTTCTCTGGTTGACACGGTTTACGTGCACCATCTGCTGCAATGTATTGGCAAAAAAACGTCTTTAACATATATTAATGAATAGTATAAATTACTTAGAATTCATGATTCTAGACAAATGCACAGTAGTTATAGCTAGAAATGTTATTATATAGGAAGTGCGGTGTAAAATAAACCAAGATATATGCAACAACTATAGCGTATATTTTGTCTTCTGTAGCATTAGATTCTTGTCATTGTCAATCAAACCTTTTATCCATATAAAAAGCATATATGTTAGAAACTTTTAAAATGGTTGTCTTATCCCCCGGCCCAACCTAAACATCTATCAAATATATGTCATATGACGTCGCATCATTTCCACTTGTAACATAAACAAACAACTCAATTCAGTTTGTAGCAAACATAATCTGAAATGGCTTTCGCGCAACCATTACTGAGCCATGAAAGTGTTCAAGAGCTAGCTAAAGAACACAACGTCACTGTACCTGATCACTATGTTCAGGAACATCCAGAACACACCTTCGTTCCAAATGACTGTTCGCCTATGCCCTCTATACCAATCATTGACATGAATGATTTGATCATGGGAGGATTAAATATGGATCTTCATCTGAAACATCTGCGCTCGGTGTGCCACGAATGGGGCATCTTCCAGGTTAATTATGCATCTCTTTGTAGCTCATACATATGTTTGATTTATATTTTAGGTTAACTTAATCTGCGTTAATTTGCAGTTAGTTAATCATGGAGTTGACAAATCATTGGTGGAGAAAGTGAAAAACGAGATTACAGAATTCTTCATGCTTCCGATAGAAGAGAAACTGAGGTACAAGTTGAAGGGAGGTGAGTATGAAGGGTATGGCCAAACCATACTTCATGCTCAAGGTCAGAAAATCGACTGGGCTGATCGCTTTTATATGATCACTAATCCTCTTCCTAGAAGAAAATCTAACTTGCTTCCAGAGTTCCCTCCACTAATAAGGTGTGTCTCTCTACATATCTCTCACATATGGTGTATATGAATATATGCTTTTGAGGGGGAGGGGGAAGGTTCCCGAATCAAAGGCTCGAACATACAATAGATAACTCTTTAAGGGTTGTTTGTTTTAGGTCTAGTGCTCAGTTTGGTTTCTTTTGGTGCTTTGTATTTTCTAGCGCCTCGCTGTTTTTTTTTATTTAATTCTATATGCCGTTCAAGATACAAGAAAGACGGTTATGTTTTGCCTGCTGTAGATTGCCATGTTCCTTCTAATCATGAACGTAACGAAACCAAACTGAGCACAAAAAAAAAACAGCGAGGCGCTAGAAAATAAAAAGCACCAAAAGAAACCAAACTGAGCACCAAACCTAAAACGTACACCCCTTAAAGAGTTATCTATTGTATGTTCGAGCCTTTGATTTGGGAAACTTTTGTTGGGGGGTGGGGGTGGGGGTGGAAAAGTTTCACGAATCAAATGCTCGAACATACATCATAACTCTTTATGGGGTGTTTGTTTTAGGTTTGGTGCTAAGTTTGGTTTCTTTTGGTGCTTTGTATTTTCTAGTGCCTCGCTGTTTTTGTTTATTTAATTATATATGCCGTTCAAGATACAAGAAAGGCGGTTATGTTTTGCCTGCTGTAGATTGCCATGTTCCTTCTAATCATGAACTTCACGGCTATGTGCCTCTGTTGCTGTACTCAAACACTAAGATTCAATATTGTATCAAAACTAGGTTTATATTACAGTATCACAGTCAAGGAAAGACTTTCAACTCGTATCTTGGATGATGCATCCATGATTTGTTAAAGCTGGCTGTTCATAAGGTTTATCATTTCTAATCTATTGATGTGACTTGTAATCCGATAATTAGATGTGGCTACACAAGAGTAAAATGTTTTTTAACCATCATATAATTTGATAGCGTCATAGTTGGTCAAAAATATATTTTTGAACAAGGTTACCTTTGTTTAAGATTATAAAAAATAATATTAATAAAAAAAAATATATTAGTCTATTAATAATAGTTCTTCTACAGCTTAATGATATGATGAAGATACTTAACTTTTTAAGATTTTTTATATCGACAGAGATACACTTGAAAATTATTTGCTAGAACTGCAAAAACTTGGTAGGACTTTGTTTGGTATAATCGGACAAGCAGTAGATATCGACAAAGAAGAAATGTTGGAAATTTTTGAAGATGGAATGCAATCAGTGAGGATGACTTACTATCCGCCATGCCCCCAACCAGATTTGGTTGTAGGTCTTACCCCTCACTCTGATGCTGCTGGAATTACATTTCTTCTTCAAGTCAACAACGTCGAAGGTCTGCAAGTTAAGAAAGACGGTGTATGGATCCCTGTCAATTTCCTTCCGGATGCTTTCGTTGTGAACGTCGGTGATATACTTGAGGTTATCTCCTTTCCTCATCACTACTCTATCTGAATTCAATCTGTTCATTTTCTTCTCTTTTTGTCACTTCTGTTTAGTTTCACAGTCATGCAAACAAAAAAACATATATTTATGAAGTGGACAGCGAAAAGATAGAAAGTCAAATGAAGCATGCATTCTTTAATACATAGCAATTAGGAAATGTGGGTATATAACTGATATTTTATGAATGAAAATGACAATCACATTTCTATCTGTAACAGAACATCAATTATTGGAGAATCAATTAAGGGGGTGGTTGTCGTTTTTCACTCATATATAAAACTCTATCTGATTGCTGATTTTATCTTAAAAAATTTAAGATGTCTTATTGTCGTATTTGATCACAATAATCATCAAAGAGTGCTCCTAATCTTCAAAACATGTAAAGTATTGATACGTTAATTGTATGAAATTATTTTGGATATATTATGTTTGTATGGAGTACTAATTGGCTAACTGCTCTATACCCGTATGCAGATAATGAGCAATGGTGTTTACAACAGCATCGAACATAGAGCAGTTGTTAATGCCACAAAAGATAGGATTTCTTTAGCCATGTTCTTCAACCCGAAGTTGGAGGCAGATGTTGGACCCTCAAAGAGCCTCATAAAAATCACAAGAAACCCTCCATTGTATAAAACACTCATAATGGAACAGTATCTCAAAGAATTTTTCTCACGCAAGCTCAATGGAAAGAGCTTTCTCGAGAAAATGAAGATTAAACAAGATGAGGATGATAAAACTTAACTTGATATATCCCAAATATTTAGAATATCATAAACATTATAAAATAATACAAATAAATTGTCGGCTAAATAAAATCAAGTAGTTTGTACTTAATAAATTGATGTGAACAAAAAATAGTGTTAATGATATGATCTTGTCTTGTTAGCTTTCTATATGACAACACCTTTTTGCTGTTGTTAGTCCATGTTAGTTGTATTAGGTTATTATTATTTGTATTGGGCTCAAGTCCGAGTCCTAGATCATTCCATATAGATCTATTTATGTACCGATACTTTGGAAGGAATGCAATACATAATATGGAGTCTTACATGGTATCAGCCATCAAAACCGATCCATCAAAAACCCTACCTTCCTCTCGTTTCAAAAACAACCTTAAACTGCTATTCTAAGTCGATCGTTTGGTTTTGAGTGATAACCAGTCGACGTGCCTACCAATTCTAAGTCGATCGTTGGTTGATAGTTCCAGTCGACAAGGTTAGAGTCGATCGTTGGTATTTGTGGTTTACCAGTCGACTAAAGTTCAACTCGTCAAGCACTACAACATTGACTGCTTTCGGAGGGGACATTTCTTCGCTTTTGGCGGGAACATGTCCCCGTCAAAAGGTTCCTTGCCCGTCCTCCTTATTGTTGTAGTGAAGGTTTAAAATATGTTCCTGTTTGATCGGTATTGCCACTATTCGTTCATTATTGGTTCATATTTATTTAAAGGATAATTGTCTAAAAGGGCATCGAAGTTGCCACATTTTCCTTTGTGGGCATTGAACTTTTTTTTTTCCTAAAGTAGTCCTAAACTTACCTGATTTTCCTATTGTAACACAAAAACACACTTAGAGGGTAATTAGCATTGTTAATTATGCTTTTCTCATTTTTGTTGAATTTGTGAATGTTGGGCTGTTTTTGAACAAAAAATGTAACCTTAGAGATCCCTCCTACAACTTTTACAATTCTTATTAACCTTCCCCTCCCAAATTCCCAACCCTAAACCCCTTCCTGAATACTTTCCCCAATTGTTTCAAAATCAAGAACCCTAATCATGAGTAGTTCATCTTCAGCACAATTACGTTTAGTTGGAGGTAAACTTGAACGTTTTTGTAAGTGTAATCGACAATTGAGAGTCCAAACATCAACCACAAGGACGAATCCAGGAAAGAGATTTGTAAAATGTGGTCAATGTCGCGTCTATGAGTTTTTGGATGAAGACCTTCCTAGTGAATACTACAAGGACTTGGTATATGGGTTCTTTCAAAGGCAGAGAGGTGTTGAAACTGCACCCATGATTGAAGCTCTAGCTTTGGAGAAGGCAAGGTTGGAAGAGGAGTTGAAGGCTACAAAGACAAGATTGGAGGATGAGGTGAAGGCTGGAAAGTCTAAACTGGAATAGTATGATAGGTTGTTTATGATGATGTTAGGATTGTTATATTTCATTTGTGTTTGGTTTGGTATGAAACTATCCAACTGATGTAGTCTTTTGAATTGTTAATGTAGTCTTTTGAATTGTTAACTGTTAACTTTGGAAAATGAATGTCAATGTTTTAGTTTGGTAAATATTTTAGTTTAGTAAATGTTTTGAATTGTTAAGTGTTAGTATGGTATGCACACAGATATGATAGTCATAGGATTATATAGGACTGCAACCATATGATTACATAAAAGGGCTTACTAAAGCCATAGCATTACATAGGATTATTCTAGGGGACTACAACCACTAACATTACTAAAGCCATAAAACCACTGATGAGCCTGCTACCACTACCATTACTAACTTGTAGTGGTTCCAAACAACTCATTTCCTCCCATTCCTCTTCCCCTTCCCCTTCCCCTTAGTTGTCTCAGCTTCATTGTTGATAGGTTTGGCAACAAAGTCTTTGATGCCTAGTTCGGCACAAGTTGCCTTGTTTGGCAATCCCAGAACTTTGGGCCTAGCATCAAAAGCTAGCTTGGTAAGCTGCTTTGAGGTTAGTGGCACCTCCTCATCTTTAGTTTCAACTTGCCTTAAGTTGGAACCAACTTTTCAATCAATAGGTAGTGGCTCCTCAATGGTCTGCAATGGTGGAAATAAGTTCCCCATGATATTTCTTCAGATTGATCTTGTTCAGCAGTCTCTTCTGTGGTGCTGGAAATGGTTATTATTTCTGAAAACAAAAAACAATGTCAATGACTGCATAAAGGAAATCTGCATAAAGTTGTTAGATACCTGGTGTATGGTTATTATTTCTAGAAATGGTTATTATTAAGTTGTTAGATACCTGGTGTATGGCTGGAAACAATCTTCTTGCTTGAACTCATGTTTTGAAAAGTATGTTTAGATAAACAGATATGAGTAGAAGATGTGTGGGACATGGTAATGGTTCATTTGGTTTTATAACAAGTTGTTGGGTTTTGGTTCCTTGGATCAAGAATTATTCTAAATCTTGGAACCACGGACGAGTTGATATAACCACGGACGGAAGAATGTAACCACGGATGATGACAAACCGCGGCTAGTAGTATTGTGTAACTCTTGATAGACTATTGTAACCTTTGCTAGTCTTTTATAGTCGGTTTAGTATTTTGTATTAGATAAATATGGAAAAGATATTTATCTTGTAGGTTACGTATTGTATAATGTAAAGGACTCCTTAGCCTATAAAAGGAGGTCCTAGGTTAGATTAGATATACGTATGTTTTATATCTAAGGTCGATACACTTCAAGGTTGTAAAACCCTAATCTTGGTTAGAGTATTCGTATTAATAATAATATTGAGGTGTTGAATGTTTCTTGTTCTTCTTCTTAAGATTAAGTGTTAAATTCGCGTAATACTTAATAAGTTCTTTGTTTAAGTCGGTTTCTATATTAGATCGTTTGCTCAATTGGGATCAACAAGTGGTATCGAGCTTGTGATCTAGAAGCGTAACCAAGAAGAAGTTCTATTCAAGAAAGCTAAGATGTCGTGAAACTCACATGGTGGCTGCATCAAAGGTTCCCATGCTCAAGCATGGTGAGTATCAAATCGGAGAATGCGAATGAGGCAATACATTCGTATGATTGACTATGCCATCACGGGATGTCGTTGAAAAAGGTGATACTCTTCCTTTGAAGGGTCTTGATGGTAAAGCCATAGAAATTGTAAGTGAAGTTGATAAGGCTAAAAGGAAATTGGAGATTAAAGCTCATAGTATTCTTTCTATGGGAATACCTAATGAGTATGCTTTGGACTTTGAAAGATATGAGTCGCTAAAGAGTTCTTGGATGCTCTTGAGACAAGATTTCTTTGGTAATGAAGCTACAAAGAAATCAAGGAAGAATATGCTCAAGCATCGGTTTGAAAACTTCATTGCTCTAAGTGGAGAAAAACTTGATGGCACTTATAACGAGGCTTCAAAACTTATAGCCAATTGAAGTCGGTGGACTATAATGTTATTCAAGAAGATATAAATTTGAAGTTCATTAGAAGTTTATCTCACGAATGGGCTCTTCATACGATTGTGTGGAGAAATAAGGAGGACTTTGATAAGATGACTCGGACAATCTCTACAACAACTTGAAGGTTTATGAGTGCGAGAAAACATTCTTTGGTGCATCTTACGCTAATCAAAACATTGCTTTTGTGTCCACCAATCATATGAGTTCACAAGATGTATCCCTGCTTGCTTATGGAATAACCACGGCTATTGCAAACAATACCCTTTATTAGTGATAATGTCGGTGATGGTGCAATTTGTGCTTTTACATCGATTTAACTACCGGTGTTGATTGTTTAAATCAAGATCTAGATCAAATTGATCACGATGATCTTGATGAGATTAATCTTCAATGGCAAATGGCAATGTTGACTCTCCAAGCAAGGAAGTTTCGAGGAGGGTGGAAGGCAGGTTAAGTATGATGGTCAAAGGAGAGTTGGATTCGACAAAAGCAAGATGGAGTGCTTTAGCGCAAGAAGAAGGTCACTTTGCTAGGGAATGTCGAGCTCTAAGAGATTTGATGGCATGAAGAAGACTACGGAAGAGCCTGCTTCTTCTTGACTTTGGTTGCTCAAGATGGGATTGGTGATTATGATTGGGTGATCAGTTGAAGAAGGTCCTAATGCGACTTTTCTTGCTAGTGAAGCTTCAAAGAGCATAACTTTGCTCTAATGGCCTATGCTTCATCTTACGGTTACGATTACGAGGTATCCAATGATTCTACTTGTTCTTTTAAATCATGTCATGATAACTTAGAATCTCAAAAGCTATCAACGAGAGTATGAGGAAAGAAGTAGAAAGGCGACTATGGACAACCTAGGTTATAGAGTTGGTCTAGAAAGTGTGGAAGAAAAGCTAAAATTACGTATTAAATGTGAGTTTGAGTATGTTGATAAAATTAATATACTAGGTGGTGAAATTAATCTTAAGGATAGAGATTAAGATGCTTAAAGATAAACTAGCGAGGAGAGAGTGTAAAACAAAAGGCCCTAGAAGAAAAAGAAAAACATGTTGTTAGGGTTGCTAAAACACAATATGCTTCGATCTAGTGAATAAACCAATAGGTCAAAATTGTTCAAAGATGGTGCTTGGCCTAGGTTACAATGATATGCCACCACCATCTCTTATGAAACATGCACCACTGCAAAGAGCTCTCATTTAGTAGTGAATTTAGCTTCAATAAACACTGTAGGTGAGACTAACAAGATTGAATCACCTAAGATAGGTTCGATAAGTCATCGATGCTCCCATAATTGAAGATTGGGAATCGATTACGAGGAAGATAGATCGAATCAACTCAACACGAAAAGATAGAGCATGTTAAGAAAGTTGATTCTAAACAAGTCAACCTTGTACCTAGATTTGGAGCTCAAATTGCTAAAGAGTAGTTGAGTACAAGGAAGTACCTAGGAGCAGATGAAAAGATATATACCTAGGGAAACCGGAGAAACTTCAATGGACTAATTTCAAGCAGTTAGGAGATGAGTTTCAATGTGTTAAAAGGCTTGTTATATATGTGGTAGTTTTGAGCACTTACAGAGAAATTGTTATAAAAACAGACCACAAGTTTGGAATCATTGGAGGAGGGTAAATCATCAAAACTTTTCAAAGAAAACAAACCCTCATCCTAACAAAAACATGATTCCTAGGGCAGTATTGATGAGGAATGGGAATACAAAATCAATAGTCACTCTGCACCTAAATGGGTTCCAACCAACGCTAAGCAAAATGTAAACACGGCTAAGCGAGAATCAAACCCTTTGTTAAGCAAAATATCACCATTGATACAAAAAGTTTTAAAATTCCAAAGGTGATAAGCGACACGGTGGTTGGAAATCATTTTATCTTTGTTAAGGCCTCGACTAGTTGGCAATGGAAGCCTAAGACCAAGGTTTTACCACATGTCAGCTGTGCATCAATGGACCTAAAGAAATTTGAATATTTTGATGCAGGCGGACCCAGTCGATATTGGCTTGGGTCCACAAAAGAACTAATTTGTGTAATTTCATGTGCGGGGCAATCTACAAGATGAGCTAAAAGATAAAGGAGTTTTTGATAGTGGTTGCTCGGGCACATGACTTGGGATGGGAGCAACTGGAAGATTTTGAAGCTTTTGATGGAGGATATGTGGCATTTGGCAATGATCCAAGGGAGGAAAGATACTTGGCGGAGGCACAATCGAGCAGAATTTAGACTTTGAAAAGTCTATACAGTCTGAGGACTTAAGTATAATCTATTCGGTGTTTCTCAAATGTGTGATAAGAAAAAGCGGGTACTTTTGGTGGCCGAGTGTGTGGTGTTGTCTCACGAGTTTAAGATGCACGATGAGAAGTTTATACAACTTAGGGTACCTAGGAAGGAAAACATATATTGTTTTGATCTTAAAGATGTTCTTCCAAATAGGTCCTTAACATGTTTGTTTGCTAAAGCATCGTAGATGAGTCAAAATTGTGGCATAGAAGGCTAGGTCACCTCAATTACAAAACAATCAATAAAGCGGTAAAAGGAAACTTAGTGAGAGGTTACCTTCTAAGGTTTTGAGTGTAAGGGCTGTGTGTGGCTGTCAAAAGGTAAACAACATAGAGCTTCTTGTAAGACCAAAGCGTAAACACCATCACACAACCACTTTGTTTATGCTTCATATGGACTTATTTGGACCTACCTTTGTTAGAAGTTTGAACCATAAGCGATCTTGCCTAGCTATCATGATGATTATAGTAGATTTTCTTGGGTATACTTTTTGGCGCTAAGAGTGAGACTAGTGAGATCCTCAAGAGTTTCATTACTAAGATAGAAAATCTAGTAAATCATAAGGTCAAGGTAATCGGATGTGATAATGGGCCGAGTTTAAGAATGATGTGATGAATCGGTTACGTGTAGCTAAAGGTATAGAAAGGCAGTTTAGTGTTGCTAGAACACCACAACAGAATGGTGTGGTGAAAGGAAAAATAGGACACTAATTGAATTTTGCTAGGACAATGTTGTCGAATCTAAGTTACCAACTACCTTTTGAAATTTGAAGTGTGAGCCTTGCATGTTATGTTCGAGAATAGAAGTAAGGTAGTGAAGCCTCATAACAAGACCCCTATGATTTGTTACATGATAGGAAGCCAATGATTGCATTCCTAAAACCTTTTGGGTGTCTGTTACTATCTTGAATACCATAGACTACCTAGGCAAGTTTCAAGAAAAAGGCGATGATGGATACTTTTAGGCTACTCTTCCAATAGTAAAGCCTTTAGAGTATACAATAGGAGGACTAGAATTGTTGAAGAGAATCTACATGTTCAATTCGGTGAAAAGACTCTAGTGTTGAGACCAAAGGACCGGTTGGTTGTTTAATATTGATATGCTAACCAAATCTATGAATTATGAGCCTATCATTGCGGGAACTTCCACTAATGTTAATGCGGTACACAAAAGGATTACGATGCGAAACAGATTCTAAGGAAGGCGATTCTCCAAAGGAATTCTATTTGGTTGAAAAGTGGAAAGGCGGTCTTGTCTCACCAATCATTCACAAGCAAGGTCCCACGATGATGATGTCTTTGGATAATGGAGGCAATGTTGATCATCATCAAGATAAGGATGAGTTGTTGAAAGATAACTCGGTGTCGGTGAAGAAATTGAAAAGAAGAAGAGGAATTACGCAAGCTTTGCTAAGCCAGCTGAAAGCTTTGCTAAGCCATCTTCTACCAGCGATAGGTCAAGTGAAATCCGGTGCAAATCTTGATGATAGTACTTTCTTTGGACCAAATGCAAAGCCATTATTTGGTGAAGAGGAGTATCCACATGATCCTAACATGCACTGCTTTGATAGAAATTGATACTCCTACGATGATGAAGACATGGATGATTTCTTCAATCTTGATTTGTCTAATTTGGAAGCTGTCATTCATGAAAGTCCTATCACCACTACAAGGATTCACAAGATTCATCCCAAGGAACAAATACTTGGAAACTTGAATACTCAGTTCAAACAAGAAGCGAGGTTAAGAACACTTGAACCCTTTCACGAACATGGGTTCTTTGCAAGATCACTTCACAAAAAAGCAGTCATAAAGATCGCAAAATTGCTGTTTGCTTGTTTTCTGTCTCAAAAGGAGCCCAAGAGAGTGGAAGAAGCTTTATCGGAAGAAGGTGGGTAGAATCAATGCAAGAGGAGCTTTTACGGTTTAAGCTTCAAGAGGTTTGGACATTGGTTGATCTTCCTAATGGTAAAAGGGCAATTGGGACTAAATGGGTGTTCGAAACAAGAGGATGAAAGAGGAATTGTTGTAAGGAACAAATCAAGGTTGGTTGCTCAAGGATACACACAAAGCGAAGGTTTGGATTATGATGAAGTGTTTGCTCGGTTGCAAGAATAGAGGCTATTAGATTATTTTTGGCTTATGCTTCATTCAAGAATTTTGTTGTGTATCGGATGGATGTTAAAAGTGCATTTTGTATGGCACAATTGATGAGGAGGTTTATGTTTGTCAACCTCACGGTTTTGAAGATCTGATCATCGACAAGGTTTATAGGGTGAGGAAGGCTATGTATGGGTTGCATCAAGCTCTAGGGCATGGTATGAGTGCTGTCTACTTATTTGATGGACAATGGGTTTAAAGAGGGTGATTGATAAAACTTTGTTCATTAGAAAGCACAAAGATGATATTTTATTGGTTCGGGTTTATGTAGATGACATCATCTTTGGCTCAACAAACAAGGAGCTATGTAAGGATTTTGAGAAACTTATGCATGATAAGTTTGGATGAGTTCTATGGGAGAACTCACTTTCTTTTGGGGCTCTGAGGTTCAACAAAGGGTGATGGTATTTTCATTAGTCAAGACAAGTATGTAGCAGATGTTTTGAAGAAGTTTGGGTTTCAAGATGTAAAGAGTGCAAGTACACCTATGGAGACTCGAAACCTCTGCTACGGATGATGGAAGTCCCAAAGTTGATTTGAAGTTATGCAGGTCCATGATTGGATCTTTGATGTATCTCTGACATCTAGGCGGATATTATGTTCTCGGTATGTGTGTGTGCAAGATTTCAAGTCACACCTAATACCTCACACATGAATCTTTGTTAAGAGGATCTTTAGATATCTTAAAGGTCATCCTAAATTGGGCCTTTGGTACTCTAAGGATTCCCTTTTGATTTGGTGGCCTACAGATAGTGACTATCTTGGTGCTAGTTTGGATAGGAAGTCTACTCTTTGGAGGATGTCGGTTTTGGGAAGCAGACTAATTTCTTGGCGGTGTAAAAGCAAACTATTGTGGCAAATTCTACAAGCTGAAAATTTGAATATGTGGGCTGCTTGCTAGTTCTTGTGGTCAAGTTCTTTGGATTGAGAATCAATTCTTTGGATTTTGGGTACAATTTTATGCATACTAAGATTTACATTGATAATAACGATACAATTTGCATCATTAAAAATCTGTTTTACATTCTAGAACTAAACATATTGAGATAAGGCATCATTTCATTAGAGATTGTAATGAGAAAAGGTGATTCAAATGGTAAAATCCATCTTGATTTCAATGTTCTTGATCTTCTCACCAAAGCTTTTGATGTGGGGAGGTTTGATACCTTGTTGTTAGTATTGGAATGATTAATCTCTAAACTCTCAAATTGTTTTGTACCGGTTTGTATAAGTATTGATTTGTTATTATGTAATCTTAGTATTGCTATTTTGTTTCTAACCAGCGATAGTTGTGTTCAAACCATTGTTTGTTGCTCTGTTTTCCACTAACCATTTTGCGAGATAAAAGAAAGTTCATTATAGAAGCAAAAGAAATCTTGAAGTTAAATTGTTCATTCATTCAAGAAGCAGTTTGACTTACGACTACGACTTACAATGAAACTTCAAGTGCAAATTAAAAGACTAGTTCTATACATGATTTCCTACTACTATCCTAGCCCATAACATCTATTACAATTTGTTGGATATGCATGACGAGCTAAGGATCAAAATGGAAAGGATGGATTAAGGAAACCGAAGATGATGAAGATGAATCGATAGATGAAGCACAAAGGACATAGTCATATCATACTTTCATCTCTTGGTTTCACCAAAAGCATCACTCCATCTTCCTTTTCCCTTCCCCTACGATATGTGAAGAAGCACCACAACTTGGTGCGGAAGACCAAGAATCACCTCTACGTCCTTTGGGAGTGGTGGATTTCTTGCTCGTGGTCTTGGTTGGGGTTGGGATGATGAAGGTTGGGGTTTGAAGTTCTCTTCTTAGAGAGTCATCGAGTCCTCGAAGCCTCACTTGGATTCAACACACTATCATCTTCAGATGATGGAAGAAATGGGGATTTTCTTGGTCGTGGTTCTTGTGGAGGGATGTACAGACGCCATGGATCAGACTCTTCACTTGATGATGATGATGATGAGGATGAGGAGGATGTTAGATCAATGACTTTTGGTTTATTCCAACTAGGGTTCCACATGGTGATTGTGGTTGATTATGGATTTTGGAGAAATTAGGGTTTTGGTTTTAATTGATATGTGTGAGATGAGATTTGGGTTCTTTTTATAAGCAGAGATATGGCTTATGTGAGTAAATGAGGGGAAGGTTAAATGTGGTTGAGGAGTTAATGAGTTCATTGGGCTTTGAACTAATATTAATCCTGGAAGTTGACCATATTGACTTATCTTTGCTAACCACGGATAGGTCATTTGGAACCACTGCTGGCTTTTTCTAACCACTGATAACAATGACTTTCCTCTATGTGTTTGGTTTGTGTTTTTGTCTTGCAGGTATGAAGGATTAGTGTACATTGGAGCTGGTGATATGTTAGCTGCTAGTGTTTGTTAAAAAAAAAAAATTGTGTAATCCTTCATATTTTTGTGAGATCTCTCTTATTTTGACACAGATTTGCTTGCTGTATCTTTTGGACATTTGGTTGAAGTGTTGCAATGTATCCATTGATGGTGTGTTTCAAACCTCGGATAGTTGTTACGAAACCTCGGATAGCATGTTGCTTTGTTTTGGATACGAGAAATTTGTTTGGTAACTTTGGCAAAAGTATATTATCTCCCAAATCACGGATGGATCATTTATTTGATCTTCAAACCACTTCAATTGGCGCTCAACATTAACCCTAATCACTTTACTTTGCATAATTCACAAAACCCACATCATACCCATCATTAATCACAATGGCGGAAAAGTATTCCAACACACATAACCTTGTTGCTATTCTCACCAAAAGCGATCGATCGAAGGTTTTCATCAAATGATTGATTTCCTTGTTCACGATCCTATTCACTATGCATTAAGCTGTCACACCAACCATCCTTAAAGCCTACATACATCGATTACGGAGGAATGCTAAGCTTGAAGAGGTTGAAGGAGTTGAAGTGTTTAGCTTGTTGTGGATGAAAATGCTATTTCGGTTGATGAGGAGATCATTAGGAGAGTTTTAAAGTTTGATGATCTTGATGGTATTGATAATCTTTCGGATCTTTGAGATTGTAGTTGGTTTAGAGAGGTTAGGATATACACGGGGTGATAAGGTACAATTTTTAAGAGTTTGTTTTCACCACAATGGAAGTTTCTTATTCATACCTTGTTGATGTGTATGAGTAATAAGACCCTTGGGTTTAATGACTTTCCTTCCAAAATTACTCTCTGCATTATTTGTTTGTCGATGGAAGAAAGTTCAATTGGTCTAGGATGATTTATGAGGGTTAGTACAAAACATTAGGAAGAAGGGTAAATACTATTTGTATCCTAGGTTTGTTCAACTTATTGTGGAAAGTCAAATAGATGAACACATTGAGCATTCTAGAGTATGAAGTACATCATATGCTTCCTAAGGTTTTGCACATATGAGGAATCGAAGCCAAATGTTCAAATTAGAGATGTTCCTTTGTTTCCCGTATGCTTACTTTGCCTCTTGATCACGAGTTTGATGAAGGTCTTGAATCCCAACCTATAGTCATTGAACCTCATGCTAGTACATCAGACCCTTGCTAGTACACCTCAAACCACTGTTAGTGACACTCAACTTACTTCTAGTCAAACCCAAATCCTTTGTTACACCAATTGTATGGACTAGGAGGCGAAGGGCACCAAGCTACCTCGGTGGTGTTAGTGGTGTTGTTAATGAGGTTGTCACATGGAGTGGAGGTGACATGATTGGAAGGGCTTCCACTCTTGATTCATGCTTAGATCTTTGGTCGGGATAGTGGAAACATAAATAAGACCCAACCTTTGGCAACTCCTAATGTGGAAAGTTCTTTGGAACTTAACACGGTGGAGAATCCCTAGCCAATTGGCTACTACGAGGTGCATAGATGATCGAGGCAAGGTGCGATGCTATGTTTACTTTATCCAAGGATTCACCTCTCGGGGCGAGTTAACATTTCGAAGTGATGAGGATAGTTTGGAACATGAACATGAATTGCGGATCCTAAGTTGGTACATGATGACTTTTCAATGAACCACCTCTCGGACCCGTTCACACAGTCGAAGTGGGAGGATATTCTTGAGCGTTTTAATGAATTGGCGGATAAATGTGCCAAAATGGAGGAAACAATCTCAAGTCTTGAGTTGGTGTGTTTGGGGTAAAGACATTAGGCGATTGAAGCACGGGTATTGGTTTTGGAGAAAATAAGAAGACACAGGATTCTTTGTTTTGAAAGCTATGAGAAGGAAGAAAAGAAGGTGGACTCTCTCCACTCACGAATATGGAGGATGTATCCAAGCAGGGAGGAGTGAAGGCATGAATTCAGGGGAGGCTGTTGATGGATCTATGGAAGAAGATGTTGATAGTGGAGATCAAGAATTTTTGGTATCTGATAAAGATGGGAATGAGGCAGTTCTTGAAAATTTGAAGAATGTTGTAGAAGATGAAGTAGTGCAAGACAAAAACCATGGAGGGATTTTTGGCAACCACGGTTAGTACTCTTGAAATCACTGCTGCAGTTTCAGACATGGCAATTGTACCCACTACTATCATACCCACTGCTATCATAACCACTTCCACTGTTGTCACAACTCTCTCTGTATCACCACCTAAATCTAAAGAAGTTGAGAAAGAAGCTGCAAGTACATTGATAAATCTAAGCAAAACCTCATCTATTTCTACACCTATCATTGCACCTGTTTTATCTGTTCAATCTACTGCAACTAAACCCAAAGGAAAAAGTTTAGTTATTGGTGAACCTTTGAAGAAGAAAGTGGTTCAATCTGATATTGGAAAAGGTAAAGGGGTTGCAGTACCAGATGCCAGAGTGAAGTTTAAAAGTAAAGCAGAACAAGTTGCTTATGATGAAGAGTATGTAAAAGTATGTTAGGCGATGAACAAGCGACTTTAGAAAAGGAAGCAAGAAGAAGAGGAAGCTAGTCGAGATGGTTGGCTACATGGTATGAATCACAAAACTATCTTCAAGCTTCTCAACAAATAAATGATGAGTATCTTGCACAAGAATGGGCATTGTTGGATGATGAGGAAAGAGCTAGACTTTTGGGTCTATGGGCAAGGAGGATTGGTAAAGAAAGGAAGCAAGTTATAAGAAAGAAACCTCCTTCAATTGCACGGATGAGGAATGTATTGATGAAGATTATTAAAATTCGAGGCATACATGTTCACGATAATCTTAATAAATGTTCTTTTGAAAGAATTTATGAGCTTTATGAGAGATGTATGAGGATTAATAATGATGATTTTGTCCAATGAATTCTAAAAGGAAGAAGAGTGGATTAAAAGGATGAAGAGTGGATTCAAAGTAAGCGAAAGAGAAAATCGAGGTTAGGAGACATCGATTCTAAAAGATTGAAAGTAGTTGAAGATGTTAATCAAATTATTTCTTATGAGTTTAAGCTTAAAGTTGGAAGTGAAGGAGTTTGGAAAATTCAAAGACTCAACAATGAAGTTTATGAGTATAATAAATTTTCACAGATGCTTGATATTTTGATAGAGATGATTTGATGAATCTTTGGATACTTTACAAGAATAAGTTTGGTGAAGTACATCCAAATGATTATCATGAGAGGCGGTTTATCATCATTTGAAGATTTTATTTGAGCCTACTCATGATGAACACGAATGGAAAGGACTCTACAATGGTCAAGTTACAAGATGGTTTTATATCAAACTTGTGGAGTTCATGTTTTAAGCATTTACGGAGAAGTTATTCATATGCTTGTAGAAGGTGATTATCCTCAATGAATAAGTATCCATCGATTATTGCTCGGATGTTGAAGCTGGTATTATCAAGATGTTGTTACCCTATGATGGTCAAGCTTACAATTTGTTCTTTGAAGTATGAGAATATTCTTAAATCGGTAAGTGTTTGGCTACATCCTCCAATCCGGATGTTTTGAGCTTAAAGGAAACTTGAGAATTACATTGGAATGTATCAAGTTTAGGGAGGATTGTTGGGTTTTGGTTCCTTGGATCAAGAATTATTCTAAATCTTGGAACCACGGACGAGTTGATATAACCACGGACGGAAGAATGTAACCACGGATGATGACAAACCGCGGCTAGTAGTATTGTGTAACTCTTGATAGATTATTGTAACCTTTGCTAGTCTTTTATAGTCGGTTTAGTATTTTGTATTAGATAAATATGGAAAAGATATTTATCTTGTAGGTTACGTATTGTATAATGTAAAGGACTCCTTAGCCTATAAAAGGAGGTCCTAGGTTAGATTAGATATACGTATGTTTTATATCTAAGGTCGATACACTTCAAGGTTGTAAAACCCTAATCTTGGTTAGAGTATTCGTATTAATAATAATATTGAGGTGTTGAATGTTTCTTGTTCTTCTTCTTAAGATTAAGTGTTAAATTCGCGTAATACTTAATAAGTTCTTTGTTTAAGTCGGTTTCTATATTAGATCGTTTGCTCAATTGGGATCAACATCTTTCTTGGCCTACTGGCATTTTTTTGGTTTGGGAGGCAATACAATAGAATACATACTCGTCGTGGGGTAAATCAATACCATCAACTGGTTTCAAAAAATGGTTATATGTGTCATTGTACTTGTCTGTTTTAAACCACTCTGGCACATAGCTCTCAGGTACCTTGTTTATATATATATATATTTACCTTTGTTGCATGTACACAAGGTATACCTGATAACTGCCACATTCGACATGTGCAAGACCTCCTTGCTTCATTAACTATGAATGCCTCACTCCCTGATCTGACCTCAAACACATTCCCACCAGCAGGGATAATATGTCAAAACCTACAATATAAAAAACTTATTAATGTCAATTCAAACAATTTCATAACTGAAATAACTTTAATTTGTAAATGAAACTTACCTTTGTTGTTCTTTAGCCATTCCAACCTCTTACGAATGTTGGGACAAACCTGTGGTTCCATTTCTTCGATTTCCCTCATTTTGTGCATCCTCTCAAGAACTATGACTCTCATAGCTTCTAGCATTGTAAGCAATGGCTTGTCCTAACACTTACAATAACACTGTAAAAGCATTCACCGAATTCATTCTCCACTACTTCACATCCTCTATTAACTTCAAAAATGCTCTTGACCGGGTTTTGGGTTCTTGTCCATAAGCCACCGATAAGCCTTTGGGTTAGCCCTTTTAATCTTGTCCATGATCTTGTTAAACAAGCGTGGATAGGAAGCCTTAGATCTTGACCAAAACAACTCTCTAAATTCCAACCCATGAATACTTTCTGAACCCTTCATATATATGTCGGCACATTGCCCGTGTTCCCATATGGCATGACATTCTTCACAGCTTCAATAAGACCCTAAATACAAGCATACCTAGTTAGAATATATGTAAGACTAAGTCATTAACAACAAAGTATGGATAGAAGCATACCTTATGTTGATCACACATAAGAGTTAGACCTTGTCCTTTTGTTCAATCCAAGTCTCCTTCCAGTAACTCCAAAACCCAGCTCCAGTTATCCTTGTTTTCAACATTAACCACTGCCCAAGCAACTGGGTAAATGTGGTTATTTCTATCTCTTCCAATAGCAGTAAGGATTTCACCATGGATTGACAGTCACTCCTAATTTGACAATGGACCCAGGATTTGAATCTAAAATTGCCCTTCCATATGATCTCAGCAAGGCATAATGCTCATCAACTGATTTCTCATACTCTGTCAAAGCAAACCTCTTTGCATTTGTACACTGATTTGGGGATACCTTACACTTATACTTTTTCATCACTACGTCAGCTATAGCATTCAACTTAATATCAGGGTTAGCCCTAATCTTATTACCAAATACTGTTCCTATCCACTTATAGTTTACTAATGAACCAAATTGGAAGTTCCTAACACATGTGTGTTCATCATTTAAAGATTGTATCTGAACTGTTTCCTCATTATTCATCCACCTAGCATAACATCTCCAAGGACAGGCAGGTAATTCATCTGAACTAACACTAGGATATCTAATTTTCTTCCTCTGTTTACCTTTGTCAGGATCAATCAACTTTGGTGGTCTCTGTCCACATTTTGCCACAATCTTCTTACTGTTACTCTTCTCATACCATAAAGAAAAGCCATTTGCCAAAGCATAGTAGGTTAGACACTCTTTAAACTTTACAATACTGACATACTTTTCACCAACCTGCATTACAAATACAACAAATGTTTATAAACAAAATTCATAAACAATATTTGTATTTGAAAAACAAAGTAGGATAATACCTTTGGATGCCTCAGTCTCCAGTGACTAGTTTCATCATAGACTGGATACCTGTCAACAGCTTTCTCCACACATATAAAAGGATCTTCAGGTACACTGTCTTCAGATGGCTATAACCTTCTCATCAAATTGTTCATGAACATGTCATGTTCTATCATAGTCTCACTTCTATTGTTATTAGCATGTACAGTGTTTTCTGGAGTTGGTTCACTCATTTCTGGCAATGACTCACTTTCCTTTTCTCTATTGGCTTTGATCATTTTCCTAAGTTCTATCACCTCCTCTTCACCAGGACTGAGATAGTCAACTGATTTATCTAAACCATATCCACTGTCATTGTCACTATCAAAGTCACTATCAAACTCACCATCTGGTTCATCCTCTCTAACCTTCCCTTTGCCCTTATCCACACCTGATCTAGACCTAGTATCATCACCATCTAGACTAGTCTGCAAATCCTCACCCTCTACACTAGGCCTACTATCATCACCCTCTTTACTAGGCCTCCACAATCTAACTTGTACTACCTCATCTTGTAATTGCACTTCATGTGCAATAGTTGGATCTTCTGCATCAATGTTCTCAACTGCACTAGCCTTCCCTTTGCCCTTATCAACACCTGAACTAGACCTAGTATCATCACCCTCTACACTAGTCTGCAAATCATCACCCATAACACTATTCCTAGTATCATCACCCTCTACACTAGTCCTAGTATTCTCACCCTCTACACTAGTTCTAGATTTATCACCCTCTAATTCATTAACCTTCCTAGTATGATCAACCTCCATCTCAGCCCAATTAACCATCTCATCTAATGAAAATTCATTGCAATACCTCTTTTTGGGAGAGCCTTTTTCTTTAGCAACAAACTCATCCATAAAAGTGGTATCTCGTCGCCTAAATACTCGATGATTCATATCATTGTGATCAAGATATAGTTCAAGCCTACCAAACAAACAACTGAGCAACATCAAACATGTGTTCTATTTCCTTATCATTAGTTACTCTAACTAAACCTTTCTCTAATTCAGCATGAGGCACCTTATAATACAAACCTTGAAAGTAATTACCAGCTTTTTCTTCCAGGAATTCAGCAAAGGTAAGATAGGGCATCCTTGGAGCACACATGTTAAGAATCACCCCATCCGCGTACCTTAAAGGCAAATGCTTAAAATATCCGTCATTGTGTACATCAAATTGGTGCAAATTCATACCTGGTATCATTTTGTCACATAATTAAGAAAAATAATAAATTAGGGTTTTAACGTGGTTAAAACTTTGATCAAAACAGATCATAATCAAAGAAATCATACAATTGTATACCTGAAATAACGAAAAAAGCATCAAATATGGCTATGCACAACGATCAATTTTTTAGGTAGGTCAAATTAGGGCTTGGGATATTTACGGGTTATGAAGAAATTAGGAATTTGGGGGGAAGTTAATAAGGGTTTGTAAAAACTTTAGAAGACATCCCTAAGGTTACACTTTTTGTGGTGATTAAGAATGCTAATTACCCTCTAAGTGTGTTTTTGTGTTACAATAGGAAAATCAAGTAAGTTTAGGACTACTTTAGGAAAAAAAAAAGTTCGATGCCCACAAAAGAAAATGTGGCAACTTCGATGCCTTTTCAGACAATTAGCCCTTTATTTAATTACAAGTTGCCACTGTTCGTACTTATTGCCATTTTTCGATTGCTATTGGTTCATTATTGCCACTGTTCAATTGCTATTTACAAATACAAACGCCAAAGCAAAGCATCAGGTACCATTATACTTACCACTATATTTCCCAATATTTACTTGCTACCAGTAAACCTCAAAGATACCCTAATTCTACATTCAGTTAATGTTCACGTCATCATTAACAACACTTTGTTTGTGCCACTACAAGAATCAGGAGAACAGGCGACGCTAAAATGCTTACAACACAATGTCGTCGGCATTTTATGCTAAACGACAAAAAACCCACTTGACCAAGGCTCCGTTGCGTTGAATTTTTATGAAAACTTATGCCAACGCCCTGTCGTCGGCATTATATTGGTCAAATTTGACTTTGCGAATAGTTGGGCGGGAATTAACCCCGCAAAGTGGTACCGACGCCCTGTCGTCGGAAATATATATAATAAAAAAAGTACCCCGCTTAGCATTTGATTAGCGTTAATAATTGTGATTAGTGTTTTCGTCCCGACGACAGGGCGTCGGGATGGATTTATGCCAAATTTGGATTCCCCGCTTGTAAATAATAGAGAATAATTGGGCGGGAATTTTTCCCGCTAGTTTGTTTTTTCCCGCCTTATTGCAACTTTATCCCGCCAATTTTTTACTTATAAATAACCAATCATCCTCAATACAACAAAACACGCATACATAACCCAATCGTCAATTCTCACAAAACACATAACAATGGCTGGTTACACGCCGGTAGAGGACCCACATTGACGTCGTCACCATATGTTTCCACCACAAAAACCTTTGACCAGAAAATGTTGTGGGACCCACATTGGCGTCGTCACGGTGTTAACTTTGTCATCGAGATAGTGGTTCCGACGAAACTCAGCCGACTAACTCCCGCCTATGCCTTGTCGTCAGGATTATTGCTGCCGACGACAGGGCGTCGGTACGCTGTGAAAAAATTCGTAGGAAAAGGTGGTGATTGTACTAGTGTGCCTTAACCCTATTCTCAGTTGATGTTATTTGTTAGTGTTATATTATCAGTTGGTGTTCATTTGTTCTAGTTACCATGATTTTAACTATTTTGACTCCAAACCAAATGATGAATATTATAAAAGTCAACAAGTTGTGTTGGCTCAATTTGGGAATACTGTTAGTCAAAGAGTAACACAACATCCATAGTAGCCTTCTTACCCAGCTCACTATTTTCACAAGTCCACTAACCCACTTCAAATGGGTCAGATGGGTACCTCAGGAAAGCTTAGACAGTTGGGTCAGCCGGCTCAAATGGGGCAGCAGGCGGGTCTATTTTCGGGTCGTGAAACCATATTACCAAATGCCTTCAATGCTATGACTCGCCAGGATCCTTCTTCGGGAAATTGGAACCTGGACACAGATGCGAGCTCCTAATGTTTTTAATATGTGCATTTATCCGTCTATCTCGGTTGGTGACGATTATTCAATACCCGTTACTAACTCGGGTCATAGTATTTTGCCTACACTTCATCGACCACTTCATTTAAATAATGTCCTTATTACTCTTAATATTGTTAAGAATCTTATTTCTATTCGTCAGTTTGTTCGGGATAATAGTTGTATTGTTGAATTTGACGCGTTTGGTTTTTCTATTAAGGATTTCCTGACTTGTCGGGTTCTACTCCGCTATGATAGTATTGGAGATCTTTACCCGGTTACGCAGCCTTCCACCATTTTCCTCATGCTTTTCTCACCAGTCAGTATACGTGGCACCAGTGTCTTGGACATCCAGGAAGTGAAGTGTTACGTCGTGTTCTTTCCAGTAATTCAATTTCGTTTAATAAAGATAAATCTCCCTTTCTTTGTCATGCTTGTCAGCTTGGCAAACATATGAGGCTTCCCTTTATTAGTTCTAGTACTTTAGCTCAGTCTCGTTTTGACATTGTTCACTCGGATTTATGGACATCCACTATTCCGAGTCTTTCAGGTTTTAAATACTATGTTTTATTTTTTTGATCATTATTCGCATTTTGTTTGGGTTTATCCATTAGTTGATAAATCAGATGTCTTCTCTAAATTTGTGTTGTTTTGTCATTAGTTCAAAATCAATTTAAGTGTGACATATAGTCATTTCAGTGTGATCATGGTGGTGTATTTGACAACCATGCTTTCCATAAGTTGTTTACATCTAATGGTATCCAGTTTTGTTTTTATTGCTCAAAAACCTCACAACAAAACGGTAACTCTGAAAGGATGATCTGAACCATCAACAATATTATACGCGCCTTACTTTTTGCAAGCTCACTTACCTCTTAATTTTTGGGTTGAAGAACTTAATATGGCCGTATACTTGTTAAATATTTTAACATCAAATGCGATTAACAATGAAATACCTTATACTCGCATCTTTGGTACCACACCCGCCTTTTATGCACTGTTGGGTGTCTTTGTCACCCTCGCCTCGATACCACTCATAAACTTCAACCTCGTCCTACACCCTGCATATTATTGGGCCACCCCTCCAATCACCGTGCGTACTGTTGCCTTGACCTCAATACTAACAAAATTATTATTTCCGTCATATTACTTTTGATGAGACGACTTCCATTTTGGCTTGATGACACCCACCTCGCCTCCCTCTTATACCTTTTTAGATGAGCCAACTAATGTCATTTCCAATATCATTCGTTCATCACCAATTTCTCATCCACCTCCCAATAACCCGGATGTTTCTGATGGTCCACCTACGCCAGTTCATCCACCTACCGACCCACCAACACATACGGCCCAATCCTCGAATATATCACAATCACGTGTATCTCCACCAAATATATAGTATGTTGGGAGTGGTTGAACCCTTGTAAAATGACTTGACATCTAGCTTTGTGTCGGAAATATTGTGTAAGCGACGTGTAAAGGTTTTCTCCGCCGGTTAAAGGAGCTTTGTGATTAGTGAAGATAACTCTCGAGTTGGAGACTCGGGTAGTGGAGTAGGGCAAGGAAAAAGAGTCCTTGTAGACCGAACCACTATAAACAACCTTGTCGTGGTTAGATTGTTTCTTTCCTTACTTACATATTATTTATTGTTTGCATATTATTCATTCTTTACTTGCACATCATTTATATATATTGATTGATTTCACAATAAGTTTTCAAAACAATTAAAATTTTAAACGGTAAAACTATTCAACCCCCCTTCTAGTTTTTCACAATTGGTATCAGAGCCTCGTTGCTTAAGATTTTCTAAAATATATTGTATTTTATAAACTTGAAACAATCCATGGATTCCGAAAACTTTAAAGAATGGCAATCTATACAAAGACCACCACTTTTGAACCCAATGGATTTGTCTATTGAAAAAACCGTTTTGAAACATATGTGAAATCAAAAGATATAGATCTTTGGTTTGTTATCATCAAAGGTGATTATAGTCCTAAAACAAAAGATATTTCAGATGATGAACAAAAAATTAATAGGTAAAAACAATGAAGGTAAAATAATGCTTTATAATGCTTTGCCCAAAAAGGAATAAGAAAGAATTTTTATGTGTGAAACCGCTAAAGACATTTGAGAATCTTTAATAATCACACATCAAGGGAATTCACAAGTCAAAGATAACAAAATTGATCTTCTTGTTCAACAATATGAACAATTTGTTATCCCTGAAGATGAAACCATTGATTGTGGATTTGCTCGTTTTAATACTATTATCACTTCTCTTAAAGCACTTGATGAATCTTTTCGTAGCAAGAACTTTGTCAGGAAATTTTTTAAAGCACTTCATCCGAAATGGAGAGCAAAAGTAACGGCTATTGAGGAGTCAAAGGATCTCTCAATAATGTCACTTGACGAGCTAATTGGAAATCTCAAAGTACATGAAATGGTGATGGAGAAAGATTCAGAAATCATTAAAGGCAAAAGAGAGAAAGTCAAATCCGTTGCTTTAAAAGCAAGAACGGAATCTAGTGATGATGAAGAATCTTGCTCTGATAGTGAAGATGAGGAGTATGTCATGGCCGTAAGAGATTTCAAAAAGTTCTTTAGAAGAAGAGGAAAGTTTGTAAGGCAACCCCGAGATGACGAGAAGTCATTTCGGAAAGACCGGGATGACAAGAAAGGAAAAAGTGAAAGGAAGTGCTTTAGATGCGGTGATACAAGTCATCTAATAGGAGATTGCCCCAAGCCACCTAAAAGCAAAACTCAACGAGCTTTTGTAAGTGGTGCTTGGAGTGAAAGTGATGATGACGAAGAACCAAGTAAGGAGGAAATCGCTCTCATGGCACATGAATCAAACGAGGTACATTCCGACTCATCTTACTCCTCTAGTGATGATGAAACTTTTCAAAAACAATATAATCAATTATGTGAGCTTAGCTTAAAAATTATAACTAAAAATAAGTTCTTAAAAACTAAAAGGAATTTTTAGAAACGAAGTTTATGAGTTAAAAGGAAAGGCAAAACGATTAGAAAAGAGTAAGGCTAATGATGATGGTTGTAAATCATGTCAAGAGCTTGGTCTCGAAATAGAAAAGCTAAAACTCACACAGGAGGTTCTTATCGAACATAGCTCTAAATTTAAAAGATTTAACAAAAACATTTCTTGTGATGATGAAATAGTAAGAATTCAAAAAGTATCAGGAAATACAAGTGGATTAGGTTTTAATGAAGTAATAATTCCAAGTAGTCAAACCAAAACGGCCGGAAAAAATAAACAAACTATCCCAACTGAAACAGTAAACCACGGACCAGACAGAACCAAAATTTTGGTTTCGTCCGTTGAACCAGAAGGTTCCGTGGTTACTGCAGTAGGACAGCAAGTTTTCAAAACGGACCGTAGTGAATTTGTCAAAGTTACTAAGAAATCTAAAGATGATATTAAACAAAAACCTGCTGTTACAATTGGAGTAGGACTTGCTAAAAATGAATTTAGATCTAAAACCACTCAACAAAGGCCTAAAACACCTATTAGCAAACGCCCTTTTCCCAAAAGCAACTACAACACACAACCCAACTATCAACATACTAGTTGGAATCAAAACTACCCTAGACCATATCAAACTCCTAATTATATGCCATGGAATCCATATCCATAATTTCCATACATGAACCAAGTAAACGGTATGTTTAACCCAAACGGACCCATGAGATATTGGGGACCAAACGCTTGAGTTCTATGTTTTGTAGGTATGCTTGAAAGTCGACTTGGAGCCTGATGAATGGATAAAAGATAACGATGCTCAGACACATGACGGGAAACAAAAGCCTCTTCTCAACGGACGACGGAGGTAATGTTACTTTTGGTAGCAATCTCAAAAGAAAAATCATTCGCAAAGGTACGATTGCTCATGACTCTCTAACTATTGAAAATGTTGCTCATGTTGATAGACTAGGATTTAACTTGCTTAGTATTAGTCAACTATGTGATAAAAAGTATAAAGTACTATTTGAATAAAATGGTAGCAAACTACTAAAAGACGGTATCACCATAGCAAAAGGAGTTAGGAAAAACAACATATACGTCATGAAAATAGATAGAACATCTAGAGATAAACTTTGCTTACCAACCTTAGATGATAGCTCTACTCTTTGGCATAGACGTCTAGGTCACGCTAATATGAGACTCATTCAAACCTTGTCCTCAAAAGAGCTAGTTAGAAACTTACCCAAGTTGAAATATGACTAACACTTTTGTGATGCTTGCAAAATTGGGAAACAAGTTCATAGTAGCCATAAGGCTAAAAACATGGTTTCCACATCTAGGTGTCTAGAGCTTTTACATATGGATTTGTTCGGTCCATCCGCTATACAAAGTTATGGAGGCAACTTCTATACTTTGGTCATAGTAGATGATTACTCAAGATATACTTGGACAAAGTTTTTGAAAACCAAAAATGAAGCTTTTGATCAATTTGAAATACTTAGTAAGAAAATTCAAAATCAACTAGGTATTAACATTGTGTCAATACGAACGGATCATGGCCGCGAATTCGATAATGAAACACAATTTGAAAACTTTTGTGATACTAATGGTATAACACATAACTTTTTGGCTCCTCGAACACCCCATTCTAATGGCGTAGTAGAACGTAAGAATAGGACTCTTCAAGAAATGAGTAGAACAATGCTTAATGAACAAAACATACCTCAAAAGTTTTGGTGTAACGCCATTGACACATCTACTTACATTTTAAACAGAGTCTTAATATGTCCATTCTTAAACAAAGCACCTTATGAACTTTATAAAGGCAAAAAGCCTACTTTAAGATACTTTAGAGTAATTGGGTATAAATGTTTCATTTTAAAGACCAAAGATTATCTCACCAAATTTGACCTAAATTCTTATGAAGGTGTATTTCTTGGTTACTCACAAACTAGCAAAGCATACATCGTTTTAAACAAAGAAACAATGAGAGTCGAGGAATCGTTAAATATAACATTTAACGAAAGTCCACCTCCCTCTAAGACATTACCTTTGGTAGATGATTACTTAGTTGAAATTCAACTTATTGAAAATCAAGAAAACAATGATAATAACAAGGAAGATGAACTATTAAATAAAAATATTGTAAATATCAAAGAATCCAAAATCCATCCTTTAGAAAAAGTCATAGGACAATTAAATAAAAGAACATTAAGATCACAAGCTCAAAATCAAAGTAACTACTTTTGTTTTGTGTCATCCATTGAACCGAAAAACGTAAACGAAGCAATAAAAGATGAATCTTGGGTAATTTCTATGCAAGAGGAGCTAAACCAATTTATTAGAAATGATGTATGGACATTACTTCCAAAACCTAAAAATCAAACTATAATTATAACAAAGTGGGTTTTTTGAAATAAAATGAGCGAAAACGGTATAGTGTCTAGAAACAAAGCTAGGCTTGTAGCACAAGGCTATAATCAACAAGAAGGTATTGATTACGACGAAACTTATGCACCGGTAGCTAGGCTCGAGTCTATTAGAATCTTACTTGCATATGCATGCGCTCACGACTTCAAACTTTTTCAAATGGATGTTAAAAGTGCATTTTTTAACGGTTTCATTAATGAAGAAGTATATGTTGCACAACCTCCCGGATTCACCGACTTTGAAAAACCAAATCATGTTTTCAAACTTAAAAAGGAATTATACGGACTTAAGGAAGCACCAAAAGCTTGGTATGATCGACTTAAGACTTTTTTAGTTGAACACAAATACACCATAGGATTAGTAGATAATACCCTCTTTACCAAGAAAAAGGACTCATATATTATCATAGTTCAAATATACGTAGATGACTTCATATTCGGATCAACTTGTCAAGAGCTATGTGATGATTTCTCTAAAATCATGCACGACGAGTTTGAGATAAGTATAATGGGTGAATTAAAAAATAAGACTTCAAATTAAACAACTAAAAGATGGTGTATTCTTTAACCAATATAAATACATAAAGGATATGCTCAAGAAGTTTGGTCCTGAAGACTCAAAACCCATTAAAACACCCATGTCCTCGGAAACTAAACTCACCAAGGATGAGGAAGGTGAATCCGTAGACAACACTAAATATAGAGGAATGATTGGTAGCTTACTTTATCTCGCGGCTAGTAGACCCGACATTATGTTTAGTGTTTGTCTATGTGCTCGCTTTCAAGAAGATCCTAAAACATCACACCTAGAAGCCATAAAACGAATATTTAGATACATTAAAGGCACTACATATTTAGGATTATGGTATCCCAAAGGAACGGGTGTAGAAACCATAGTGTATGCTGACTCGAACCATGCCGGAGACTATGTCGATAGAAAGAGTACAAGTGGTATTTGTACTTTTGTTGGACAATGTCTCACCTCATGGTTCTCAAAGAAACAAACGGCCCTCGCTATTTCAACTATCGAAGACGAGTACGTCTCAGCCTGAAAGGCATGTCAACAAGATCTTTTCACCACTTGCATAATGTCTCTTGAATACTAAAGGTAATGCATAACTAATATGCATTTCTGGGATATTCAAATGAAGCTACATTGAATTAGGAGCGTTTGGGTTATCTCTCATATTTTGCCAAACATTACTAATAAAAACTATTTTATGCATAAAAAAGGAGTCGAGATAACCATAGCTCCACATTGTTTGCATATAGTCACATACTAGAACAAATCGTCAATCTAGTCTTCATTTTTATTAAAACATGAAACCTTTGCTCTTAGGAACAAACATGCCTCCTGCAAAGTAATATGATCACAAAGACACCCTTGGCTACATTCCACAACACCATAAAGCTAAGGGACTTAGCAAAGAACAATTCAAGGTTTTCAAAGGTCTAGAAAAACGTTACTTTCATGAGGGTAGAACAACCCACCCATCCTTTGTCGAGGGAAAAAACCTTCGTCAAGAACTTGCCACCATCAACTTTGATGGTCTCCTAGACATAGATGAACCTATTTGTCCTAGATTCGTTCTTGAGTTCAATGCTAGCATAGTTCTTGTAACCAATGATGATGGTCTTATGGCACTTCACTTCAAAGTCAACCAACTTGACTTCAACATTCCTCTCACTCACTTCACCCAAGTGCTAAGAATTCCTTGTGGCGGAACATGTTTCTACTCGGACAAGTGGTCACTCTCAATTCTTGACTCAATCCATGACCGTTCTCCTCCTTATCAAACTCCCTTGGTCGACAAAGATGTCATCCGTGAACACCTTTTCATTGATAGGGTATCCACAACTCGTGTTACTAGAATCGGGAAAGAAATCAACCGAGACCCATATGAAATGGAACTCAATGAGCTTAAGCCTCATTTTAAGAAATGGGAAGACCTTCTTAGGGCCAATGTCATAAGCACCATAGGAAATCGTGACCATATCAACGCTTATCTTTGCTACATGCTTTATAGCTTGTCCACCCGTCAACCCTTCAACTTGGCATACTACATTGCAAGGAGGATGGCCGACATTCCCACTCAAGGAACCAACGCTCTTCCATACGGGATGCTTCTTACCCGTATCTTTAGAGCCTTTGCACCAATTCCGCCAAATCCTAGAGGGGTAAAACTTGACTATCCCCTTATTCCCCACATATTTGTGCTATTGAGTGATGAAAGGGTAGCCAAGACTAAGACCAAAGAAAAACGACCTCAACCTCCTAATCCTTCAACTTCATCATCAAATAGCTCGAAAGATGGACTCCCGAACTCTAGGCTTCAACCTCATGAGTACTATGAGGCACTTCCATAGATTGACAACCCCTCGGAAGAATTCAAGCAAACTAAGGGTATGTTCAAGTGTCTTGGTAGGATGCTCTCTAAGATCAACAAGAAGTTGGACAAGTAATGAGGTTTTAAGGAGTGTTTGGTACAAGAACAAAAACAATGATGTATGATGTATGATGTATTTTATGTATTTTTGCTTTCTAGGATGATAACTAAACCTTAAACAAACATGTGAACTGACTTTGCCATGCAGGGGGATAACATTTTGATGTTATCAAATTTTCACCGTTTTCACTATTTAGTGAAAATCGCTAGCCCCTACTTGAAATACATGCTCCAATGTGTTTATATATGTGTTATTGCTTGTTCCTAACCAGAAATGATATTCTCCATATGTTTTAGGAAAATTTACAGGATTCAAAAAAGTTTACAAGGGTTAAAAAACGCCTCTGTAAACAAAACAGGCTCCCACAGAACCAACGGACCCAAATTTTTGGTTCTGTCCGTGTAGGATCGTGTATATTATTGTGTTGATGATTCGGGTGGTCTTAGAAGATCAAAATACATGTTTGCCATTAGAGAGAGAAAGTTAGAGAGTTGGGGTGTTCTTGCTAGAGGTTTACACAAAGTATGAAATATTATATTGAAAAGCACCACCCCTTCCATGGATGGAAGGGGTATTTATAGTTACAGACATAACGACCTCCTATCGGCCTGTGGATCAGGGATACAGTGGGTAAAGACCCGTCCTTCCTCCACGGTGTTGCACTATACTAAACTAGACTAATAACTAACTAATAAAACAGTAAATAACGTAAACAACGACAAATCTACGAGCTAACATATGCTAGACTATTATTGGGGTGACCGACTCTTTAACATGGAATTTCCAATTCCTAACAATCTCCCCCTAAGGGAGGTCACCCCATGAAATACATTTTGCTTCCTAGCATTCTATCTTTGACTTCGTTCTTGAGCTCGTAGACTTGAATTCTTCATTTTCGCAATCTTTGTGGATAGCATTGACTCTTCATAGTCCGCATAGTTTTGTACTTGAGTGGAGGTCTTTGAACTGATCCACATCTTGATGATCTTGAGCTTTCATTGAGATCATCACCACATTAAATCTCGGATCACCCTTTATTGTGTTGCCATCATGTGATGTTGTGACTTTTGGACCGACATGCTCACACTTTTGAATCATGACATCTTTCCATCGTAGTAGCGGAAGCTTTCTTGGTTCATGATATTTGCAGTCAAGCATAAGCATAGTATAAAAATATCGTAACCGGTTATGTAGATATGCACCAGTCATGATTTCTTCAATTAAGTGTGGTCTTTGTGAACATGCGGCTTTGGATTGACCTCAATTACGATCACCGCAATCGTCGGGTGTACCGCATCTGACGATTAGCAATAAAGCGCGCGAAAGTGTCTTTGATCACTTCGTTGAATTGAGGTACACGCCCACGGTTCCCGTTGATCAAGACAAGTCCGCTCGTGATCGGTAGGATTCTAAGAATCACCTTGACAGGTTTCGCAATTGTTCTAGTCGTTCTCAAACCGAACGTCTCAAAGAAGACAACACGGAGTGAGTGAACCAAAGAAATTGAGATTCACCGATTGATGAAAATGATTTGAAAAACAATCGCGTATTGCTTAGAATAAAGAGTTTTGCAATCACGACGAAGGTTTTATGAGAAAGATCAATTTTCAATAAAACACTTTTGTATTTGAAAATAGTACACAATCGACGTCTTAGCGAAAAGAAGAGATTCGCACATCGAACGGTTTTTCTAAAAGTATTTTTTCAATCGAGATACTTTTGAATTTGAAAACATAAGTACACATTCGACGTGCTAGAGAAAAGAAGGTTTGCACATCGAACGTTTTTCCAAGAGTATTCGTCAATTCCATTCTGGACCAAGGTTGATTCAAGACCGAATCGCCCCATTGTTTCTATCCGGTTGCCACAAGTTTGATCTTACGAGAAGATCTCACATGTCACCCACCAAGAGCTTGTTTGATGTTGGCTCTAGAAGGATTTCCATCTTCATCGTGAATATTTTCATATCACTCGGATGTTCGCAATACCACAAGGATAATCGTGGGACTCTTAATATATACTTACTTTCCACATTGTGTGAAAAGCAAGTTTTCAAAATTTAGTGTCCTAACGAGATATTGTGGATGATCTCTTGGCTCTAGACTCAATAGTGCATTTTGGTTCTGTCTTGGGAGACTAGGAGAGGGTCTCTTCTTCAATATCAACAATCTCTAAGAGAAAGTCGATAGATAATGTCGGTTCCCGTGAGAATGAAACAAGCCCTTTTAAGAGGAACTTGAGTGGCTTGGGAAGTTTAGTGCAGGTCGTCCACCGGGTCCATGACGTCTTGTCTTCAATACCGTGTTACCTTAGTAACAACCAAGAGTATATGTATTGAACCGGTTTCGCCCTAAGGTTGAATTGATGGAGGCTATTTCTTTTCACCTTTATCATTCATTTCTTTTCATTCTTCAACCCTTGATTGCTTACCGAGACTTCATAACTAGAACCTTGTTGGGTTTATTCGATTACTAGCCTGTCTCGATCCGCACTCTTCCCATATTCTCATTTTCTCCTTTTTCATCATACCTAAGGACTCTACACTATCTAGTGGATTATCCCTGGGTAGATCCCTCCGGTTCTGGCGGATCGTGGGAACAAATACCTAACCTCACCATCCTTATAACTCCATGCATAAAGTAAAATGGTCGGTCTTTTGGTACAGTTCATTCTTCCTTAAAACCAATTGAAAAATCATTTGGAAAAACAATCAAGGTACTTGTGATACGAGATCAAAGCATTTTGTACCTTAATAGTTTTGATCATTTAGAAAACCTCCCCCTCAACATGTGCGTGTGATTTAGAAATTGTTTGCCACATGGAGGCAAGAGGACTTTGAAATATTTTCTTTGATCACAATTTTCATACGAAAAAGCCATTTGATTTTCTTGGTAAAATTCTCCCCCTCAATGTGTGCATAGGATATTTCAAAAACATTTTATCACATAGAGGCAAGAGTTCTTTTGAAGCACATCCACAATCACAAAATCCATTAAGAAAACCATTTGAAAACACAATCAAGGTACTTTATAATCTCTTTTAAAAAACTTTTGTACCTCGATGGTTATGCTTCCCCTCAATATGTGCTTCGAGATTCGAAAGCGTTTAGCACATATGAGAGAGCATCCTGCACAACTGAATCAAAACGATCAACTTTTATCAAATTTCATTATTAAATCACAAATTCTCCCCGATCAAAATATCAAATCCTTTGAGATTTTGGATCCCAAGTGATTTAATTAGGTTTAGAAAACATGGGAGAAAATGTGGCCTTGTTTAAATACTCATCCGGTTTTGGATAAATCCTCCTCCTCGACATGTGCATTGTGTATTTGAAATCGTTTGGCACATGGAGGCGGAGTGCCTTTAAAGGACTAAAACCAATTCCATTTAAAACAGTTTGAGATTTAAAACACGATCTCTACCCGATCGGAAATATCAAACCATTTGAGATTTGTGATCCCAATCGATTAAATCATTTATAAAATTTTGGGAAAGACGTGGCAAGATTCAATTTTGAAAGATGATGATATGGACCATTTTAAGACATTAAAGATTGTTAGTGTCGGTATGATAGTTTTAAGAGATCTTTTAAGTAAAACAAAACAATTTCACAATCAAACAAGAATGAGAAAAGATTTCATTTTGAAAGACCTTGATTCTAAAGAAAAATCATACCATGACATAACATTAAATCTTTAGATCACCACTTTTGTTGTACAAAGCGGACTTTTCGAAGATATATTGTATGAAAATATTTTAAATTAAATCACTCTCCCTCAATCGATGACCGAAGTCGATAATTGAGTGACTTAAGTTTTGATAAAATGAAGTCCGGTGATTTTCAAAATTTAGTCCAATATATTTTCAAAACAATATATTCCATTTTCAAAACAATTTATTCAAATTTATTCAAAATTGTTTAAAATGGTATCTGCATAAAGATACGTTAGGTGGTTGAGAAGCTTCCGTTGTTGTTGTTGTAGGGTTGGAAGAAAACCGTCTGCAAATGCGGTGAGACTTCTTCTTACGTTGCATTTGAATGCCAACCGAGGTCCAATTAAGCTCCGTTTCTTCACTTGCTAAAGAAAACCATCTGTGATGCAAGAAGACCTCTTACGTTGCATTTCATGCCAACTCTCCATTGAAGTCCGTTAAGCTCCGTTTCTTCATTTGTCAACCCAAGATATAGTTACCCTTTCCTTGCGGCATCCAATCATCTTCAATTGTGGGATCCGGATCGGGAACATTCTTTTATACCAATATACCGCATACGTTAGTGAACACATACAAATATATGGTGGTCGACATCACCCAAACAACAATCGACTAATTAAAGTCAATTCAACATATCAATCAATTCATATATGGCATGGGGTTTATGTGTTAATCAAACTCTAATCATCTAAACTTAACAATCATATCCTAAATTCCTAGTCCTTCGACACGAGGCAAATATCATTTTAATTAAGCACGAGGATAATTAAGAAAGCTCGTTAGATGATATAGATTTGATAACATTCTCCCTCAATCAATGACTCATTTTCTTGAAAAGTTTTAAAAGTGTCAAGTCATTGATTGAGTTTTCAAAAACTCGAATCGATTGTTTTTAAAGCAACTCTTTTTCCACCATTTTGTTAAAACATCAAATATTTTTCGAAGAATTTTAGACGGAAAAACATTTGTGTAGGAACAATGATCCTTGACATACTTTCCTTGTTTTGTTTTTAGGATAAGTGCACGAAATATTTTGAAAATAGTTTAGCGTAGCACTTTCCTTCTTTAAAAAACGGGTTGCTATCGTAAATAATAGCAAGCCATTATTTTAAGCACGGGTTCTGATCAAATAAGCGCAAGCCATATTTTGAAGCTCGGGTTACATCCAAATAATCTGTAAGCCATCGTTTGTGACATGTTTAGAAAAAATATTTACACCTCCTGCTCGAACTTCATCTAAAGTCCGTGCCATTATTGAATGACATTTCTAAGACCGTAGATGTTATCGATACCGAAGACATGTCATGAGAAAACAATATTTTGGTATTTTTCAAATTTTTCGATTTTTATGGGTTTTTGAAGGTTTTATATTTTCTATTTTCTTTTGTTGGTTTTATATTTTCTATTTCTTTTGTTGGTTTTATATTTTTGTATTTTGTTTTGATAAATATATACAAAGATAGAGAAGATGATATAGTAAAGAAGATGATGATACGAGTACCGAGATAAGGATATCGAGCAAGACGTCGTAGAAGATAGAAGTCATCAACTCTTAAACATTCACCACCAAAGCTTCCAATGCTCTGAATTGAGAAATTGAACCATCCGAAAGTGAGACTCGCGGCTTCCCCAAACCGAAAATCCTTAAGATGAGCGATTCAAGCTCTATTTCAAGCTTGCTTTAGCCAGTGCACAAGAAAGCACACCATTATCATAAATCCCATTGCTCCATTTAAGAACGATAATCGAGGATCTCCATTCGGGTTATATCATCAACAAGAAGAACAAAGAACGTATCATCCCCTCTTTAAATTTCTTCTCAAATTTCATTACCTTCAAGTCTCAAGCAATCCATTCCAAAAGGTGTCAAGAGACCACTTCCCCACGTAGTTGAATTGATGCGATCGGTCTCTTTGTATAATGCTCAAGAACTCTCCAAAATACACATCATGAGGGAATGAAAACACCTTCCCATGTTCACATTTTTCTTCCGGGATGATCGTGTATGAAGCTCAAGAACCAAGTACACCAATATCCAAGAACTCTCCGAATACACATCAAGAGGGTAATGTAGAACACCTCCCTATGTTCACATCTTTCGTCACGATGAATGTGTATGAAGCTCAAGTATCCAAGTATACACATTCCCAACGAGAGAATAAGCGATAACACCTCCTCATGTTACACATTTATCTCCCCGAATATGTCGTACTTGTGTACCTCTTTTATCTTTGAAACTTTCTCTAACATCTCTTCCCACATAGTTGGAATAAGAACACTAAACGTCTTGATGAGTAAAACCTTGAGTTTCTCTCGGTCATGACATTTGTTTTCCGGAATATCTTCAATCAATTAGAAGAGTTAAGTTCATCAAGTTTACTCGCCATGAGTCAAACCTTGAGTTTCTCTGCGGTAATAACATTTGTCTTCCGGGATATCTTCAATCACTTAGAAGAATTAAGCTCATCAAGATTACTCGCGTTTAGATGCGTGTCTCCTTTCCCCTCTTTGGTTTTGATGTTTCGTAATCAAGAACTCATTGAAAGCCTGTATAATAGAAATTTGTTGAGAAGAACACTTGAATTCTTTGTGAGAATCAACTTGTCAAGACTCTCTCGACTATCTATATCAACCCTTACGTAGACAATTTGAAGTGACCATGAAGAAAAACCCGCTATACCATACTTGAAATCAAGTCAACTTCCCCACATTTGTATCTTAAGCTTGCACTTAATGATGGAAGAACGGTGTCGAATTTATGCTTCAAGCAAATCTCTAAGTACTCACTACCCAAACAAAGTATGAGACATTAACACCTCTTGAGATTATCCACACCGTCATATGCGTGTGACATCGAGTAAAACAAAGTAACTCCTAATAGTGATAGTTAACCGGTCTTCAACCATCCACCTCGATTGCGGTAACTAGATAAACCAAGTCTTCTACTCTAATTCTTAAGCCCGAGCAAGCTATCAAATAAGAACATGCCTTTGTGAAAATCAACTTCAATCTCAAATAAGTGATAAATGATTAACTCAAGTAATCAACTTGTATCAAATGTCCAACAATAGTCAATATCAACGTCTCGAGTAGTCATCGCTAAAGAATATGAGCACGCCTAATTGGGAATTAAATCGACTTATAACTTTCTCCCAATTAGTGCTCTCCCTAAACCGACAACTGCTTTGATAAATGCCCAAATTAAGAAGAAGTCTTTAGATCGTTAAATGCAACTCGTCTTTAGTCTTCTAACATGTAGCGAAAATGTAGAATAGATCGTAGACTCGACCTTCTTCATGATTGTCCGGTTGGGAATAGAAAGTTAACATCTTCAACTCACCAAAAACAAGAACATCACCAAAAGCATCCCAATCAACTTACATCTTGCAAATCCCTTAACTAGAATCCTCCCAATCAAACAAGAATGTAAAGATGTTCATCAAGGAAATCGACAATCGGGCCAAGAACGAACACACGAAATGGTAACACCAAGCAAACAATCACATCAAACAAGAACGAAGGTTGTTCGAATCATCATGTTGATGTGCACGTGAAGCATTAACCGGAAGCACTTTGTCAATAAACTCATATCATCCGAGTGAAGATGTCAACCAACGACTCTTAGATGAAACTCCATGTAAAGATGACCCGATAAGAAGAAGCTCGGTTCTTACATGAGTTTGGAGCCGTTTGACCATTTATTCTCGAGATAACAATCAACCATGCGAATTATCATATTTCTTCTCCCCTCAAGAATTGCGGAGGCAAGTTGCCATTCTTGACTAAATGAGTGAAATCATCCAAATGTATTCTATTCACACTTCTCCCGCAAAATTAGCATATGATGTCGCCATCGTCCTTATAGTAGAGCAAGTTGAATAAGAAAACAATCAATGGTAGCCTGTTCACTTGATGGTGAAGCACGTGGAAAAAGTATGAAGCATGTTGATGAGAATGGTCATAATAAGAAGATTTCTCTTCTTGAGGAAGATAAAGCGCATCAAGCGTACACCTTTCTTTTCTTTGAGGAACGAGGAGGCTATGTTCAAACGTCATAAGAAGATTTCTCTTCTTCGGAAGATAATCGCATAGCGAACGCATTTCTTTTCTTTGGAGTCTGAGGCTGGGCGATGTGAGCAGGGCGTCATAAGAAGATTTCTCTTCTTTCGAAGATAAAGCGCCTTGAAGCGTACATTTCTTTTCTTTGGAGTCGAGGCCCGAATCGATGTGAGCAGATGTCATAATCTCTCTCTTTCATAATCTCTCTCTTGCAAAACATGTAATCAACCCCATTATCATTCAAGAGGCTTTTTGTCGTGACGGTGATGGAGATAACCCAATATGATGAACTTGACCTTGAAGTAAACTAACCCGAACTCGTGACTTAAACTTGCACATATGTAACAAAGAGCGTGTCGAGAATTCATGCTCCATTGAATCTCTAATTACTCTATACTCTTCAACCAACCAACCATCGGTATAAGGCGTATGCCACCTCTTGAAAATCCACAATTGAATGTGACCTTTGAGCACTACAACGTAACTCCTTAAAGTGATAGTTATTTTGTGGTGGTATGAGCCCAATTCCCCCAAGTGGTAAAAGAAAAGGTAAAAGACACCCAACAATAACTAGATTTCCAAGTCTTCATTTTTGATAATAAGCTCGAACAAGGATCTCGAAGAATCTTCATCCATCCATCCCCGATACTTTCAGATACTAAGTACACTCGCCCGTGATGTTTCACTTCAACCTCAAATAAATAATACTGAATTAACGCCGATGTCACATCTTCTTAACTGCTCAAATCAAGCCTTCTTTGACATTTAAATGAACTTTGATAATGGTTTCATCCCGACCATGGTTAAAAGCACGTAACCCCGTAAAACCATATAATTAACCAAACTGCCATGAAGACAACCCAAACACACACCCAATTCATGAAGTACACCCTTTTATCCCTTCTTGAAATAGAACGTAGCACCAAAGATCGATAATATCTCGAAATACACTTTCCTTTTTCTCCGTGATGGTTCCATCATTACGATTTTACAACTCTATGGTTTAAACCGAAAATAGATACTTTCAAGGGATTTTACAAAACCAAGAATAAACCGTAAGATAGATCCGAAATGCACTTGACTAATACCGGATGTTTCCATTGTCACGGATTTTACAAGTCAATGATTTAAACCGAGAAATAGGTTCTTTCGCGGGATTTTACAAAATCAGACAAAACCGTAGTCAATATCGCCTTGAATGTAATGACAACTTTGGTTTGGTGAATATCTGCTTTAGGGGAACATGCAGGTTCATCAATGGTTCAAAATCCAACATCATCAACCATCCAATCAATACCTTGGTACACACATCATTCACGCATTTTGTCGGCTATTGTAGTGACCACAAAGAGAAGTAAACCCGATATGCCAAACTTGATCATGAAGTGAAATTCCCCATAATTGTTACTTAAACTCGTACTAATCCTTGTGAAGAAGAAAAGGTGTACCCAATGTACAAAACCTCTTGACATTCTCAACTGAGTGAGCCACCGAAGTGATAATCACGTTGTGGGTTAAGCGAGAAAGAATCACAACCGTAATTAAATGCCCAATTCTTTATCACACTCTATAAATGCCCAGACAAGTCATCTTCGCGGAAGGGTAGAAAGAAAGAAGACGAAATAAGTAAATGCGCCCGGAAAACCTCACTTCAAATCCAAATAAGAAATATCGTTCAAACAACCCCGCAGTCAACTTTGTTTAAATAAGTAATTTCAGGCCGTGACGAAATATTATCCTTTGTGAAGATATATATACCAAAGTCCAAACCTCATAACAAAACGACTCATTAGCAAATCTCATCATCACCAAATCTCATAACATCCAGTTCTTTGAGAAGCCCATTCGACCCAATCATGTGAACAACTCAAACTTGGTTACTTTGCAAAAATCAAGGCCCGTTTAATGAAAATCAATCCAATCATCCAAGTCCAATGTTCAAATAAAACTGTTTGAACAGTCACTTCATTTACCAAAGTAGTACCGGTCAAGAATCTCGAAGTCATTTTTATCTAATATTAGCTCAAACCGTGAATTTGTATCCTCCGTGAAAATTTTGTCAATCAAAAAAAAATACCACACGTACAGTCCATGTGAGTAGATAACCGATCCAAATCACTTACTACCCAAATTTTCTCACAAGGTTAAATCTCACACAGTAATACACAATATCACTCGTTAATATGCATGGCCCAATTAGAGTCCAGATACGGTCCACCAAACATCATTGAAGCCCGATCCATATTAGCAAAATTCGTCCGGTTTATCTCATCTCAACCCTATTACCATGGATATAAAATGCCTCGTATCACACAAAGGTTAGCCCTAAACTCACACACACACATATCACGTCCCTTTTGATAATAGAAACCCTAATCACTTCAAATTCGCCTCCTTCTGCTTTACATTCACAAAAACAAACTCAAACAAACCCTAATATTACTTCTCAATTTCAGTCCGCCCCCTACCAAACATCCGCACACATCAAATCTGCATAAAGTCCGAACCCCACACATCTCTAATCTCATATTATGTTGGTTCGTATGGTTCTTAAGATATTGCCACAGGGATGGCATGAGGACAATAACACCACAGGGATGGTGTAATGATTTCGAGATGTCAAGATCGAACAATCATGTTTAAGGTAGGTTTAATCCTTTTCTTTGTTTTTTATTGAGTCATAAGCGATCTAAAGAAATGAGTTAACATTCTTGTTAAAATCATTCCTTTAAGATTGAATATTAACAACAAAAACGTTTTAGATCTATGAGGCACGATCTTTTGTGTATAGATCTTTATAGATCTATGTGTTCTTTGAACCGCACACAAGGATCAAAGCGAGATCATTAACATTAAATTTCATTTCGACTTCCTTTAAACCAATGGATCGTGATGTATCTTATCTCCTTATTGTGTATAGGCGAGGCGTTGAGTACCAAATGGGAAAAAAAGCGAGATCAAATTAATTTCATTTGTAGAGTTGTGTCTTGATTAATGATGATTGTAACACGTGTGTGAGGCTCCTTGATAGTTTTGATGTTTTCACATTGAGGCGAATCGGATAGATCTATGATGTGAGGAGTTCAACAAATAACGTGTTATATATATATATATATATATATATATATATATATATATATATATATATATATATATATATATATATATATATATATATATATATATATATATATATATATATATATATATATATATATATATATATACGAGTTTGAACCCATTCCGAGATCCCATGAGTTGTGTGAATTGATTTTCTTTTAGAGTCTTGACCGAATAAATGAAAGAGGATAACAAATTTGTTATTTGATTTTCATTGATTGATTCGGATAGAACATTAATGAGTATGTATGGATCGATGATGGATGAAAACCTTCGTGTCATAGACCTAGGAGTCTTAATATTTCATTGAGACACGAAGAAACTTCGAGATCTTTGTACCATCGATTTAGTTAGAGTGGTTAGTCATTGATCGGTGATGCATTAAATCTTGTGAGAACCGACTTTCGAGTCATGATCGCCATATGGTAACACGAAGTATGGTGAGATCTTGATAATTATTAATCGTTTGAGTCTTTTGAGTTGGGATGTATGATTAGAGTGGATAAGTTGTGGCTGATGTAGTGAGACTCACATGTTGATTGATGTTGCATAGTTAGATTCTTGAGTTCTTTAGGTCTCGTGTGGTCAACAAAATGCAGTTAGGTTGTCTTTCTTCTTCATCTTCTTTTCTGTAAATATCAAGTCGCCACCATAGTCAAGTCGCTAGCGCAAGTCGTTACGACTAAGTCACCAGCGCAAGTCGTTACGACTAAGTCGCCACGACAAGTCGCTATGACTAAGTCGCCACGACAAGTCGCTACGACTAAGTCGCCACGACAAGTCGCTACGACTAAGTCGCCACGACAGCAAGTGACTCAATAGCCAACTTGCTAACCTAACTGGCTAACCTAACTCGCTAGGTCAACTCGCTACGACTTGTAAAGACAAGTCGCTAAGAAAAATACATTGAATCTGGACTGTTTTGTGACTAAGTCGCTAGCAAGATTTTTCTGTTTTCCGATGAGTTTTCCGACCACTTTTCCGACCATATTCATAACAACCCAGAAAAATATCAGAAAAATACCAACCCATTTAGACCCATTTGACTGCAAAATAAGACTGTTTGACCACCATATCAGATTTGGTAACAAAAAGGATGTCTAAGAAAATGATATATGCTGTTTGGACATGAGGACACAAGACAGGTTGTAAACATGATAACAAAGTAAGACACTTTTTGGACCAAATTAAAAGGATACATAAAACCATTGTTTAGAACTGTTTCTCATATCAAATGGAAAAAGATTCCGGCCCAAAAAATAGTACTAAAACAGTATAAAAACAAGATTCAAACCACCATAAATCATCAAGACACAACAACCTTGGCTCTGGTACCAATTGTAGGATCGTGTATATTATTGTGTTGATGATTCGGGTGGTCTTGGAAGATCAAAATACATGTTTGCCATTAGAGAGAGAAAGTTAGAGAGTTGGGGTGTTCTTGCTAGAGGTTTACACAAAGTATGAAATATTAGATTGAAAAGCACCACCCCTTCCATGGATGGAAGGGGTATTTATAGTTACAGACATAACGACCTCCTATCGGCCTGTGGATCAGGGATACAGTGGGTAAAGACCCGTCCTTCCTCCACGGTGTTGCACTATACTAAACTAGACTAATAACTAACTAATAAAACAGTAAATAACGTAAACAACGACAAATCTACGAGCTAACATATGCTAGACTATTATTGGGGTGACCGACTCTTTAACATGGAATTTCCAATTCCTAACAGTCCGTGTAAATTTTTGGTGCCGCCAAAAATCAATCGCCGGAACAGCCAAAACCAGAAACCGGGTTCCGCCTTTGCAAATTTTTGGTTCCGTGGCAACCTGCAGGTAAGTTTTTAAATTTTTCTTAATCCCGCACTCAAATTCACTAAATTTTGTTACTAGGATACTTTTTACTGATTATTATTCATATTAGGACTAGTTTAACTTACTTGGACCAATAGGATATCCTTTTTCCACCAAAATTCAAAAATTCTCAAAATACACCCAAGGAACCCTTTTCTATAAAGGAATGAACCCTTATTTTGGTTCCTTGAAATCTGTGGGTGTCTGATCTTCAAGATTTTGCAATGATTGAAGTCAATTTATAGCATATCTTGCAAAATTTACTCAACACTTCCTCTATGGATTGACTTAAGGAGATTTGACATGCATTTAAACACTTCCAAATCATTAGGAACTACTTCATTTGTATGGTTTAACATCAAATCAAACATAAATTTTCATAATTCCATAATCCTATAAATTAAGACATCCAGGATGGTCATTTTCACAACTCAACCATTACTTAATCTTTCTCTTAGAACAAGCTTGATCACAATGACAAAGTTATCAACATCATCACCTTCAACCAAACCTCTCAAGAAAACAGCAAGAATTAGTGTAAGATCTTGATGCGTTGTCAACCTAAGCTCCTCATCAGACTCATCACCACTCAATATCTCATCTCCTATTAGAGATGAAAACTTCCTCACCTTAAGTACTCCAACTCCACCACCAAAATCAACCATTATTGTGACAACTCCACCACCAACCAAAACACCAATCATCACCTCTCCTCCACCGGCTCCAATACAAGCATCTAAAACACCATCACCACCAAAATCTCCAAAACTTATACCCCTTGAACTCTTTTCAACCCCACCAACATCTCCCAATCCATTCTTGGATGACTTAGAAGACTTACCACCTAGGCCAACAAATCCACCACCTCTTCCATCTTTTGGCACCATTGAGCCTATTGCTCATGAACCGCCAAGAGCATCCTTTGAACCAAACACCCCTTTTCAAGATGAACCTAGACCTCTACTTTTCCACCCAATCCACAAAGAAATCCATGGGCCACTATATGGAGATCATGCTCTACCACGTACCTCCTTTTCTTCACACATTGAAGACATTGATGTGGGAAGACCACCCACAATCTCAAGTAGAGATCCAAGCTCATCTAAATAATTTCCATGCTTTTTCAAACATGGTGGATTCTCATCTCAATGAGGCAATGCAAATGCAAACCGCCTTGCTTTCTTCCCTCATTGCTCCATCAAATCCCAACCATCATCCAACCAATGTTCCACCACCAAACAATGAACCTAGTCTCTCACCAAACCAACCTCGCCATGGTTTCTCCCATTGTGAGCGAACCGCTCATCTAAGTAAAAGGACCCCCATTATGGTCTACGAACTACAAGATGAAATGAGGTTCATCCTCAACCACATCCTTGAGCGTATTAATGCTCTTTCTCATCCTCCACCTCAATAGGATGGTTCTTGTTTTATTTCTAGGATTTTTTTTTTTATTTAGTTATTTTTTTATTTTCTAGGATTTTTATTTTTCAAGCTATTTTCTCTTTTTCTATGATTTATTTTTCTTATTTCACCACATCTCCATTATGTTCCATTTTATGACTTTTAAGTCATATAATTTTTTACTAATGAATGATGCTTGTTAGTTACTATTGATGATTATTTGTTGGTTGTAACCATTTTTGTGATTGTATGGTGATTGTGATAATAGAATGTTTACTAACCTTTGTTTTGTAGCTTTTCATAATCCATGTATCTTTCTCTTGGCACCCAATTAAGTGGGAGCATTTAGCTCGGGCTCATTACATTTTCCGGGTTGCCTCTTCTTTTTGTTTCGGAAAAAATGGAGAGAATATTATTGAACTTACACATTGACTTTCAAAAAGCCAACAACACTTTTTTACTTTCAAAAGTCAATAATAAAGTAAACCAAAAATTGACAAACAAATGTCCAAACTAGTTTTAAGACAAAATAACTTTTAAAGTGTCAACTTTAGTTAATTGGCTAGATCTCCCAAGTTCAAGATAATTTCATATTTTTAATATTCTTGTACATCTTTAGATCTTCGGTAAAAATAAATTTATGTTTTGTCATCAACAAAAAGGGAAAGATTGTTAATACAAATATCATCCAAAAATGTTATTTATATTTTATGATCTTTACCTTGTTTTGTTAACGACAAAAGTAAATTTCATTTTTGCAAAGTATAAAGCTTGTCAAGATTAATAGATATTATTAGAAGCTTTTCTTAAATAGTTTTCAACATTTAAGATTTAGCATCTTATCACTTTTTGATTAGTTACATATCAATTCACATTATTAACCTTCTAAACTATAATGTGCCTCAACATTTTTAGATCAAACATGTTTAGTTATCTTAACAAAACATACATAAGTATTTACTTATATACCATGTAAATTCTAAAAATGGAAAACTACATATTACATCATGGCTTGCATCATCTTGAAAATCTTTAGAAGATTTCATAATATATTTTGTTTAGATATTCACTCAACATATCTTACATAATCTTCGAGAGATTTGGATTATCCTTGAAAGATTTTTTGTAATCTTTTCTGTCAGACTGGCGGAACCAAAAATTATAAAGGGCGGAACCCTCCGTACCAGTTTGATCTCTTGGCCTATAAATAGCAAGCCAACCCAAGTTGTTTTATCATCCCTCATTAGCATAAAACACATACATTCTCTCATTCTATTACATCTAACTCAATTTCATTTCATTTTAGTGATCATCTTTTGTAGCAAAGAAGATCAAGGCATAATCAAGCTTCAACGAATAGTTGAAAGTCTTGTTTGTTTTGTTGTTGTGTGAATCATTATTGTTCATACATCATTGTTGTACCAAACCATCTTAAACCTTTGAGTGTGAGTGGTTAGTATTTTAGTCCTTAAAATACATAGTGTGTTGGGAGTGGTTGAACCCTTGTAAAAGAACTCGACATCTAGCTTTGTGTCGAAAATATTGTGTAAGCGACATGTAAAGGTTTTCTCCGCCGGTTAAAGGAGCTTGTTGATTAGTGAAGATAACTCTCGAGTTGGAGACTCGGGGAGTGGAGTAGGGTAAGGAAAAAGAGTCCTTGTAGACCGAACCACTATAAACAACCTTGTCGTGGTTTGATAGTTTCTTTCCTTACTTACATATTATTTATTGCTTGCATATTATTCATTCTTTACTTGCACATCATTTATCTATATTGATTGATCTCACAATAAGTTTTCGAAACAATTAAAATTTTAAACGGTGAAACTATTCAACCCCCTTCTAGTTTTCCACAGAGGGTATTGATGTTGATGAGACATTTAGTCCGGTTGTCAAACTGGGCACTTTTAGGACTATTCTTAGTTTGGCTACTTTTCGGCATTGGCATGATTGATGTCAAGAATGCCTTCTTAATGGAGATTGATCTGAGACTGTTTACATGCATCAGCCTCCAGGGTTTCGGGATTCTGCACATCCTTATTATGTTTGTTTATTATAGAGATCTCTTTATGGGCTCAACCAGGCCCCTCGGGCTTAATTTCAGCGGCTTTCAGCTTATATTACTCGAGTTAGGTTTGCTCACAATCGATGTGACTCCTCATTATTTATATACCAACATGGGACACAACTTATTTATTATTGTATATTGATGATATTATTCTCACTACTTCTTCTAAGCTTTTGTTACAACGGATTATTGCTTCCTTGCATCAGGAACTTTCTATGACAGACCTCGGATCTCTTAATTATTTTTTGGATATTTTTGTTACACGGGATTCTTCAAGGATGTTCTTATCTCAGCGTAAGTATGTTGTTGAGACTCTTAAGTGGGCTCATATGGTTAACTCTAATCCCAGTCGGACTCATGTGGATACTGAGTCTAAACTGGGTGATGGTGGTGATCTGGTATCTGATCCGACCTTATATCGGAGTCTTGCGGGGGCCCTTCAATATCTCACTTTTACTCACCTGGATATTTCTTATGCACTACAGCACGTTTGTTTATATATGCATGATCCTCGTGAGCCTCATTTCTCGGCTCTTAAGCAGATTTTGAGATATGTTCGTGGTACTTTAGATCATGGGTTGCGGTTGTTTTCGTCATCTACTGCAGCTTTGGTTGCTTATTCGGATGCAGATTGGGCAGGTTGCCCTACCACTCGGAGATCGACTTCCGGTTATTGTGTTTTTCTTATAAACAACTTACTCTCTTGGTCCTCTAAGCGTCAACATACGAAGCACATCCGGTTCATGTTAGTGTTGTGTTTACTGTGATAATGTTAGTGTTGTGTATTTGTCCTCCAATTCGGTTCAACATCAACGTACGAAGCACATCGAGATAGATATTCATTTTGTTCGGGATTTAGTTGTTGTTGGTTAGGTTCGAGTTCTTCATGTTCCATCTCGTTATCAGTATGCGGATATTTTCACTAAAGGCCTTCCTTCATCTTTGTTTGAAGAGTTTCGTACCAGTTTAAGTGTCTGGTGTCCTCCCGCTCAAACTGCGCGGGAGAGGGGGTTAGTCGATGTTAGTTGTATTGGGTTATTATTATTTGTATTGGGCTCGAGCCCAAGTTCTAGATCATTCCCTGTAGATCTATTTATGTACGGATACTTTGGAAGGAATGCAATACACAATATCGAGTCTTATAATGGTGGCCGGTCAACAACATGAAGGTACTTGTCCAGCAACTCATTAATCTTCTGCATCAGAACATATATATACATACCAATCTCGGGATCATGTAACTGAGCAGAAAATCTTTAATGTTGTGCTCCAAGGAGGGCAGCGTGCTTTGGATGCAGAGGACCGATTATCGAACAGCTCTTTAAAAGTGTTGATCACGATAAAGTTTTTGGTCACTGAGTTGAGAAATTTTGGTGACAACTAAATATCTATCACTGAGCTGTTACAATTGGTTAGTGAAAACTTAGTTGTCACAAAAGTAGTTTAGATGTTTTTGGAAAAGCAAGTAATGAACAGTGAAACTAGTGCTGATCACTTAACTGATAACCTTTACTGACCAAATATGGTGATCACTGAGTTTCATATAGTTAGTGAGGCGAATTGTTGGTTACAGGTTTATAGTTGTCAGTGACAACAATACTCTGTCAATGACTAAGTATTGGTTGTGTTTGGTCCCTTCGTTGAGAATCTTTAGTGATCTAATGCATATGCTGTTAGACATTATGTAAATAGGATGCATAAACGTGTGATTCTGATTGGTGGTATGCATACGTATGTGTAGTATTAGATTTGTCCCATAGATTTCTTGATTCAACCTCCTTCATTCTCCCTTAAAGCCGTAATTAGATGTTAAAGTTGGTTTTCTCAGCTCCTATTTATGGGTGTTTCCAACCAACCAATTTGTGTTTAATCATTTTTTTCGTCTATGTAGTCAACCTTGTGCACGCTGATAGAATCCTAAATCATGATAATAAAATCTGTCAAACTCAAGGATAAAAACAGAACTATGGTAGTACTGATTTAAGATTTAATCAGACTAGGAAAAGGTTTTGATAGCATGAATCACCAGAAGAACAGGTGACAAAAACCTCCATGATAAGTTAACAAATGATCGACCAGAAATGCCATTAAGCCAGCCTTTTCAGCAATTTACATCAACCATACAGGTTGATTACATGCAGGAGGCAGACCTCCATTGTTTTAAAACAGAATGGAACCTACGTAGGGAGGACCCTGTTTATGCTTCTGAAGCAAAGTGTACGATGACCTTTCAGAAGCTAAAATCTAACACGTTTATGCGGTATGTGGGTTTTTACCCATTCTGCTGTGTTGCAAGTGTCTTTGTCCTTATATATACGCTCTAACCTCTTCTCTTATAAGAAAACTCATAACAATGGTTGTAGAACAAATTGTAGATGTATGTACTTGATATAGAAACATACATTGTTGTATTCCGTAACAACATATAACTAAATATGTCATCTGAGATCAGTTGATTTTATTAAACATGGAGATGATCATAAAGCAACAAGATGTATAATTATAACATGTTAATTACTAGAATTCAACAAGTTAATCAGTTTCAAATATGCTGGTTTCAACATTCACTTATGCATGCAAAAATAAACCTTCAATAGCAATGGAGGCAATGCAAAAATAAACCTCTAACATTCATTTGATTTCCTAACCAACATCTCAACCGTCAATAGCAATGGCTGTCTTCTAGAAACATACATCGTCTCATGCTGTGTATTTATTTTTGGCACCTCTGTCAAGTTTCTTAGCATCCTCCTGAGATATATGATGCTATACATGAGTCGAAATCAACTGACCACACACGGATTACATAAACCAATGCTCGAAGACGGACACACTTACATGGAATATGAATCCTATATTGTCGTTGTAATCAAGTAATTCCTTCCATTGTTTCCCAATGCTCATCTATAAAGAAGGAAAAATAATCTTATAAACAAACATAGTTACTAATGATTTCTGGCCTTTTAGAAGCATAGTTATAAAGAAACTAATTGATAAAATTACAAACTATAATTTGCTCCGAGTAGTACCTGAGCAGCCTCATTGGCAGCATTCTTAGTCCAAGAGCTATTTTTCCTGCCTTGATCTAACATTTACAACTGCCCCGCATATTTCATCCCCATGATCAAACTGTTCTCCGATCATTGCTAGCAACTTTCACATAAGAAGAAAGGTTAGAGTGAAGAGGAGTATTATAAGACTTGCAACGACGGAAGAATGGTATATGCAAAGTACCGTATAGAGCCAACATGTGTCAGATTTTGACTTAGGAAAAGTCATAGTCCACTTTCCACCAGGAGCACAAACAGGATCCTCCCACTTTGGCTCGATTCTGTTTTTGAAACAATGAAGGTCTGCTCCTGCAGCCAACCTGCTCGGTCTATGTATATTGTTGTAAAGACTGCATTGCATGCATTACAGTTTGTTATATGACACATTGGTTTCGATTTCTTTTACTGACTGAATTCATTCAACATGTCAAAACAGAAATTTTTATTGCAAATGATTTGAAAAAATAAATACTATGATAAAATGGACACACGGATTCGATTTAAGGATGCATAAACGAAAAACCTCCAGAATTCTTCAATGGTGGAGAAAGTGTAGATAGGACGGATTGAGCTACCCCATGCGACCTGCTTAGACTTAGCAGATGGATTGTCGAACCAGAATGTCCATGAGTGCTCAAGAGGATGTCGTTGTATGTCTCTCGGAACCACATTCTCTACGGCTTCTTTTGGTCGTTCTTCTTCTTCACTGTCGGATCGAACACCACTGTGTTTATTGGTATTTTTTGTCCTATGATCATCAGATTTGCCTACCTTTTCCAACATTACTCTGTCTTTAAAGTTATGTTTCTCTCACTAGTTGGAAATAATAACAGAACTCAGCTTAATAATGAAATGCTGTTAGTTTCCCTCAAAAAATGAATTTCTGTTAGCTCCTTAAGCTAGGCCCATGGTTATTATGAAATGATGAATCAATTAGGTATTAGGCCAAGTAACAGAGCCTGTAACAAGATTTATCAGTTGGAGCTGGCCCATATCAGTTCTTGGCCCAATACTGATCCCTCATGTTAAATTACAATTATAAGTTTACCCTTTATGCTTTACTGAAATTACTTTATGTCTATCTATGATTAAAGTCTGATATTATGCTTGATCGTTAAGAACTCTTCTCAATATACTTTAAGCTTGATTTGAAGAAAAATACAAATAAAAGAGAAAGTTTGAAAGCAATCCAGCTTATTATCAAACATGTTCAGGATTTTATGTCAAATGGTTAACATGTTGGTTTAAATGGGAGTGTTTGGGATAACTCCCTTAGTTTGTAAAGTATCGTTTTCACGCTTCCATTTTATGAAAACTTATAAAACTAGATTTTTTGCTCTCCTTGCAGCATATACTTGGATTTTGACAGTCAGGCCATACCACATTGCGGACAAACATGAAGAGATCGGAGTTGAGCATAACATATACGAGAATTAGCTAAACAGCTATGCAATGAAGGCGTGACCCAAGATATTCTACACTTAAAACAAGTTCACCCGAACTGAGAAAAATCACTTCTGAGACAGGACTTTGGCACTATATGTTCAAATGTTGCTAGTCCAAGACGGTATAATTTTACAAAACTTGTTCTTGGAATTTTATCGCTTTAATCACATCTCTAGGCTCACTTATGATGACCCAACTTGCTAATTAACTGACCACTGCAAGCTACAGTAATTCCGCACTAGACAAGTAGACACTTCTACATGACAGAAGCATAACCCAACAGTAATGTGCAAAGCCGGATTACAAGAGGGATTGATAATTGAGATAACACAAAATGCTAAACTGCTATTGTCTAATATAAGTGTCCCTTCATAATTATATATTTACGAGTTAACTGATTTAACGTACAAGAAGTACCACTCCACCAGAAACATCATCATGTCGTCCCGGCAAAAACAAATAATGGTCATTTACACTTCAAATACAAAACTCTACTAATTCAGTTCACAGAACTATACTAGTAACTGCAGAGCAGTTTATAGTCAAAAGATCTCACCGTCTTCTAGCTCATCAGAGAGAATACCATTATCATCATCTGAATATTCATACCCATAATAGTACTCTTCCTTCAAACGCAATCCGATTTTCTCCAACGGGTTTTTATCCCTGAATATTGGCAGAGCTTCTCAAGCTCTCTCAGAAAAGTCAGATTGTCGCCAATTATTACTGTTCTTTCCATCTGAACAAAGAATAACAGAATAATAAATAAACCGATACATGTGTATGGTTTCTATAGAAAAAGCCGTCGGTAAAAACCAAACCTTTTCTACTTTTTCTCTTTCTTTATCGCGTCTCAATTGCAAGTCAGACTTTGCACTTTCAAGCAATGCTTCTTTAGCAGCTCGAGCAGCTCTAATTCGTGATTCAATATTTGACTTTTCTGTAAATAAAAGAATTTTTTCAAAATCAGTACGTAACTACTGACCAGAATTAAACTTTGTTCCCAAATCTAACCCTGAAATTTAATTATCGCCTACTATAACAAGGTATTACAATTTCACCTTCAAGTTTCTTTCTCTCTGTTATTTCCCTCGTCTGCTGTGCGTTTCCATGATCCTCCTTTCCCTGCACGATATGCAAAACTCGCGTCAAACCATATTTTCAAAAAACTACACAATCAACATACAAGCATAAGGTAGCAAAAAATTACCTTTTCAGTACTTGTACTGAATGAACCTTTTAATGCTCTACTCAACTCCAATAAAGTATCATCGTTAAACGAATTAAAAGTATTCTCAATCTTCTCTCTGCTCGGGTTTAACAAACCATGTTTTCTTAAGAACCAACGTAAAGATCCGGTCCAATCACCTCTTACAGCTGATATGAGCTCCCTTTTAAGGCTAATCTTTTCTTCTCTAGATACCAAAGGCTTATGCACAGAGCAAGTTGTAATTGTGCTTGTATCTTCGGCTTTCTTGAATTTTAAAATTAATGAAGGAGTCGGTTTCTTATCGGTCTTTTTTTCTAAGGTTTTAGCCGGTACACTATTGGCACTCTTGCTCGTGTCTAAGGGTTTCTTCTTTAACTTGCCCTGTTCTGCAACGCTTTTCCTCAGTTTTACCAACTTCGCCTCAAACGATCTCCACGTTCTCTCAAAAAGATCTTTCAACTCTTTTGCCATCAAATGAACAGCATTTTTAGGGGGGTTATATCTCATGGCATTAGCAAACGTGAGTCTTATATCCGCAGCAAAAGCTTCTTCAGAAGAATAGACATCCTTCTCCAACTTCTCACTTATTGTCCCAAAATCCATTGGATGTGAGATAACCTCAAAATAATCAGGAATCCCGAGATCCACCGGATCCACCGGTTGGTTAAAAGGTCCACCAAACCTATGTGTCATTAACGTTCTTAGAATCTTCCCACACTCGGTTCTTATACCATTATCCATCTTCTGCTTCTTCTGATCTCCACCCTCTAATGCCTCCCCGGGCCTCTTCTTAGACCCCGGTAATATAACCTTCACCATATTTATTAACTCTGATACAACTCTTTGTAACGTGCTAAAGAAAGCAACGAATACAAATAGCACTGCATAGATACAAAAAGATGCGTAAATACCAACCAAAGTATATCCAAAGAACAGTTGAAATACTGAGATATACCTATTTAACCAATCCTAAACAAAAAACTCTAGATTCGATAATAACTCGTCAAAATCTAACCGAAACCGCATCAAAATCGCTTATAAGTTTTAGCCTTCACCATTTTATCAACTATAATGAAACCCTTTGTAACGTGCTAAGTAAAGCAACGAATACATATCACACTGCGTAAAACAAAACAAAAACATAAATATCAACCATAACACAACCAACACAACGGACAAACAAGTAAAGCACTCGAAAGCAGAGTATTTAATCCGACAATAACTCGTCAAAAACTAACACAAACGCATCAAAATCTCCTTTAACCAAAGTAAACGACTGCCATAGCACCATATGTACAATAAAACTAACTTAACCAATAAATTTTGAATAATATAAACCATAATAAGACAACCCATGAAAAAAACATTATTTTTACCCAGAATCAACTCTCACACGACCCTTTGTAACGTGTTAAGTAAAGCAAGCGATACAAACTGCACTGCATAACATAAAACAAAATACGTAGATATCAACCAAAAAACGACATGCGGCAATAACTATAAAGTTAGCCTATAACCAAAGTAAACGACTGCCATACGTCTACGAAAAATTAGTTAACCAACAAATTAACATAAACCCATTAACAACTTACTTAGAATCACATAACCCTAATGGGAAAAACATGAATTTCACCCAAAACCAATTTAACCAAAACCCTAACCCTAACCCTAACCCTAATCACTAAACCCTAAAGAAACCAAAATCAGCCACTTAAACCAAACACCCATGACAAGATACTAAAAACCCACAAATAAAATCCATTAAAAACCATAAATCAAACCACTTTAGTTTATAAAAACCGTAAAACCCTTAAAAGCAATAATAAATACCCATAAAAATAAAGTGATTAAAATAGCTTAATAATAATAATAAAGTGATTATAAAAGATGGGTTAAAAAGATGTAAAATTTACCTGGAGTAATTAATTAAAGGGAGAGCAGCAGTCGAATGAGTTGAAGGAGAGACGTGATGATGGAAAGAATATAAAGTCTGCCATTGTTTTCTTTATTTATATCGCTCGGGTCGGGTCGGGTTTGGGATATGCTTATGGGGTGTTTTGTTATTTGCTTCAAAAGTAAGCTTATGGCTGTATGTGTTTTTTTTTATCTAGAATTTTAGAGTAAATTGCAAAAACTTTCTATGTGGTTAAGGGTATGTTCGGCAAAAGTAGATGTTGCTGGTGTTAGTGTTGTTGTTGGTGTTATTGTTGATGTTGGTGCTGATGCTGGAAAAAGATTATAATTATATCTTTTTTTTTGCAGTCGTGCTGGTGTTCTTATTGAAAAATATTAAAATCAGTTAAATTGTGAAAAATAATCTTTATAATCTTTTAAAAGCTGGTTTTGAAAACTTATTTTTTGAAAACTTATTTTACTAAAATAATTCACAATCTTAGTTTGCCAAACAAAGATTATTTTTTTACCAAAGCTTATTTTCCCAAAAATAATCTTAGGCCTTCATAATTTTTCATAATCTCTCGCGCCAAAATGCCCTAAGTAGGCATAGTTTCATAAGTTCCAAAATTCATGTTGTGGTATGTAATTATTGTTCTTGTTTTCAGTTTCATAAGTTCTTTTAACACCCTAAGCAAATCTTACATCAGTTGTGCATTCATAAGATAACATTCGTCTTACAAAGACACAACGCGAGTGGAGTTCTTAGGAACTGGCAGTTAAGCGTGTTCATATGAAAGCAGTACTGGTTTGCTTGACTTGTTAAGTCTTTTTTTGTTGAACTTGTGAATATATGTTATTCCAAACCAATAATCAACAATACACAACTTTTCAAAGGATTGCAGGACATGCCCAAACAACCTTGAAAAGCTAAAAAAGACATACAATTATTATGCAAGATCTTAAATGTTCAAGTAGAATCCAATTCACCAATACATCTAGTCTAGTTAAACATCAACTAGCACTAGGCAACCATGGAGAAACTGTAACACCCGTTTCCCGGATATAAATAGGCCCCACCCTAGAGGGAATTGATCGGGCCTAAGTATGTTTGACTAAGGATTTATGGTTGGTGGTATAAGTGTAGATGTGTATTTTCCTGGATACGGCGTATCTAGGAATGTGTGTATACGGCGTATTGAATGATAGAAAAAATAGAACAGACTTGTTTTAGCACCAATATGACGTATTGGTTAAAGTGTATACGGCGTATCGAAGATTAATATGGATATGGTGTACCAAGGGAAAGAATACGGAGTATTAAGAGATTTTTATTGGATACGGCGTATCCATGAAGATGGATACGGCGTATCGACCAAAGTGGACTGAAATGACTATTTTGCCATTTTGGCTGGTTTTATTAGTGATAGTTCTAGACATTTCCACACAATTCTTGTGGGTTCCCTGTGGTGTCGAGCTAGAGAGAAATAAGGAGAGAGATGGAGCTTGTGATGAAGATGTTGTGATGGTAAAGTGCTACAATTCATAAGATATGTTCCTAGCTTGTTTCTCCATAAGGTATGATGAGTAATTAGGATTTAATTGATGAATTAAGAGTTAGGATTTATGAACCATAATTTGGGAGAGTTGGGTAAGTGGTGGTTTTAAGATAATTAAAGTGTTATAGTATTTATGAGATAATTTTATAATTGGTTTAAGTTGGTGAATGATGGGATTAATCATCATATAATCAATATATGATTATATGATGATTAGAGGTATTTTGGAAGTGAGCTAATGGTTGTATAAACCATTATTATAGTTATTTGATTATGTATTATTAAGTGTTTATGTATGATGATCTTGTCATAGGATGATGATGATGATGATGATGATGATGATGATGATGGATGATGGATATGATGATGATGATACTTTGATATGCTTAGCTTGGAGCTAAGGTAAGTAAAATGATGATGGCATGTTGTGATATGGATTCCTAACGTATATGTGTTATGTATGTTATGTGTTAACTAATAGGAGACTTGAGATAAGCTTAAGTGTTGTGATGAATGTGATTTAAATAATGCTATGGTGTTATAGAAAAGTTGATGCTATGTTCTTAAGTGAGACTTAAGGTATAAGACCCGTGAAGTAAGTGTTTGAATATATGTGATGCTTATATGTTGTTTGAAGTATAATGGTATGTTATGATCGTTTTACTTACTAAGCGTTATCGCTTATGGTTTAAGTGTCCAATGTTTTGTAGGTTTATGTGCGATGAGGTAACGGTTGGACTACGGCCTAGCTATGGAAGTGCAAGCTTAGAAGGTTTGGTATGTGATAGGAGCTTAGCTATAATATCGAGCTCAATGTCGATGTTGTACCCCCCGTGAGTCCTAAATGGTTAAATGTATATTGTCAAGTGTCAAGGTTCATGTTGTGGTCGTTATAGAGTTTTGGTTATTAAAAAGGGTGGTTTAATGTATTTATAGTTATGGTTAGAGGATTGTTTGGACAAATAGTTAATTATACCTATTTTGGGTTATAACCGGTCAAGTGGTGTATAAACGTTATAGTATGAATGGTCGTGGTTATATGATAAACGGAGAATGTTTTCTAAATGTTGTAGCATGTAAATGGTGTCAAAGTGGTTTGTGTTATGTGTTGAGTCTATGCAGGCTTTCTTGCTTATGTTCTGTCTTAGATGGCCGATACGGCGTATCCAATATATTGGATACGGTGTATTAAGTGGTTATGATAATACGACGTATTACTTTAGGGTGATACGACGTCTTGACCTAGGATCCAATACGGCGTATCTCAATTTATGGATACGGCGTATTGCGGGTCACATAAGGGTTGTTTGGGATACGGCGTATCCAATATGTTGCATGTGATCAAGTGCACCCTCATATGAATGACTAGTGGGAAGTCTTCACATGAGGGCCACAAAATCAAAGTCATGATCATGTGAGTAAAGTGGACAATATTGTGGTTTGAGTTGGCGGGAAGTTACAGTTCTGGTGGAAGGAACAAAGATTTTACAAACACTTTCGAAGTTTTAGGGTTTAGGGTTGCATTTTAGCTAAACAACATGCATGGGCTATTTACTTTTTAACTTAGTTGAATATTCCTGGTTAAAAAGGTTAATGATAGGCAATCAAATAAGCAACCTCAAACAAAGTGATTTGGATTGCTTATTTAAGTGTTTACTTGTTAAGTTTTTTCATTAAATAAGCAGCTTTGTATGTGTGTGTTTTGTTTTCTTTTTAATTATGGATTTTGAAATACCTCTTAGCGTAGTAAAGCTTGTATTATTAAAAATGTTATACGGAGAAAATATAGCAATTCAAAACACAGTCTTGAACTTCTAAGATGATAATATCGTGATCATCATGCATATGCTAGTTGACCAAATTTGATAATTATCATTAAAATGTGAAAATTTTAAAGTTTGAGTTATGTTCAATGCAAATAAATCTGATGTGGCTATCTTTAATCGCGAACCTTCTTTGATAAGAGATGTTTATCTGATTTAAATTTGAATTATGTTTGGTGCAAATAAACTTGATGTGGCTATGTCAAATTGCCAACCTTCCATGATAATAGAGTTACTCTTCTTTCCGAATTAAAGAATAAGAGTTTGTATATCTTCACGAAACTATATTTTTCCAGATTCAAATGTGTGAATCGAGCTCAAGCAAAGAAATAATGTAAAAAAAAAGTTGATATATTTGCCCATTGGTCCAAAACCGAACCGACCCGGGAAAAAGCGAACGGACTCGAGAACCGATTTCGTGAAAAGCATGAACCGAAACCAAACCGAATATGATCGATTCGGTTTTGTGGCGGTTCGGTCGATTCAGTTCGGTTTAGGTATGTTTTTGTTGGTTTTGGGCCAAACCGACGCGAAACCGAAAATAGGAAAAACATGAAACCGAGACCGAACCGAAGGGCTGTCGGGTCGGCTCGATTTTTGTCGGTTCGGCCGGTTTTGTCGGTCCGGTTCGTTTTTGGGTCTCCCATGCTCAGCCCTACATTGTATATATCTACCCATTGTATGCATTTACTAACACCATTTAAAAAAAATATATTAATATCTCTTAAACCGTTAATAGTTAAGCCCAAAAAATTACACCATCACGACTAGCATTTAATTATCGTTTTATAGACGGTCACTCTGATATACTTTCGACAATTTATTTTTTCGTTTTGTTCACGTTTTTTCTTCTTTTTTCGTTGTTGAAACTTGCATGAGAAATCACATTTAACTAAACACTAATTTAAATAGTTGAATATCTAAACATGTAATAAAATAAATGTAATTTTTTCTACAATATTTTAAAAGTTTCATCATTTATTTTGTTTAAAAACTAGACATTCATAATTTTCCAACTATATATAGCATCTTATATTTCGAATTGTAGATAAGTCCGATTAATTCATCAAAGTTATAATTAAACACATAAAATCACATGTGATTTTTACTACATGTGTTGTTATCACATGTGATTATAGAAGTTTCATGAATGAAATGTTATAATACATAATTTGAATAGAGTGTGTGATATATGGTTGAAAAGCCATAAATGTGTGTTTTTTATTGCAAAAGATGAGAATAGTTTTTTATTTATAAACAAATACGTATATCAATTTTAGTACAAATGTTTAGTGTTCGAACTTCGAGATATTAGTGGAAATCACATGTGATATGTCATGTGAATTTCAATACCGAAAATAAAACGTAAAAACGACCAAAAAAGCGTGTCGAAAGTATGTCAAAGTGTTCGTCTATAGAAAGATAATTAAATGTTTGATCTGGGAGCGGATTCCCCACCGGGGGGAGGGCATTTCGTTGTAATATTATAATTTATTTTGTCTAACGGTAACCGGTTCATGAGATACTGAGATATTTAAATTATAAAAAAATATGTGTAATTGAACTTTTAATTTAAATATTGTATTAATCTTCGCATATTTTATCAACTATTAAAAATGAATTACTGAGATTTGTCATTTAGTATGTGAGAAAATTTTGATATATAAAACAAATCTCCTCATAAGTTAAATGGGATGTTGTATTTTACTTTAAAGAAATTGTAAGGTATATAGAAATACACTGTTGGTCCTTAATCTTGTCCAGAAACATCACGTTGAACCAAAACTTTCCTTTTTCATCGTCAGTAGTCAAAAGTATGGGATTTTGAGGCTAAACCAGTCCCTTGACCATTAAACCATAACACAAACCATAACACAAAGTGGCGTATGAATGGAATTCTAGAGAGAGAAAGTTAGAGGTTTAGGGAACTTAGTGAGAGAAAGTGAAAGACATTATTATGAGCTCAACTCTACCTTGGGAGGTAGAGAGTATTTATAGTCTGATATAAATCGCCACATGTTGGATCCTGCATACGGTGGGTAAAGGTCCGCCCTCCGGTGTAATTAACTAAGCTATCTTATAAAGAACTACTTCTACGAGCTTTCTAACGATTACATATCACCAGCTCTTAATACGGAATTTCTAATTCTAACAATCTCCCAAGGTGTGGTCAATCATGTACTAAAATTACATTGAATACAACTAGATAATACATTAACAATTGATCTTGCATTCTTTGTAGTCCTTTGTCTGCTTAAAGTCATTGATTCTTCACATTATGTTTGGTTACTTCAAGTGGAGGTCTTTTCTTGATCCAGCGTGATAATAAGTTTGAGCCATCTTTTGAGATCATCACTATCAAAATCTACGAGACATCCTTTGTGGTATTGGTATTATGTGATGACTTTAGGACCAACATCTGAATTCGGATCATGATATCTTCTCATCGAGTGGCGGAAGCTTTGTTGAATCATGATATTGGCGTGACATAGCGAAGCATCGGTGAAAATATGAGTCATTGATGCACTAATCATGATTTCTTTTGAGATGAATGTGTTAAATGAGCATGCGGCTATGGATTGACCGCTTCATTACGATCATAGAAGCGTCGGGTGTACTGCGTACAACAGTTAGCAATAAATCGCCGAAAGTGTCTTTGATCACTTTCATTGAATTGAGGTACGACCACGGTTCCCGATTGATCGATACATGTCTTACTGTGATCGGTATAATTCAAGAATTTCCTTGATGGGGTTTCGATTTGTTCTATTGTTCTCAAACCGGAACATCTCAAAGAATACAACACGGAGTGAGTGAACCAATAATTTTAAGTCCACCGATTGATGAAAAGAGATTTGAAAACAATCATGTATTGCTCAATAGAAATTGTTTTTGCAATACAACGAAGGTTTTATTGAAAATCAATTATCAATCATAAAAACACCTTTTGGTTTGAAAAATGAGTACAGTCGATGTGCTAAAGAAAAGAGTTGTTAAGCACAAAGACCGGTTTTCAAAGGTATCCGTCAATCCATAACACGAACGAGATTGATTCAAGAGATTGAATCGCCCCATTGTTTCATTCGGTTGTCACATGGTTGATCCATATAATAGATCTCACATGCCACCTACCGAGGAGCTTGTTTGATGTTGGCTCGAGGCTTTCCATCTTCATTGTGAATATGTATACACATCACTCGGATGTTACGGCAATACCACAAGGATAATCGTAGGACTCGAGATATAATCTCTCTTCCACATTGTGTGAAAAGAGTCTTCATTGAAAGTGTCCTAATGAGATTTATTGATGATCTCGTGGCTCTAGACTCAATTTGTGCATATTTGGATCCTGCATGCGGAGACTAGGAGAGGGTCTCCTTCTTCAATATCAACCATCTCTAAGAAAGTCGATAGATAATGTTGGTTCCCGTGAGAATGAAACAAGTCCTTTTAAGAGGAACTTGAGTGGTTTGAAAGTTGAAGTGCGGTCGTCACTGGGTCCATGACGTCTTGTCTTCAATACCGATGTTACCATCGGTAGCATATGAATTGAACCGGTTTACGCTAAGGTTGAATAAATGGAGGCTATTTGTTTCACCCTTTCCTCATTCAATTCTTTTTAATTCTTCAACCCCTTGATTGCTTACCGAGACTTCATAGCTAGAACCTTGTTGGGTTTGTTCGGTACTAGCTCGGTCTTAGTCCGCTCTTCCCATATCTCATTTTCTCCTTTTATCATCATACCTAAGGACTTCTACACTAACTAGTGGATTGTCACAGGTAGATCCCTCCGGTTACAGCGGATCATGGGAACACATACCTAACCTTATCATCCTTATATCACCGTACATAAAGTAAAGTTGGTCGGTCAATTTGGTATTATTCATACGCCATTGGGACCAATTGAAAACCATTTGAAAATCAATCCGGATACTTGTGATATATTATCAAAACATTTTGTACTGAATTGTTTTGATATTTTTAGAACAAGTGCTCCCCTCAACATGTGCATCAAATGTTTGAAATCGTTTTGCACACGGAGGCAAGAGGAAGAATTTACTTCTTTGATTACCATTTTCTAAAGATATCAACATCACTTCACGATCATACCAAGAAGATAAAGCATTTCCGGGAAGGATGAGGTTTTCATAAGTTTGCTCCCCTCAATATGTGCCTCGTGATTAGAAAAGAGTTTTGCACATACTAGAAGGAACCCACATTGAGATAAGTTGATCACGTTTCAAATCATAGGTTTAAGATAGATGCTCCCCTCGACATGTGCATGGAAAATTTGAAATCGTTTGTCACATGTGGGAAGGATAGCATGTACATCCTTATAAAACCATTTCTTGAATTATGTTTAAATCCGATTTAAATCACACATTCTCCCCGATCACAATTATTAAATCATTTGAGATTTGTGATCTCTTATTGATTAAATTGATTTTGAATTTTAATTGTCAACATTGATTATATGATAAGGATCGGATTTTAAGACTTTAAAACTCCATTGATAAAACATGCATGTATATGGTTTGATTTAATGCCAAATAACTTTTTAATTTAATTGAAATCTTATGACATAGGGTTGATGCGAGATTGATGTTTTGACAAATAAGTCGAGATGATTATCAAAGACAAGGTTATTTTTCAAAGTTTAGGATAAATGTTTATAGAATCGGAGCATGGAATTTTGAAAGCATTAAAAATGGCATTCTTTCTTTAAAACAGGTTATGAGAAATGTTTTGGCTTTGGTTACTTTATATGCATAATTAAAATTCGAACAACATTTAAAGTCCCGTGTCAGTGACATCTAGATATTATCGAATCGAGAGAAACATGACAAAATGACAATATTTTTGAAGATTTTTGAATTTTTCAAATTTTATGGATTTTGAAAGTTTTATAATTTTCTATTTGATTTTGAGGATTTTATAATTTTGTATTTTGTTTTTCGAATAAATATTTACAAAAGATAGATGAAGATAGACCTTTACTCCTCGTCTTCCTCACGAAGGCGTTTGAGTGTATCTGGTTGAAGGCTTTTCAAGCCAAGGCGTGGAAGAATAAACTCAACGTTCTCTTGGAAGAGTTTTGGTGAAGATGTCGCTAGCGATATTGGTCCTCGCAAAATAGAGTTCCACCACACCTTTTCCACTTGTTCCACGATGAAATGATGTCGAATGTCGATGTGCTTTGCTCTTGAGTGTTGCACGTTGTTGCATGAGAAAGCAATAGCACTTTATTATCACAAAGATGCGGAGGATTTTGTTAAATTCAAAGCCATAGTCGGATAATTGGGATCTCATCCATAGGATTTGAGCACAACAAGATGACATGGCTGTATTCGACCTCTGTAGGGGAAATAGAAGTACTCATTTGCTTCTTTGAAGACCAGCTCACAAGCTTATCACCCAGCCGAGCACCTCCGGACGTGCTTGACGAGTATCTTGACACCTGCATGATCTGCATGCGCATATGTTGTTAGTGACATACCGGTGTCTTTCGGTACCAAAGTCCCATATTGATGGTTCCTTGGAGATACCGAAGACCCGTTTAACCGCTTCAAGGTGCTTTTTAGTAGGCTTAGCACGGTATCTAGCACACATGCAAGCAATGAACAAGATGTCTTGTCTACTAGCTGTGAGTACATGAGGATCAATCATACTACGATATTTTGTTTGGTCAATCATGATCCACGAGAGGTCCTCATCCGGTTTGGTTCGATCAATCATGGGAGTGTCAAGCGAGGTTACTTGAATCAAATCCAAATTTCTTTAAGATCTCGGTTGCATATTTAGATTGAATTATGAAAATGCCTCCGGGACTTTGTGAAATTTGTAATCCCAAGAAAAATGACATTTGTCCCATCATTGACATTTGATATTTTGAACTCATTTCATTTGAAAAAACGGTCACACTCATTGGGGTCGATCAAGCAAAGATGATATCATCAACATAAATTTGAACATGGATTAAATGTTTGCACGACTTCCTTGTGAACAATGTTGGATCTTGTCATTCTTTGAATCCAGATAGGATATAAATGTTGGATCGATATTGTAACAATTAGCATTTTAGAATTTACTATTCACTTTCACTATTCATCCCAAAAATTTTTATTTCACATTCTCGTAGGATAAATTATTTTAGTAATGACACGAGAGTTCGACAATCGTTAGATCATTTTCATAAAAGTTATTAAGAAAACATCGTTTTAAAGTTTCGTTTTGGACGGTACACCATTTTAACATCATGCGTATAACGAAAATCAACCTTGACAATTTTCCTCGCATCAGATTAATTTTAGATCACTCATGATTAATTTGAGAATTTTTAAGATTTATTTTATGTTACCAAATAAACCTACTGTTTGTCTGAAACTAAACTTACGTTTTAAACAATTCTCGTAGACCAAGACTTAACCATTCTTGCTTTGTATTTCCTAAGATTTTAGAAACTTTTACATTTTTGGAAAAGTCAAACGTATTTCCTCCTCCGTTGACCATAAAGAAATTAACCTTGTCGTTCTACATTTTTGCTTAAATCGTAACTTTTAAACTTCACGAATAAGCGTGAAGTTATCCCGCGTATAATGAAAACCACATTTTAACATCTCATATCACTTTTAGACTAATTTTAGTCTACTCTAAATAAATTCATGGTCGTTTCCACGAAATTTCGTTCTTTTCGATAAAGCTGCAATTCAGCGTTTTTGACCCGTATTTCGGTTTTAAGCAAGCGTTTTGCACCCAATGAGACTTATCAACCATTTTATATTTTTAGATGGAGTATATTGATGACTTTAATCATTCCTATAATTTTTATATTTTTACGATACCCGATTTTACGTTTCATTAATTAAATGCTTACCGTTAGCGATTTTCGGGACTAAAACTCACTCCGTAAACACAAGATGAAAAACCAAAACTCTTAACCTCCTCATGAGGCTTCTCAAGGAAGCCTCCTAGACACATGGTTTGATCATGGCCATTCATTCCTAAGATCTTGCCAAGTATATAACTTAACCATGGTTAGTTTTTAACCTAATATGTAGTTAACTATTTTTCTCATCCTATAAATACCAAGCTAAAACTACATAAAATCTTGCACCACACCTTCTTAACATCTAAAGTCCTAAACCTAAGGCATTTTTATAGATCTTGTAAGAACATTCATGTGTTCTTGAAGAAAACTAGCGTTTGATCTTCGTTCTAGGAAGTTTTCAAGAAAAAGTCCTTATAATCTTCAAATATCTTCAAGTCTCCAAAAAGACGTCGTTATAATCTTCTTTTCTTCTTCGGGTTCTCAAGAAAGCGTTGTTATAATCTTCTAATAGCCGTGGGTTTTCGAAGATTGCAAATTCTACGTCGAAGCTCCGTTAATATTTTATTTTTCCGTAATGCTCAAGCATTCTATATTAAGGTAAGTATTTATAAAACTCAAACTTATTTAAATACTTATAAAATTTGTTAGTTTATTTATTGTATTTATAAACTCTTAATATATCATATAATCAAGTAATAAAAAATACATGTTTTACGTATTGAGCACTACAACACTAGGGAACTTCATGTGAGGGTTCATTTGGGTAAGCGGATCGACGAGTTCTTTGAATTTATGAATTAAAGTGTCCTAGCTCCTCGAGCGTTTACTACATGACCTCACGAATTGTGATGGCGAGCGGTGGTGCGAGATATCCAAACTAAAACCATTTCTATAAACAAACATACAAATACTACTTCATGATAAATATAATGGCATATATAGGCTCGTTCATGTTTTCTTAGGCATTATTCGAACCTAGAGTTGACATCATATTCTAGGTTATATGTAGAGACTTCCAGGCTTATCCATCGATCCCGTTATACGTTGTGATATCATTATTAAGGTGAGTTTCATAGCCCCTACTTTTATACATTTTGAATTACTTTTGGGGGAGATACATGCTCAACTATTTTCATTTACTTTTATAAGTACTCTAAACTTTTAAGGATTACCGTGAGTTCTTAGCCCGTTTTTAATACTTGTTTTACAAACTCTTTGGGGGAGATACATGCTCAACTACTTGCTTTTACTTTTACAAATACTCAAAACATTATACTTGATTGCATCATACATGATTGCATTATACTTGATTGCATTATACTTGATTGTGTTATATACTTTATTGCATTATATACTTGATTGCGTTATATACTTGATAGCGTTATACTTGATTGTGTTATACTTAAGTTGAAAGTCTCCCAACATACACGGAGCAGTCCCCTCGTTCGCATGATAAGTATCCTTGGATAACACATGCATTGGGTTTCGGAGATGAAGTAAAACCAATGCTATTACTTTCCTTGTGAGCAACACAAAGTATCCTTGGACAACACATGCATTGGGTTTCGGAGATGAAGTAGAACCAATGCTATTACACTCCTTGTGAGCAGCATACCCACCTGAGGTTTCTGGAGATGGAGTGGAGACTCATGGCTAATTGCATAAGTTTTGATGCACGTGTACGTGATCAATATACTAGTTACATACTTAAAACATTTATACTTTTAACTACTATGATACATGCATACATGATTGACGTACTACTTTTAGCAGTGGGTTGTAAACACACAGGTTGCAAGTTTTGTATGGGCGAAACTTGGAACTGAGTGGATTTACAATGCCTTTGCTGTGTGAACATTCTTTAAAGGCTTTTCAACTTATTCAAAAAAAACTCTATGAGACTATGAACTCACCAACCATTGTGTTGACACTTTTTAGCATGTTTATCTCAGGTTTTAAGGCGATAGCTAGAGTTTGAAGCATAGAGTTACACGACATGTTTTGAAGACTTTATACATTCGTATTTACCATTCGAAATATTTATGTATTATAATTTGGGACCTCATTGTTTGTAACTCTGATTTCATTAATCGAATGGTAACTTTTCAAAACGTCTCATTTAGAGGTCGTTTTCTATAACTTGTACTTTGTATTATGAAGTAGCACCCCAATGACACAATCTTCCTCTGCGGTATTTTGGGTGTGTTACAGATATACTCTGACCAAACTAACTATGTAGCTTGTAAGGGCTTAGCAACCTCGGATAAATCCTAAGTTACTAACAATGAAATACTGAATTTACTCTATTAAGTATGCGGAAACTACTTCAATAAAGCTAAAAAGAATAACTTTAACTTCAATGATTTTATTAATACTTTGAACCTGCTTGATACACAGATTCACTAACAACCCTAACAACTCTAATATCAAACTTGATAAACTCTAATATTCTCTAATGTTATGTCGTATCTCTAAAAGTCGTATTCTAAGAACATGTTCTAATGCCAATCTAGGGGTCCTTTTATAGGCATAAGGAATACCCTAGTCGGTTTACAATTATAATCCTTGTACGACAAGTAATCTAAACTAAGAATATTCTAGAATAACAAAGCTTTTCATAAACGATATAGCAGTTCTTTAGCTTTGCAGTACTTTGATGTTGAGCAGTACTTTGACTTATAGTTAGCAGTACTTTGACTTTCTTCAGCATTTTGACTTTCTTCAGTACTTTGTCTTTTTATATCCCAACAATCCTCCCCTAACTTGAATTATACTTGCTTGATTTCAAGTTCCTTTGTATCTGTATCTTTAACACCTTTTGTCTTCAAGGAAATATTGTGTCTATTCTCATCACTTCCAGGTGTGTAAACTCCTATGAGAGGTGAATCATTGAAAATTTAATGGATTTTGATGTCTCTTTACCAAAGCCATTAACTCTTGAGTAGCCAATGTTTAGGTGTGTAAAACCATGGTACATTGATAACCATATGATTTTAGCAAATCATCGACTATCAACGGTTTGTTAAGTCTTTACCAAAAGCCGTACCACTTTTGGACTAGTTAGTTCTTGCAACCATGGTGAACTAATTACCATATAAATGGTTTTCCACGACCTTTACCACAAGCCATTTTTCTTGTGGGCTAGCCAACTCTTCACTATTGCGGATATGGTGAGTTAATTACCATACAACTTATTGGCAAGTTGTCAACCATCAACGGTTTGAGATATCTTTACGAGTTGTTTGCTCATGGATTAGCCGGATCCTTTTGTTAGACATGGTGGGTGATAACCTTTGTTGTAACCATCTCAAAAACCATTTGTTGTTGTTAACTTTTGTTTCAAAATATTGTGCACTTAAAAAAGTTTGCTTATTTTCTATTAAAAGATCTTTTCTTGGTTTTGTCTTGCAGCAGCGGTACTTTGGATAAAATCTTGTTTGTCCAGTGATACTTTAAATAAAGTATTGATTTTTCAAAAATTTAAACAATTATAAATCATACCAGTATTTATGCATCGTCATCAGCCATAGTTGTCCATTTGATAAATAATTCGATGACCATAAGAGCTGTTTCATTATCCTCTTCAACCTCCATACCATGATCTAGCATTCTTCTCATAAGATCTGTTGTAAGAGGATATCTTCTTTCTGCTAACATATGGATCATAGTCCCATCTTCTAACTCCAAAACATGCACTCCTGATTCTTCAAAGAATCTCCGACTAGTAATCTCCCAAACTTCTTGGTTTTGCAGTTTCATTAGTGCTTGTCTCTTACATCTCCCGGATGGTTATCGGATCTCCCGGAAAGACTAAGCGCTAACTCAGTTGATGGAATATGCTCAAAATACTCTTGCACTAGTTGATATAGGTGAAACAGATCTCTACATCTATCAAATACAGTATATCCCATAGCAAATTAAATACTCTAAAGCTTTCATCTTCTCTATGGAACATCAGATAGTCTCCTTCCTTTGATTCTAAAACTTCAAATGTAGACATCTTAGACTTCTTTACTGCAACATCTTTGGACTTAGGATGCTCAAAATCTACAACTCTTAAATAATTTCTCAGCTCATCAACTGTATATGTTCTCAATTCTATCTTCTTTGATGGTTGTTCATCTTCAGTTGTTCTTTTGCTCTTTAAGCTTCTTTTTCTTGCATCCTCATACTTCTTTTACATCTTTAAAAGAAATAATACCAGCCACATCCTTTTGATAAGCTACTCTGACAGCATTATACAAATCTTTCATTTCTAAATATTTTAGCTTCTGTAATCCAGTATATCCTTGACCCTTCAGATAAGCCATCATGGCATTTCTTTCCTTAGCAATACTTGGTGGTCTTTGTGGTATAACAACTGGCTTTTTAGGTATAGCTTCAGATATAGCAACTTCAGCATTCAATTCAGCTTGTAACTTCCTAGCAGCTTCTTCATTATTAGCCACTTCAATAGCTCTTAATTCTGCCAAAGTAAGCTTCTTCTTTTTCTTTGTTTCTACCAGTTTACATTTTCCTTTATCTTTAGGATTTAAAACACATTGAGAAGCTTGAGGTTGTTCTTGTTCAGCAACACCAGGAATACTAACACCTCTTGGTCTTGATAAGTTTTGCAATATCTGAGCAACAATCTCATCATCACTTGCAGTGTGCTCCTTTTGCTGAATTTGACTAGAAGGACCAGCTTCTTCTTCATGTAAGACTATTGAAGGCCAGCTTCTTCTTCTAAATTTAGAGTCCTTGGTGTAATAAGCTCTTGTCTATATGTTCCTTGAAAAGCAGCAGCAGTTTGATCACCAGCTCCTTGATCATCAGTACTTTGAGGCTCATTTTGCTCAGTTTCTTTAGCTTCTTTTTGTGAATCATCAAAAGTATCAGTATCTTCATAAGCTTGAGCATCTTCATTCAAATTTTCTTGCTCCAAAATCCTCCCCAATTGGAATGAAGACTGCTTGTGAATTTTCTTGCCTTTAGAAGCCTTCTTAAACTTCTTTCCTTTCTTCTTTTGAGACTTCACCCATAACCTGTGATGTTGAACTAAAGGCCATACAAAGTTCTTCAATCTTCTAAACTTGTTGTTCAACTTCATCAGATGTGCAGCTTGAGCTTCATAGTCTTTCTTTAATCTTAAAAGCTCCCTTGTCAATGCATAGTTATCCAGAACTTGACCCTCAGTAGGCATATCTCCCTCATCTCCTAGATGTTTGAGACCCATCTGTGGAAGTATAATCATTAGGAGATGATGGTGGGTTTACATCTGGTTCTGAATCACCATGAGCAATATCGTGTGGAGATGCAGTACCTTGTGTTTCAGTACCTTTTTGTGCGGCAGTACCTTGTGGAGAATCAGTACCTTCTCTTGATTCTGAAAGCTCAGCTTCAGATCTAACTGCTTGCACTATCTCCATCATAGAAGTAGTCAGAGGTGCATTCCTTCCAGAGAATTTATCACTCTTCCTAGCCATGAAAGTGAATATCTTTGGAGGTTGGACCACAACAGGTAACAAGCTCGAAGGTTTTGGTTCACCTTGAAGTTGTTTGTTCAAGAAGACTTGAACAAATCTTGGATACATGAGAAATGGTGATCCATTGGTGATGTGAGATAGCATACCATCTAGAATCAGTCTAGAAAAGTTGAAGAGGCGATTAGTAGCTAACCCCACTAAAGCGAGATGCGATATTGGATCAATTGCTCCCATGAAGTACTCTTGGAACTTATGCAATGAAGTAATACATGAGCGAGGTACTTCCAGTGTGGACTAAACAAGGGTTTCTTGAAAGTTGTTTCAGTTAAAGACCCTTCATACCCAATATCCCTTAATGTATCCCAAAGAAGTTGTTTGTCAAAACGAATAGCCCCTTCTTCATCATCAAAATAAATCTTCTCGAATGGAAGCTTCACTAACTCTAACGATCTTCCCATCAACCTTAGCCTGAATGTAGGATTCATCATCTTCCATATGAGATCTAGCAGTTTTCCAAAATTGGTGAATCCATGGCTCAATAACATCAGGTTCAACTAAAAGAGCATAATTGATTGATGATCCGGCGAGGAAATCAATTATGTCATGAAAAAGAACATTGGACGGTGTTTTGTCCAAGTTAGCCACCATATTATGCTTACTAACTGTGTTTCGATTCGCCATTGAGTGTTGTTATATGAGAAAATGGTTTGATGAATAGTGAATGTGAATAAGAGAGAAATAAGGAAAAGATTGATAAGTATAAAGATGAGAGGGAAAATCGGAGGGTAGTTATTTATAGGTAAGATTTAAAAATCACAGCCCAATTAATATAGTTACCGTTATTTGAATTTTACCCCATCTTTTGACCGTTGGAACGATACATTGACAAGACTAGCGATGCTTTCCACGTAAGCGGTACTTTCAAAGCGGTACTTTCGGCGATGCTTTCAGATAAACAACAAGCAGTACTCTTCCATCCTCTTCTTCACAATGGCAAAAACATCTAAAAGGCATTGTATTGCCTCCCGTCAAACAATGCATAGGACTATCTAACTAACTAATAAGTCCTCCCCTTAATTGTAGCTTAATAGTTAATCATACCAATACTCACCACCAAATGATTAAATCTTGAAACATCAAATCCTTTTGTGAGTAGATCAGCTACATTGTCATTTGTGTGGACCTTGACAACATTAATGAGCCTATGCTCATAACAATCTCGAATAAAGTGATGCCTAATCTGAATGTGCTTGGTCTTGGAATGGTAAACAGGATTCTTCACAATGCAGATTATACTCTAATTATCAATGTTGATAGGAGTATTCTTAAAATTGAATCAATAATCCAAGAGTTGATTACGCATCCATAATACTTGTCCCACGACTTGCAGCTGACAACATATTACGCTTGATTGATGAAGTCATTGCAATGGTTTGTTTCTTACATTGCCATGAAAGTAATCTTCTTCCAAGATATTGGCATCTTCCAGTGGTTGATCTTCTATCATAATGATCACCTGCATAGTCACTATCTGAAAAAGATTCCAAGTGAAAAGGTGAATCATTTGGATACCACAACCCTAACTTAGGTTGTTGTTTCAAATAACTAAAAAAATCCTCTTGACTGCATTCATATGAGAGACCTTGGGTGAGACTTGATATCGTGCACATAAACAGACAGCAAACATGATATCAGGTCTAGATGCAGTTAAGTACATAAGACAGCCAATCATTGATTTGTAAAGCTTGACTTCTACAGGTTAACCATCTTCATCCTTGCCCAATGAGTTGATAGATTTTATGGGTGTGGTGACTGGCTTCATAGCATCAAAGTTAAACTTCTTAAGAATGTCAGTGGCATACTTGTCTTGACTAATGAAAATTCCAGCCTCTGATTGTTTAACTTGAAGCCCCAAAAAGAAAGTTAATTCACCCATAGAACTCATTTGAAATTCTTGTTGCATGAGCAGCTCAAATTCTTTCACCATAGACTATTTTGTAGCTCCAAATATAATATCATCTACATAGACTTGAACAAGCATGATATCCTTCTTGTCTCTTTTGATAAACAAAGTCTTATCAATTGCTCCTCTCTTGTAACCATGTTGCAATAAGAAAGTGGAGAGTCTTTCATACCAAGCTCTAGGTGCTTGATGAAGACCATACAGAGCCTTAACAACTTTGTAGACTTTGTTTGGATGTGCAGGATCCTCAAAAACAGGAGGTTGTTTGACATAGACCTCCTCTGTAATCTTGCCATAAAGAAAGGCACTACTGACATCCATTTGATAAACAAGAAAGCCCATATATGATGCAAAAGCAAGGAATATTCTAATGGCTTCAATCCTTGCTACAGGAGCAAACACTTCATCATAGTCCACTCCTTCTTCTTGTCTATATCCTTGTGCAACTAATCTTGCTTTGTTCTTGATGACATTCCCTCTTTCATCTCTCTTAACTCTGAAAACCCATCTTGTACCAATGACTTTCTTTCCATCTAGTAGATCACATAGTACCCAAACTTCTTGAAGTTTGAATTGAAGAAGTTCTTCTTGCATGGCTTCAACCCAACTCTCTTTAGTTAATGCTTGAGCTACATTCTTGGGTTCTCCTTGAGAGATAAAACAAGTGAATAAACACGTTTGTTGATCCTTATGATTCATCCTGTTTTGTTTATACACAAAGCTAAGTAAAGCATTGTGTGGCTTGGAGAAACCTTTAGCTTTGGTTCTTGTGAGCACTCCAGAATTAGTAGGTCCAGTGATTTGACCAGCAGGATGATCTTTATGAATTCTTAATGTAGGAGTCTGTGGAACTTCAAGATCAGCACCCAAATTTCTGAAATCAGCTCCTTCATTAGAATTTGTGAAAATACCTTTATCATCTAATTCATCATCAGTATCTTCTAATCCAGGCATGTTAGGATCATTCAAATCATCAGAAGTACTGTCAATTGGTGCAGCAATACTTTGATCCAAAGTACTGTGATCCAAAGTACTGTAAGGGTAGTCTGTAGACTTACCCTTTTTCTTTGCTTCTTCATAAGTTCTCCTATGATCATCCTCATAAGATTGTGCTATTTTTTCTTGAAAAAGCATCCTATTCAGTTCATCTTGAATAGCTTGATCTTCAGCAGACAAAGTATATTTTGGTTCATCAGTACTTTTCTCCTTCTCAACAGTTATAGGTTCTTCATCAGGAACAACATTAGGTCTAATATTGACTCCATGAACAATGTACTGTAAATCTTCTTCTTTGTGATCAACTTGATTTTCTTCTCTAACAGGAACATAGTTCATAGAAGGAGTCAAAACATCATCATGATCAAATATACAATCAGGACCTTTACCATTTTGATTTTCTTGATCTGCTAAAAATTCAACATGAAGACAATCTTGAACCTTTTTAGTAACCTTGTTGTACATTCTAAATCCTTTGCTATTGGTACAATATCCACTAAGTATCCTTCATCTAACTTGCCATCAAATTTTCCCAAAGCATCAATAGTATTGAGAATAGTCAGAGGACATCCAAAAGGTTTCATAAAACGTATGTTAGGTTTGTTTCCCATAAGCAACTCATAAGGTGTCTTCATCTTAGGTTTAGTGACTGATACTCTATTCAACACATAACAAGCAGTACTTATAGCTTCAACCCAAAATTGAATAGGTAATAGAGAATCTGCAAGCATTGTTTTGGCTGCTTCTATCAAAGTTCTATTCTTTCTTTCTGCAACACCATTCTGCTGTGGAGTTCTAGCAATGTTAAACTCCCTCTTAATCCCTTTCTTGGCACAAAATTTGTTCTTGAATTCAGTCCCATTATCACATCTAATACCTCTTACTTTGAGTCTCAATTGGTTTTCAAGAGCTATTATAAGATCATGAATAGCATCAAAGGTTTCATCTTTGAATCCCAAGAAAAAGACCCAACTAAATCTACTACAATCATCTGTTACAACTAAGCAGTACTTCTTCTTGTTTAGACTTGCAATAGAAACAGGTCCAAACAGATCCATGTGTAACAGCTCTAAAGGTTCTCGAATAGTTCTTTCCTCAATCTTCTTGCATGAAGCTTTGTGTTGTTTACCCTTCTTGCACGCCAAACATGAATGATCATTCTTGTATGTTTTGGAAGGTAAACCTCTAACTAAATTTCCTTTTACCAACTTGTTGAAATTCTTGAAATTCACATGGCCTAATCTTCTATGCCATTGATGTGCTTCTTCAAGTGTTGCCTTTGCTATTAAACAAGTTGCTCTTTCAGAAGAGTTAAGACTCTTTATATCCAGACTGTACACATCATTGGTTCTTGGTAATCTCAGTATTACCAAGTTATCATCAACAAGCTTGAACTCATGGGAAAGAATAAGACATTACGTGTCGATGAATAACACGTGGTGCTTCTTGTCACGAGATCGAGAGGCTGTCAAAAGATTGAACTTGAGTTCCTTCACATAACGAACATTCTCAAAATCTATGCTTCACCTTGATGGTTCCTTTGCGATAATTCTTCCTCCACTAGGATCATTCCCAAATGCAACTCTTCCTCCAAAATAAGATCTAAAATCGTGAGAATATCTTTGTCTCTGTCATGCTTCGAGCAACCACTATCAACAATTAAATGATCTTTAAGCTCCTCTTACGGGTTGCCTCGCACAAAGATAAAGATTTAGTTAATTTAGGAACCCAAGCCATTCTTGACTTGTGTTCCTCTTGTGGAGTTACATACTTAAATTCTTTAAGTATGTAATTTCCATTGTCTTTGAAAACATGATCAATTATCTTTGGTTGTTCCAAAACTTGTGTTGGTTTTCTACAAAATCTCTTTTCATCAAAATTCTCTTTATTATTTTCAACAAAATCTACATTTCACTCTTACTTCTTTGAAAGTCTTGTTTGTTCCCCATCGATTACTTTCTTTCTTCTTTCAGTTGGTTTTAACTTTTGTGTAGATTTCTTTGATCCGGATACTCTTTTTGAGGTGTAACTCCTTCTAGATTGATAGTAATTGGATCTCCTAGGGCTTCCATTCCAAAAGTGCTAGCGATTGCCTTGATTAGGTGAAAATCTAGCAATACTTTGAGAAGGTATTGCTTGAGAAACTTTTGCTTATCGGTTACCTTGAAAAGTGTTTGAGGTCTTGGTGATTTTGAAAAAGGTCTTCTCGGTGAGGGTACCTATAGTCTTTTGAGAAGTTGTTGTGGTTAACCCTATGTGAATGATTCCAAACTGGTTTATTCTCTATTGGCTTATGGTTGGTAGATCTGGTCTTTGGGAATTTGCTTAGATATTCTGAGTGAAAGTCACAGTCCTTAATCAAATGATGAGGACTATAACAAACAAAACACAATTTTTGACCCATACTCCCAAAATTTCTTCCTTTAGTTCTATGACCAAACCTAACGACTTTTGGTGAATTATGAAAATTATTTTGACCAAAATTATCCCAAAAGGTTTAGCGATATTTTGAAAAGGTTTTCTTGAAGGTCTTGTTGAGCGTCTAGCGATACTTTGAGAAGAAGTCTTTGCTTGACTCTTAACATTATCATCCTTAGGTTTCTCAACTTGTTTCTTTTGGGGATTTAGAACTAGATGGACTGAATTAGATTGACGATAGCTTTTCCTAAACTCTAAGTTGTCTACTCCAAAACAAGAAACATCTGTCCTAGTTGGTTGAAAACTACCAGTGGGTGGAGGAACTGCATTATAACCATTATCTTTCTTAAATTCAGGAGGTGTTTGACTAATTGATTCCTCATTACTAGATTTGTTCTCTTCTGAGCTAATGAGTTCATCATCACTAGTTGTTATCTCCTACGAATCAAGTTGTTCCTTATCACTAGATGGGTTCTCTTACGTGCTACTAAAATCCATACCAAAACCTAGGCGATTTTAATGTGTGCTCTTTTACGTTTTCAACAAAACTAACATGTGAAAGGCCGATTCTCCCCAAGCGACAATTTTTCTAACAATTCATCCCTTTCTTTAATCATCTTTTCAAGTTCGAAACCTTACATCCTAACTTCCATTCACTTAATTTTAATTGATAATCCTGTTGCTCATAATTTTATTTTCAAGCCATTTCATTATTTTCATGAGTTATAATTTTGGCTTCCATTGTCTCTAAAGTTATTTGATAACCGACTACCTCGGACCTAGCCCTTCTACAATTATCTCTTTCGGTTACATAATCTTTAAGCACCTTTTGATAAAAATCATGACTTAGAGCATACCTCGAGATAGGGGTGAACTTGGTGAAGTAGCTACCATAGCAAGCGAACAAGTTCTTCTTCACTTTCCATGCTCAATCAAAGCTTCCAAGACCATCTCTTGATCCCAAAGCAACAAATCACGGTTCCTCATCAAAAGTCGTGCTCCAATCAAACTCTTCCACTGCGACCATAGAGTAGGTTCTTGGTTCATCATCAAATTCAAAGACTCCATTCAACCTCGATAGATTTTCTTGAGCAACCAAAGCTTTTGTTTTGATAATAGGAATTTCCTTTAGTTCAAGCTTGGGTTTCTCAATCATTCTATTTGCCTGATATTTAGCAAACTTGCACTCTCTTGCAAAGTGTCCAGTTCTTTGACAATTAAAGCATTCAATCTTGGTCTTGTCAAATGTTATACCATGTTTGGGTTTGAAGTCAATGCCTCTTCCTGTTTTCTTCATGAACTTCTTGATCCTATCAGTGATCATAGCAAATTGCCACCTTATATCAATTTCTTCAAGAACATCCTCTTCAATTTGTGACAAATCTTCTTCATAAGTGTAACACCCCCAAAAATGACTCAGCGGAAGCATACATGTATTGGGGTGCTACTAAATTGGTATTACAACATAAGCATAGAACAACGGATTCTTATAAGAGAAACTTTTATTCATTTCTTAAAAACAATGTTTATATTATTTAATTAGTGCGGAAAATGGCCCATTATAAAAGGTGGTCCCAATACATAAATCAGTCGTCTCATGACCATGCCATGCCTTTGCCTTGCGCCTCCAAAGATAAGCTATCACTTCAAAACACGAAGATACATGCTAAAAGGTCGACTTCTGTTGGTGAGTTCATAGAGTTATTCAAAAGGAACTTGAAGACTTGTTTCAAATTTGATTTTGTTGATCATTATGTCTTGCATAATGTCATAAAGTTTATGATTTCAATTCATAAAGGATTTCATAAAAGAGATTTCATTAGTGGGCCATAAGTTGGGTATATGTACATTACAACGAATATAATGTCATATATTGAATGTATTACGCTAGCACTAAGTTCATGCAACCGAAACTACGATAGTTCTTGTATGCACAAAGAAGTCATACAAATAAAGAGCCCATGGCGAGTGTTTATCCCAATACACTCGGTCCCGACATGCTATATGTTTCGCCTTGACCCAAGCGTGGTCAACCGAACAGAGGAGTACCCTCAATAGATCTATTTATAACATTCGCGCTTCCCAGCCGGAATTGACGGTTCATGAAGAGGGCAATTTGGGATCTAAGGACTTAGGCTAAGCTGCGTAATATTCTAGGTCAAACATTTTGGTATGCTCTATAAAACATCTATGTATGATGAAAAATTTAAGCATGTAAAAGCATAGTATGCATGGAATGCACAAGTAAAATGATTTAAGTAAAATGAGCATGTATCTTCCCCCAAAACAAGTATAAAGCAGTTAAAAGTATGGGCTATGAAACTCACCTTGGAATGTGCAATATGAAGTCTAAAGAGAATTAAATCAAGGAGTGATAGTGCACGGCTCCGACACCCAACCTAATTAATACGGCATATTTAGTCTTTACTCATGTTTAAGACTCGATAAAGTTTAACTAACTTTATAAATTTTAAATGTTCTTGTTGTTGTTGTCGTCGTTTGTGTGACATCATTTATCTTAAAACAGTTTACAAGGATTTGGATGGTTCTCGGCTTATGAGGGATGACATGGAAAGAAGTCTTGGAGAAGAAATTACGACTTTGGTTTAAAGATGACCAAATGGAAATTCTTGGAAGGGTACACGCAGAAAAGATATCAAGGGTGAACAAGACTTTGGTTTGATGATACCGAATGACGATGTACGAAGATTGAGTACACATGTTAAAAGACTTATCGTCTTCAGTGAATACCATGAACAAAGGTTATATACTAAGTGTACGTATATATTTACTTTTATGCTGCTATTAATTTCTAAAATAGATGTCTTTAACAACAATCTAAATATGGCTGATCACTTGTTCATTTGTAACTAGTAGACCAATGAGGTTTTAAAATAACATTTCCTGTGTCAATTTGTTTAAAATAAGTGTATTTATTTTACGAGAATGTTTAAGCATACTTAAATCTATTCAAGCTTGTACTTAGAAAATATGACGTAAGTGTCAATCATCACAATCGATATTGAAAATATATAACTTATTTGTAGAAAATTTGGCGTGACCTGGGTACATAGTCTTATTTGTCTGTGGACAATGTCGTAATTTTAGTAATAACGTTTATAAAGTTTTGTGTTTCGATGTATAAATTTATGTCTATAAGTTAGGGGTGTAAATGGATTTCCTTATCAAAATACTTCTTTTAAATATTATGTTTATAGTAAGACGTTGTCGGTGTAAATGAAAAGGATATATATTTAGAACATTAAGTATAAATGTATAAAAATATTTATGTCTTAACTTATTAGAAAGATACAATGTAGGTTCTACTAAATACATTTCAAAGAATATGTTTTGGAAAGTTATGTATATATAACCCAACTTATATATTGTAGAATTATAATATAAAATTTTCAATAAAAAGCATGCCGCGTTTGTAAAAATAGTTGACATGTTTATATTTAATCTGTCATGACCCTAATGTATATTTATATATTTATATCTCGTATAGTTCAAACATGTGTTTAGGTTGAGGTAAGTAAAAGTGACTTGGTTTAATTAGTTTGTTTCAAGTAGTAAATATGTGACGTATAAGTGATATGGATAAGTGAGTTGTGTTGAGTTGAGCCGTGACGAATATGACTTACGATCCACTTGAGTCGATGCCGTAAACTGGTGAACTCGGGAAGGAACTCAACGCCCTGGTGGGCTGCAATATGTCAAACGAACCCCCTTACTGGACATAGATGGGCTTCACGGCCCAAATGACTATCAGACACGTCCTTTAAGATATGGGCTTTGAGCCCAAAAGCTCTTAGTAACAACTTTAGGCCTGGGAAAGATTTCTTTCTTTTTGACACAGTTTGAGGGAAAGTAAACTCAAATGTAGTTTTACACTAAGATAACGAGCAAATTATCGAGACCGTTGTGAATCTCCTTCGAGACCCATTGCTAGACGATATGGAGGCCACCTTAGTGGTGTCTTGTAAACACTATAGACACAAGGGTTTTAGCCTTGTGGTTAGCACAGGTTGGGTGCTACCCAACATGATTTTGTGACGCGGCGAGTTAAGCCACGAAAGGCTACCAAGTTTGGATTCGGACCTATTGTCCTTTGACAGTCCACAGAGACACTCTCTCGACTATTTGTATTCGGCTAAGATTTGAACTTTCGACATACGGCTGGTCCCGAACGGGCTGTGGCCCTACGTACTCAAAATGAAATGGAAAAACTAAACAAGAGGATTTACAAAGAGTCAAAAGGATTAGATTCATAACCACTTGTATAGTTCTCGAGATGCAATGGAAATATATGTATATATATTTTTAAGGGTCACGACTATGTGATGATTTATGGCTATCGGGTACAACCCGACTAGAGTTTAAGGTCTCGACACAGTCCTGCTCTTGCGAGTTTAGTGACTGTACGAGGCAAAGAAACAAAACAGCCAACACGCTAGTTTCTGAGGAACAAGGAATTTAGCCGAAAGAAAAATGATAATCAAACTAACAAGCCTTAACTTATGTTTTTACCACACCATACTAACAAATTGTGACTTATCTCATTTTTCCAAAATCATGTTTGTTTTCTTTTGGGTTTTTCGTCAACAACAATATGTATGTCATTTAATCAAATTAACATCAATATTTTCCAACATCTCTTTTATTTAATAATATACGGTATGATCAAGAACTATAACTCGAATTGGACAAGAAATATTACAACTCAATAGATTCAAAGAAAAGATGACAATAGTAATGTTCTTACATTAGATTTTTGTGGGTCGAATTAGGTGAACACCGAACCCTAAACGCTTGACTTGGGAAGACCGGGATTGAATTGGAGCAATTAACTCTTGAGGTAGCTTCCTTACGCATCCGAGAACAAAACCCCTCAATCAATTTCAAGAAACCCCTTGATTTCAAGAAACCCTAATTATCAAGAACCTAATTTGGATTTTATTTTGAGGAATGGATGGAGACTTGTTGAAGAACCACCCTTTTATAGATGTACAAAGTGATAGTCTTGAATCCACTTTCTCTTCTTGATTTAAGCGTGGCACTCTACTTGGCTACCATCTCCTTTCACACCGAGCTAGTGTCCCTTTAGGGTAGGTTATGTGGTGAAATATGTGGTGATGGATCATGGTGTTGAAGAGGAAGGGAGCAAGTCTCTTTCGGTTCTGGTTTTGGAAGAAGCGAAAAAAGAAAGGAGAAGAAGAGCGTTAGGCTAAGGATATAAATGGGGTAGTATTATCTATTTTGTCTTTCTTTTATCTTGTATAAGCGTACCCGTGTTTTGTTGAATCTTCGAGTAAGCGTACCTTCCGGTACGAAAGATATAGAAATTATATTTTGGAAACGATTTCTTAACCGTAATATTATGACATTCTTATTATGTAGAAATTTGATTATAATTGTTTCGCCGTTATTAATTTGGTGTCGGTATGCGTGCGATGCGTGACTTTCTAAACTCACGAGATAACTTCTCATTTTCTTTCGTAAATTATTAGTGATTGATAAAATGTATTTTCTCTTATCTCGATATTTATTTTTAGTTTTGTTTGCTCTTTACTTTTGTAGTGTGCGAAATAAGCGATGGATTAAGCTTATGTATGCTTAAATTTTAACTTGGAAAATAATAAATTTCACAGATACTTTGTGGGCAAGTATTGTAAGTGCGGTGTCTTATTTCTAAAGGGCGAAATGACCTCTCGTTTTATATTTTAGATATTGGCATTTTGTCGGAAAATAATTGATTTGAATTTTCTGACGCGATAAATATTATTAAAATAATCCGAAATTTTACGGGTTGTTATAATAAGTAACGGTAAAGTGGCTTCTTGAGCGAAGAATGAGCATACAACTTCATCAGAATGGATGGTGTTTGGTGGTGATGAGGTGGGGGTAGTCATGGTTGTGTAGATATGTTGTTTATCACTAACAATACTTTGAGCGGGATAAGCGGTACTTTTAGTGGAAATCTTGCTTCTATTTCGAGAAGACAAAAGCAATCTTGTGAGATTTTGAGCTTGTTTGGCCATTCTTCTCATGCTCATACACCTTTAAGTGGTTGTAAAGATCATTAAAATCCATAGTGTCCAAACCGGGTTGTCCTTTGATCATAGTAGCAATCACATGCCATACGGATGGCAAACTTCTTAAGAACTTGAGGTTTGCATCTTCATGAGATACTTATGCTTTGTATAACTCCAACATACTAAGGAGATTTTGGAATCATCATAAGCGACATCAAGACCTTCTCTTTCACCAACGGTGAATGTTTCAAGCTGTTGCTTCAATGATTTCTATGCATCTTTTGGAAGCATCATTACCTCCAATCTTGTCTTGAGAGCAACCCATAGTTGTTTTGCATCCTTAGCATCATGGAACTTGAGTAGGTGGCCATCGGGAATATCGATGACGAGTATGTTGAGAGCCTTTTCTTGATTTCTTCTGATGGCTGGCGGCGGGATGCCTTAGGTGGTTTAGGTTGTCCGGGGAACTTCTCTGGGATCTTGATAACTTCATTACCATTGACAATTACATTCCACGATTGCATGGTGCGTAATAGCAATGTATAGCCTCATCTTCATGCTCCGAGATCATACTCTCCTTCTCGATGATAGGAATTATGAGTGAGGTGATGGATGGGGTGATGCGACTTGATCGACATCTTTAGGGTTTGTTGTTAAATCGGTTTTAAGGGTTTCTTCTTAATCGAGTTTCCACACAAGCTCGATACCACTTGTTGGATCGGTATACTCGACCAAACTAACTATGTAGCTGTAAGGGCTTAGCAACCTCGGATAAAGCCTAAGTTACTAACAATGAAACACGAATTTACTCTATTAAGTATCGAAACTACTTCAATAAAGCTAAGAAGAATAACTTTAACTTCAACGACTTTATTAATACTTTGAACCTGCTTGATACACAGATTCACTAACAACCCTAACAACTCTAATATCGAACTTGATAAACTCTAATATTCTCTAATGTTATGTTGTATCTCTAAAAGTCGTATTCTAAGAACATGTTCTAATGCCAATCTAGGGGTCCTTTTATAGGCATAAGGAATACCCTAGTCGGTTTACAATTATAATCCTTGTACGACAAGTAATCTAAACTAAGAATATTCTAGAATAACAAAGCTTTTCATAAACGATATAGCAGTTCTTTAGCTTTGCAGTACTTTGATGTTGAGCAGTACTTTGACTTATACTTAGCAGTACTTTGACTTTCTTCAGCACTTTGACTTTCTTCAGTACTTTGTCTTTTTATATCCCAACAATAAAGTAGATGAAACATTGTCTAGCTAATTAGCATAACATAATTGACGTATGGTGAGGCCATCATTCTTTAACGTACATCGTTCCAAATTTGAAAGTATTTTGCGTACAATGATAATTGTCAAAGTTCATTGCGTACATCGTCTGTTTTAAAAAACTATGTTACATATCTTTAGCTTTCACCCTAAAAAAAATAAAAAAAGGTTTTGCTAGCATATGCTCATCAAACACGTATTAACGTGTTAACAAAAGAAATATTTTAGGTCATTCAAATATAACAATTTGTCATTTTATTTTTATTTTTTTTTAACAGCAGAATTATATAAAACAAGTTAGAAAACAAACTATTAACTTATACAAAGGAATGCAACATTGGTTTTGAAGCCACAATGTCCATAGGTAGTTATGTCTTTAGCTTTGCAGTACTTTGATGTTGAGCAGTACTTTGACTTATACTTAGCAGTACTTTGACTTTCTTCAGCACTTTGACTTTCTTCAGTACTTTGTCTTTTTATATCCCAACAATAAAGTAGATGAAACATTGTCTAGCTAATTAGCATAACATAATTGACGTATGGTGAGGCCATCATTCTTTAACGTACATCGTTCCAAATTTGAAAGTATTTTGCGTCAATGATAATTGTCAAAGTTCATTCGTATCATCGTCTGCTTTAAAAAACTATGTTACATATCTTTAGCTTTCACCCTAAAAAAAATAAAAAAAGGTTTTGCTAGCATATGCTCATCAAACACGTATTAACGTGTTAACAAAAGAAATATTTTAGGTCATTCAAATATAACAATTTGTCATTTTATTTTTATTTTTTTTTAACAGCAGAATTATATAAAACAAGTTAGAAAACAAACTATTAACTTATACAAAGGAATGCAACATTGGTTTTGAAGCCACAATGTCCATAGGTAGTTATGTTTTTTACATCTACTCGAAAACCATTAAAAAGAATTTGTCCATTTATTTAATGTGTATGGAATGCATTTTTTTGTTAAATAAGAAAGTTTATGTTTATTAATTAAACGTTAATTTGTGTTCAGTGAACACTTGTTAGCAAAACTTAATAGAAATGTAATTTTAGTCCAACTTAAAATATATAAAAATGTAATTTTGGTCGGTTTACTACTTTTTGTTTCAACTCTTATCCAAAATAGACAAACATATTCTCGATTTCTCTCTTTACACCGTAGCAAATGCTAAGAGACATATGGTTACGCTAGACGAGTATCCGTGCATATCAACAAGATTTTATAACGGCATATGGTTTTAGTGATAAAAAAAAGTTTATGGGGTTATAAACGAAGATTAATAAAAGTTTGAGGATTTGGGGATTAAACAAAATGTTTTGAAACCCGATTCGACCCGGGTGGTTCAACCGGTTGAATTGTTCCGGACGAAAAACGGATCAATTATAACCGGGTCAACCCGACGGGTTTGGTTGAAAAAATGTGTCAAATAAAACCGGGTCAACATGTTGGGTTTGAAATGTTCCGGGTCAACCCGGTTTTTTATGTGTATTAATAATTTTGTTTTGAAAGTCGAACATTTTTTCAACTTTTTACTTTTATAATAATAAGGTTCGGTTCGTAATATACTTATAGATAGAAGAGTTAATTACATAAATCGTCCTTGTGGTTTGGTAAAAGTTACGGATCTTGTCCCTATGGTTTTTTTAGCGCGTTTCGTCCATGTGGTTTACAAATCTTATGGATCTTGTCCCTGATCTGACCCGGTCTCAAAAAAGGACCTCCCTTGAAAATACTTCCTAACGTGAGGACTAACATTGTGTTTTGGTTTTAACGATCGTTATACAAACCACATGGACGATTTATGTAATTTACTCTTTAAAAAAAACTTTTTCTTTTTAATTTTATTATTTAAATTTTTTTAAATTTTATTACGATTAAATTTTTTAATAAAAAAAACCTTTTTTTTAATTTAATTTTAATTTTATTATAATAAATTAAAAAAAACCAAATTTTAATTTTATTATAATGAATTAAAAATATATTTTTAATTTTAGAAAAATCAAAAAATTTATAATAAAACTAAAAAAAATTAATTTTAATTTTATTATAATATTTTTTTTAAACTGTTTTTTCTTTTAAAAAAATTAATTTTATTAAAAAAATTAAAATAAAATTAAAAAAACAAAAAAAAAACTTTTTTTAATTTAATTATAAAACGGATGAAGGCGTATAAAAAAAATTTATACGGTTTTGTCCGTTTTATACGTTTCATTTGTTTTTATACGGTTTCGTTCGTTTTTGTATGAAAATGTATGAAAAAATGTATGAAAAGAACGTAAAAAATGTATGAAAACGTAAAAAAACGAACGAAACCGTATAAAACGGACGAAACCGTATAAAACGAACGAAACCGTATAAAAACGTTTTCAATAAAAATAATAAAATTAATTTTTTTAAAGAAAAAACAGTTTTTATAAAAAATATTATAATAAAATTAATATTTATTTTTATAGTTTTATTATAATTTTTTTGATTTTTTTTAAAATTAAAAAAAAATTAAAAATAGTTTTTTAATTCATTATAATAAAATTAAAATTTGTTTTTTTTAATTTATTATAATAAAATTAAAATTAAATTTAAAAAAAAAGTTTTTTTTTATTAAAAAATTTAATCGTAATAAAATTAAAAAAATTTTGAATAATAAAATTAAAAAGAAAAAACTTTTTTTTTAAAGAGTAAATTACATAAATCGTCTTTGTGGTTTGTATAACGATCGTTAAAATCAAAATACAATTTTAGCCCTCACGTTAGGAAGTATTTTCAAGGGAGGTATTTTTTTGGGACCGGGAGAGATCAGAGACAAGATCCGTAAGATTTGTAAATCACAGGGACGAAACCCGCTAAAAAAAACAATAGAGAAAAGATCCGTAACTTTTACCAAACCACAAGGACGATTTATGTAATTAACTCTAGATAGAATGTAAGAACCGACTAAGATAATAAGCCTATTATAAAAAGCCCATGTTGTGTATAATACCCTCCAAAAGTAAAATAGGTCTTAGTATATTCCCGCAAACAAATCTAAATCAATCGATCGATCAAAAGCCAGTGAGTATTTTACTAGTTTTTATATGTGTTGAGTTATGAATATTTTGCTGTTTTTAGGTAGACATAGATTTATTTGCTTGATACCAAATCTATCTAGTGTTTTATTTATTATATGAAATAATTATTAGTTTGGTTTTTAGGCATTTAGGATTTAAAAAAAACTTATAGTGTAGTTTGCCCCTTAACGAACCGATTTGTAGTCTAGTTTCTGAAAATCATCAAAGTTTGCACCCGGACCATTACTTTCTGGAACTATGCCATTGTTTTCTAATAGCGAGTTGAGGCACTGAGGTTATCACATTGTGACACTTGATGCGTAACCATTACAATAAGCATAGCTCTTTATTGGCTTTATTTGCGCCTTTGATAATCTGGCTCCTCACCATTGTGAATCCAAGATAAGAATTTGACCCTTAGCTAAGCATCTTAGAGTCTCATCTTTGTTGCTGTTGTTTTAAGAGCTATTTAAGTATGCACCTCACCTACATGAGGTGTGCGCTTCGGCTTTTTGACCCTTAGTGCAATGGAGCGCTCTACGTTTTTCAAAACCCAGGTTTTTTATGAACTCCTCCTAGGATTTTGATGATGATGATTTTTTCAATAACAAGTTGTACATGTGTTATAAATATGTTTCTGCTTAGATTGACAAGAGATTTATCTGATGTTTCTTTCAATTCTTGCAGATACGACCAATCAATGGATCCTATTTCTCGAAACGTGAACAAGAATGCGGAGAATCGCCTTTCTGATTTAACCAATCTTGGGGGTGAATCGGGTGATGGTATGATTTGCTTCTTTCTGTTCAATATTTCTATTTTTTTGTATATATCAATAATTTTAATCTTTTCTTTTGTTTCACAGGCTCGGTGCCTCTAAAACCAAAGAGTCCCCGTGCCTCTAAAACCAAAGAGGCTCCATGCCTCTTTGGTTAGTTTGTACCCCATCTTAATGTATTTGCATGTTTTCAAGTCTTAAATATAGCCCTAAGGGCCATGTTTAGCAAAATCTATCACTTTATCAATTCTTATGTTTGAAATTGTACATGCAGATTTCAACCAAATCCGAAATTTGTCACTGGAAGACCATAATCAAAAGCTTAATCGTGGAACAGACGGTACTTATTCAATATCTTACTGTTATTATGAGCTATATATAGAGTTAATATCTCAATGATTATTTTTAACATTAATGTTTTGTATGTACAGAGTTAAAGAAGCAATTCAAAAGAAGTCTTGGGGGTGATGGTATGATTTTGCTTCTTTCTATCAATATTTGTATTTTTTTTATATTATCAATAATGTTAATCTTTTGTTTTGTTTCACAGACTTCGTGCCTCAAAAACCAGGGAAGCTGCCGAAAGCATCATGCTGCGCAGGACCAATTAGCCAGCCGCATCACAGTGGTGTGATTTTGCTTCTTTCTATCAATATTTGTATTTTTGCTTCTTTCTATCAATATTTGTATTTTTTTTACATATTATCAATAATGTTAATCTTTTGTTTTGTTTCACAGACTTCGTGCCTCAAAAACCAGGGAAGCTGCCGAAAGCATCATGCTGCGCAGGACCAATTAGCCAGCCGCATCACAGTGGTGTGATTTTGCTTCTTTCTATCAATATTTGTATTTTTGCTTCTTTCTATCAATATTTGTATTTTTTTTATATTATCAATAATGTTAATCTTTTGTTTTGTTTCACAGACTTCGTGCCTCAAAAACCAGGGAAGCTGCCGAAAGCATCATGCTGCGCAGGACCAATTAGCCAGCCTCATCACAGTGGTGTTGTTAACTTTTGGACTATTCCCCACCAAAAGGTGCGTGTTTCTTTTAATAATCAGTTAATATATGTAATTATGTATGTACATGTTATTCGCCCACAAAAAACTAATCTGAATTTTATGTTGTATATATAGCTTTATTCGGCGGCTGAGGATCCGACTCGCAAGAAATACTCTCCCGTGAACCCAGGTCGAGGTCCAAGGATCCCCTAGCAATGTGCAAGGATGATGCCAACTCTAACTAGTCTACCTTTCTCAGTGAGCGAAACGTTTGTGTGTTGCTTCTAAAAACATTGATTCCTGTTTGCTGTTGTGTTGTGCGGTGAAACTGTTGTCTCTTTAGTGATAAAATTAACCTTGTATTTCTTGATGTACGTGTTGGTTACCAGTAAGAGGAGCGCAGACGTTTTGCTTGTTTGTTTTTTTCTTTTGAGTAAGATTCGATTAAACATATAACATCTTACTCGATGAAGAGGTGGGGCGTGTCTCATCGCCTCTTACTCGTTTTGTAAACTTTATATAATATATTTGATTGTTTATTAACTATGTTATATTTATGATAAAAGTCTTGTTTCATATTTACATAAGTTACTTATTATCGCATTGCGTTGGTTTAATAAACAAATTGAAAAAGCGAGACTTAAAATCATTCGGACAATTATACAAAAACAAACAACATTATTTCGTTCAGATTTAGACTTTCTAGCCACCTCTTACCAGTAAGATGTATTAGTCAGATTCAGATCTAAAACATCTTAATGAAACAAACACACCCTTAGTTTTGTTTCTGGTCTCCCACAACTGTAATGCTATGAAAACATCACAATGTGTGTGTGTCTGTTAGAAGTTAAATGAGGTGTTATGTTTTAGGAATTTATTTTGTCGTTTTTGGTTTTTTTTTAAAGCGATTCAGTATATATTTCGTTCGCTTGTGCTTAGTTTAGCCGCCCGTTTGGCCCATGCTGCGTCTTGCCCGCCCGCCTGCTTTGCCACCTCTAGCTAATGGTTTTCCTGTGTTTGCTAGCCACTTGATCAAAAGATTCAGCACTAAAAAACTGAATCGGTCAAAGGCATTGTTGTTTGCTACTCTTTTATGGTTCTTTCTCTTTATCACTTAAAGATTTTGGTTTTTATACTTTTTAGCTAAACAATATTTACCCAAAATTTGTAGACTTACGCAAGACTTGTACATACTTGAACGAAGTTGTCTACTTATGCAATATTAAAAAGAATTACACACCCAACTTGTATAGCCAATGTGGGACTACAACCAATTCATTTTTCCAAAATCATCAAAAGGCATACTATTTCGATAGTTGAACGATTACAAGGGTTAATATGTCGGAAACACCGTTATCAACAACCTTTTCAATTTACTTTATAGCTATAGAAATTACGTATCTTTGTTCTGATTTGATAGTAGTGAACCATGCTATATATTTTAGTATCATAACCAATTTGCATAGCAGAAACTTTAAATTTAGTGTTTACCAAACATCTCATAAAAGTGCTTGATCAAACAAAAATTGTAAACTCAAATAATCTAAATTATATATGGGAAAAGTGAATATGGGGCTGTCTCACATCTAAGCTTACATGCGAAACCATAAAAAATCATTAAAAAATACGTCATTTTGGTTAATATTTTTTCAAAATTTGAGTAGTGTAACTAATATATGCACAGTCAAACGCATTTTAATGGTGAATTAAATCAAACCATTGTTGAATCTATAGCTAATTTGTTAGTTAATGAAATTACCTAACAATATTATGTAGAAAATGCATGTATCAACGTGAACTCAACTTAAGTGATGTTGTGATGAAATCAATAGAAAACATTAATATTGTGAAGGACATGATACAAATGAGGTAGATTTGATGTTTTTCTTGTTAAACCGACGTAATTTTTTATGGTTTCGCATGTAGTTTATATGTGAGGCAGTTTATTTTTATGGTTTCGCATGAAGCATATATATATATATATATATATATATATATATATATATAGGCTCGGTTCCATTGAGAAGGTTTTTATTTTGAGAAGATTGAGAAATCTTTGTTTGAACAAACTGATTCATGTTTTTGATTTGATTCACAAGTAAACATCATTTTATGGTGAATCGAATCTATAAATCACAAATTTGATTAACAAATCATTGTAAAAATCGAGTTATGATGATGATTCATTAAATTTGTACAGATGATTCAGTATTCTACATATATCACAAAATCGAGAGATTTTTAACATTGATTCAAAAAAAATTTATACATTTTGAATTTTAATCATATTAAAATGAGTTTTACGTTTGAAAAACATGAATCAAAGTTACCAATCTATCGTTTTTGAAAACCTTCTCAATCTTCTCAAAATAAAAACATTCTCAATCGATCCGGATTCTATATATATATATATATATATAGGATAGGAAGGATAAGTGTTTAAATGTGTCAAAGTTACTTGTTTCTTAAGTTGTGTATCAAAAATTAATCCTCTAAACAATGCAAACAACTTGCTAATCATACTATTATATACATATTTTATCATTTGTTTAGAGATATTTACATAAATCGTCCTTGTGGCTAGGAACAAATTGCAAAGACAGTCCTTAAATTTATTTGCATAAATCGTCCTTGTGGTTAGCCGTGACCATTCGGTCTCGACTTTCTTTCCACGCCCAACGCAACAACAACAACACAATTTCAATCTCCAAAGTATTGCCGAGACCATAAGGGTCTCGACTATGTTACCCCGACAACAACCAAACCGAACACCCTTTCGAGGGTTTTCCACTCGACAACCATCAATACCAACCCATTTTCACCATCAAAATTACCAAGTCAACTCCACCAATCTAGGGTTTCATCCAACCCGAAACCAACAAGAATAATAACAAGAAAATTAAAACATCAAAACCATGTTGACAAGCGTACCAAACAAGTCCTCACCGTGAGCCTAAGCTCTCGGCTCGGTGACAACACACGAGACCCAAAGCGGATACCAACAAGTTTATACCACATTTTAATTATCAAGAAATTGTTTCCATGTTTTTATAACCAAACGACATAAAAGCGAGTCAACTCGTGACTCGACCACGAGTTACCAAGAATCGAGCTAAAACTCGTGGGCTTTAACCTACCTTCGTTTTCTACATAAAAGAGCGGCGGTTGGCGTTATGATGGCGGTGTGGTGGCGCGTGAATGAACGACGAGAGGTGGGGGAGGGTTTTAGGTCGCGTGGAGTAGTAGATCGTAAAGAGGGGAGTGTGGGGAGTCTTTTGAGGTGGGTGGTGTAGGGTGGAGACCGGCGGTGTGGTGGTGGTGGTGGGTTTTGGTGGCCGGCGGCTAGGGTATCCAAAGGAGAGAGAGAAAATGGTGAGGGTGAGGTGTGTATATGTGTTTTTGTGTGTGTGAGGGTGGTGATATACCACATGGACGATGTTGCAATTAGGTCCTAGCCACAAGGACGATTTATGTAAATATCTTTAAACAAATGTTAAATTATGTATACAATGGTATGATTAGTAAATTCGTTACATTGTTTAGGAGGATTAATTTTTTGATACACAACTTAGTAAAACAGGGTAACTTTGATACATTTAGAAACACTTATCCCATAGGATAAAGATCAAATAAAAAGACAAATATCCGTAAAAAGATAAAAAGATTTTTTTCAAAAAGTTCTCGAAAAATTCCCAAAAATCCCACAAGATGCGGTATGATGGTGCGTGAAAAAGTTGTGAAAACTTTTTCTAAAAGTGGATATTTTTAGGAAAAAATTTATGAAAAAATCGTTTCGCATTAAATCGTTTTTGTGCATCAAAATTGGTTTTGCACCCAACTTTTTGACTTTTTCATCAAAATAACATTCGCATCTAACTAAAACAAGTTAAAAATTTTGTGCATCAAAATTTTTTTGTGCATCAAAATTCGTTTTTTGTGCATTAAAAAAAACGTATCAAAACTCAAAATTATAAAAAATGTTTTCACAAAAGTTTTATACACCAACATACCTGATCTTGTGGGATTTTTATAGAATTTTTGGTGAATTTTAAAAAAAAAAATTATTCTTTTTTACGGATATTTGACTTTTTATTTTAACTTTACCCTATATATATATATAGGGAAGGGATCGGGTGCGTTTCAAATTTTAAGTACGGATGAATGTCAGCCGCACGATCAAGCATCCATCTGGTCTACGTTAAAAAAAACGCGGTGGCATTTTCGTAATTAATTTATATTATTATAATATCAGTGTAGATCTGAATAACAAAACATACTAAAACATAACCTAAAAAAAAAAAAAAAAAAAATGATTTCATCAAGTTTAAGATTTGCAGAATTAAACGAGTTTAAGATTTGCGAATTAAACGAAGGTAATTTTCTTAATTTGAATTTAAGAATTTTTTATGATATTTAGTCGATATTAAGAATATCGATGATAGGTAATCGATATTAAGAATATTGCTATTCGATATAATTCAAACCGAAGATAGCTATTCGATATTAACATAATTAATTTTTTCTTAAGATACTTATTCTAATATTAATTGTAGCTGTGATATTAAGATATTTTCATTCTTTTAGGGTATGTTCAAGAAAACTAACAGAATAATTTGTAAAGTGTAGTTTGTAAACTACAAAAACATTAACATGAGCTACAAGATGTATTTTTTCAATAAAAGTGTTTGGTAAATTAATTGTTAAATATAATTATAAGATGTAAAATGACATAAAAGTACAAATCTATAATTGTAAATAAATGTTTGGAGGGTATATTAGTAATTTAAAATTTTAACAGCTTCAAGACATTTAAAAACTTCATGAATCAACTTTTCATTTTGAAACTATTTGTTTGAAATAAAACAGAAGTTAACGATTCAAACGTTTACTTGGTTTATATGAGACTAGAAGGTACCCCATGAATGCGCATGTGGTCCATGACTATTTATAATGAACAAATGTTTTGAGGTGGTGATGTGATGAGATGGTGGTGGTGGTGGCGATAAATATAGTTATATGTGTTTAACTACCGTTTAGTGAATTCGTTTCACAACACTCGAATGTATATGTGTTAGTTGTAAGTGTTTGTTTGGGTTCACCGTAACTTTCACGCGACATCATTATTCCGCGTATAAAAATACCTCGCAATCTCTTACGCGTTAAACACTCTCCCAAAAGTATATGATTTTGACGAATCAAGATTATATTGATTGGAATAAATGAAATAAAGGTTAAAGTTGTAAAATTTGAATTAAAATAAAATAAACCCAATAAAAATATAAAAACTAAAACTCATAAAAATATATTAAAATGGATGTTGAATTAAAGCGATAAAATTTTAGAAAATATGGTGAAATTAGATTATAATATAAATAAGTAGATAAAAGATATTTTAATTTGAAAATAAAGATGAATTTTAGTTGAGAAGTAATAGCATGTCGTTTTATAATTGGAGCTCTTATCTTAATTTTTGGTGGTTAGGAGTTAGGCTTGAGTTTGTTAAAAGTTAGAGCTTGGAGTTTGTTAAGAAGTGACACGTGTAAATCTCATGATTGGAGCTCCTTATCTTAATTTTTCATGCATTATAATATATCTTTCCATAATAAGCAAGTAAAAAAGTCTGAATTTTTAAGTCTTCTAATTTTAGAAGGCCTAAATGCATTATAAAGTAGTACTATAGATTATTTTGTAACAAAAAGCCAACATTTCTTCCAAAAAGTCCCTGCCAAACATGCCCCAAGTATATAGATGAGACCTCTAGAAAAAGTCATTATTCAACAGTTACCATTCTTATCTTCCTATCTATTTCTTAATCATTCATCATTCAAAAAGTAAATAAATAAATAAAAGTTAATCTTTTAAGACAGAATTGAATGATTTTTTCAGCTGTGTTTGAACATAATTAATAACTAGCTATGTTGATTCTGTTTTTTTTTAAGTATCAATGGTTCATACAACATGGCATCCTCACTCGTTAAATCTATGGTTATTGCCAATAAACAATTTATTGTTTTCTGCAACTAGTCTAAGTTTACACATTTGGGTGTATTCATTGTTCCAAAAATGTTGCACTTTATCATAATAGCAAAAGTTAAATATAGATCTCAAATTTACCACAGATCCAATGAACCAATCATAGTCATTCATTTTTTTAATAAAAAAATTAAAATAAACTTTCACCTTTTTTTAAAACTTAAATATCTCGCAAACCGTTAATCGTTACATGAAAAATCATCTTATCGCGACGAATTAAATTATCTTTTCATAGATACTTGACTTCATATATTTTAACGATTTTTTTCAAAATTTGGCCAGAAAAATCATACTCCTCCGTCTCGATATAATTGTCCATATTTTCAGTTTGAGATGTCTCAAAAAGATTGTCCACTTTCTATTTTTAGAAAAAAACTAGAGAATATATTAGAGGAATATTCTATTTGAGTGGTTGAGATTTATAGTGACCCCATTTTAATTAAACTTGGTGATTTCACTCTCATGGCAATAATTTTGAGACGGAGGGAGTATATGATTTGTGAAAATCATACGGAGTATGTGATTAGATTTTTACAAATCACATGAATTTTTGCAAATCATATGTGATTTGTAAAAATCAGATGTGATTTGTAAAAATCATATGTGATTTGAAAAAATCACATGTGATTTGATTTTTACAAATCACATGTGATTTTTGAAAATCATATATGATTTTTCAGGCGAATTTTGAAAAAAAAAAAGTTTGTAAAACATGAAATGCGATATCTATGAAAACAGTTAATTCGTCGCAATCGCGTATTTTTGTAGTTTGAAGATTTACCTTTTACAAGATATGTTGTTTTTAAAAAAAATGTGAAAATAGTCTTTTTATTAATTTTGATAAAAAATAAATGGCTAAGATTAATTTATTGGATCTATGGCAAATATACCAAATTACCAGAATAATGTTATTTGTAAAACAAAATTGTCAAATCTTTAACTAAAAAGAGTGAAATGCAATTTACACAAATTAGTGCGACAGATTTTTGAAGTATATTTTAGAAATACAATCTAGACCGGAATAGCTTAACTTCCATACAATTCTCAATGTCGTCGCCCTAGAGCTCTAACAAAATTCTAGAACGAAAGGAAACATAAAAAAGATCATACCATTTGCGGTAATACATGCAATGTTGATGGAAAACTACACCTTGATTTTCTTGTTTCCTCCATTTGATTTGTGAGACTTTCGTTTCTTGGAAGAACGCTTCTTTAAACCATCTTCCTGTTCTTGCCCTTTAGCCACAACCTCCATAGAATCCACCAAAGACTCGTCTTTTGGGTCTTCTACAACACCCGTTTCTGGTTCAATAATCGACATTCCATTAAGGGTGTAATCCAGCAAGAATGTACTTCTTTCGAATCTGTCTATTCTGGTGTAATGCCTCTGGGAATATGGGATGAGCCCTTCAAGAAGTTCCCCGACTCCTTTCATCTTTTAAAAAAAAAAAAAAAAAAAAAAAACATAAAATATGTCAACTTTGGTTCAAATGAATCTTGGCTTACATACACAGAATCACGTTATTCTTTTGTTATTAGTAAATACCTCGACAATCTCTGTTGGCGGAATGAGAGTGAAAACTTGAAAAAGGATAAACTGAGCAATGTGGCAAAGCTTTGGCTTTGTATTCCATTCTCTGATGTACTCCAATAACTGACGGTATTCTTCTGTGTTGAGAACACCGAGAGCTTTTTGGACCTGGTCTTTGGCATCATCCCTCCTGCAAAGTGCACCAAATAACTCGAATAGCTTGTGGGGCCTACGAAGCTCAAATCCAAGATGAATTGCTTTGGTGTAGTTGGCATCTAATACAGCGTTATCTAACTCTTGCTCTTTTAATACAACTTCCTCCTGCATAGGCAATAAATATTTACATTTTCGAATATGGAGTACTATTTTATCAAGTTGAACTAATTGTCAAACACGGTACCTCTTTCTCGGCTGCCTCCGCTTTATCTGCAGCAGTAGAATCATGCCACAGATTTATTACAGCGTCACTGCCACCAGTTGCCAACATTTCTGTTTTCTTACCAACAGCCAAGGCCCACACCTAGATACAGAATCCCGTTTAGTAAAACTAGACAACTTACACATTATAATTAACTAAATAACAATCTTTAACCTTGTCCTCATGTTGATCATAAGTAGCAACACATTCATTTGTCTTATAAGTCCAGAGCTTTAACAAACCATCAGCACCTAAATAACAGAACAAAAATATTAGGTGTAACCGTGTAACAATCACATATTTATAATGTTGAGATATGATAAAACGCTTCCTTACCACAAGAAACAAACTGAGCACCACGTGTAACAAACTGAACTTTGAATACACTTGATGTGTGTCCTTCAAAGGTTCTTAAACATGACCCATCTGCTATGGCCCAAACCTTTATAGTTTTGTCACCAGATCCCGTTATAACAACCTGATCAACTGGTGAAAATTCCACAGACCATATTCCTCTTTTGTGTCCTCTTAGTACAACACCAGGAGTTAAATCTGGAAGCTTCCATATACACGCTGTTCGATCCTGATTACAAAAAAAGAATTAATAAAAGAGCTTTGTAAACCATTTATGAAAGTATTGATTTAAATGATAAATAATAACCTACCTGAGAACCAGTACAAACAAGACCATCGGTTGGTGCAATTGCTATAGCATTAATATCTTTATCGTGAACTGCTCTGACTGCTTTACTTTTCAAAACAAATGAATCATTCACATCGTCGGGAAGGTCGTCTAAACTCCATACTTTTAGTGTACGATCACTGAAAAAGATAAATTTAATTAATGACAATTAATCATTTACGAAAGACAAACATCTTACATGAATCAGCTTTTAATACCTGCTACCACTAACGAAAAAATTATGTGATTTCTTTGCAAAGGCAACAGCTCCAATGCCTCCTGTGTGTCCTCTTCCAACTCCAACGCAGCTTCGGCTGTTTGCATCCCACAAGCGCACCTGTAGAAAAACAGATTTGAACTTTTAACTTCATTTACAGTAGCTTTTATTTAAAAAAAAAAAAACACATGCCAGTGTAATAAGAAAAAGATAACTCACGGTGTTATCTTTGCTCCCCGTTACAATTAGTGTTCTTCCAGAACTTGTTGTACATGTATCAAGACATAAAACAATATCCGTATGACCCGCCAACACATAAGAACACGACATCGAGGCAAGATCATACACTCGTACCTGAAAGGATACAACATTAGAATACAAAATAAACAATCAAATGTAACATCAATAGATTGTTCAGCTTGCCTGTTCAACACTCGTAGCAACTGCAAGAAATTGTTCTTCAACGCCCAAGAACTTCATGTCAACTATCTCTTCGTTATATCCCACAAGCCTTTTATCAAGTTTTAACTGAAAACTGCCTTCGGTTAATTCGGATGGAGAATAGAAAAGAAACTCCTGATCAGCAGTGACACATAACAGCCCTTGACCGGAGGGTAATATCACAGCAGACGTGAAACCTCTTTTAGCTTCGTCTTCATCATTTTTGCTCACAGTAACATCCGATGACGCTTGTTTATATAGACACACTGCACTGTTGCAACACAAAATTATCAGTATTATATATAAATGAATTGATGGATATTACATTAATATATGTAGATATTTAGTTCCTTACCCAATAGAGTTCCATATCCGTACAATTCCATGTTCACCAACGGACAAAAACTGGAATGCTGACTTGTCACTTATTTTCTTGCCTCGAGTACACGAAGCAAAGGTAGATGTGGAACCAATAACGCATACAGTTTCAATTGCTTCATTTGTAGGTACACCCATTGTGCAACTATAGTCATGAAGGTTCCACAAGTTTATAACCTGAAGTTAGCAGTACATAGTATCAAGATTGTTGGTAGCGATGTGGTACATATGTGATTACATAAAGCAAACTAGCTGAAAAATACCTGATCTCGACCACCACTCAAAAGAGTCCATCCATCTTCTGTTATTGCAATAGAAGTCACTGAAGAACGATGTCTCTCTAAAGTTGCAACACATTGTTTGCTTATAAGATCCCAAACTCGTGCAGTTGTATCATCACTTCCAGAAAAAAGCTGAAAGTACAAAACAATAATAAATCATAAGTCATAACTTATACTAGTACTTTAAAGCAACAAACACTATAGTAAAGAACAATAACTGAGTCGAGTAAACATAGGAGCTTACGAGTAGACGATTGGGATCAGGATGAAATGTTACACAATTCACAACTCCTTGATGACCCTTAAAGAAATGTGTGCAAAAACCACCATCAACGTCCCATACAAGTACTTTCCCATCAGCTCCAGCAGTAGCCAGCAAACCACCAGAAGCATGGCATGCCATACCCATTACTGGACCCGTGTGACCCTGCAAATGGTCCAATAATAGATAAATTGTACGAACACAACAAGTGAGATCAGTTAAACATCAGTAAATAAAAAATGCAAACTTTACCTTCCAGGAACGCAAGCATTTAAGAGTTGAGAGATCCCAGACCCTAATTTGACGACTATGACTAGCCGAGAAGAGAAATTTGTCATCCGGGCTGAGAACGAGAGCCGTAACAGCCTCTGAATCACCTTCAATGGTGGACTTGATAGAAGCATTGGAAGAATCAACTATAGTTATAGTGTCATTGCAAGCACAAGCAATGAACTTTCCATCGGAAGAAACAGTGTAGGGTCCACCCGAGTAAAATTGTTGCAAAGACTGAACACACTTATAGTTCTCTTTATGAGTCGGGAAACTCATACTTTGGCTTTTTGTATCAAACTAAAAGAATATGCTTTCACCTACTTCAAAAACTCGCAGTTCAAATTCCACTGCACCTGTTAACAGAAACACGTCACATTAGCCTTTGTTATTACTTTCAAAGTGCCGAAACATGGAACTTTCAAGGGGGTGTTCGTTCAAGCTTAATTTGGGCTTATAAGCTTATTTGGTTCAGCTTAGCTCACCTAACCCCTTTTTCAGCTTATTTTCCAGCGTAAGAGCTTAACTAACATTTTTAAGTTAATAAGCTCACAAGTCACAAATTAAGCCAGGGAAAATGGGCTTACTCAACATAAGACGACGCAAATACGCTAGCTTATCCACTTGACCTTATGAGCTTATAAAGTTCATAAGCTCAAGTGACTAAGCTCATAAGCCCAAAAATGAAACTTATGAGCTAATCAATTTTTCAAAAAGCTAATAAGCCCATTAAAAAAGAGCTTAAAAAAACAGCCTCTATATAGCTAAACCCTAATAAAAGTAGATAATTCAAGAAAGCCTTTAATTTATGAGGTTAAACCCTAAGTAAAAACCCTTATCACAAAACCCATGAACATAAACATTGATATTCAAATAAATCAATGACCTTTTATTATTAATCTTCCTTAAACCCTAGTGAATAATACCCATAACAAATTTTTCAAAAAAAAAGCCCAACTCAGTAAAATAAGTTACCAGGTTTTGCAAGTAATGAAAAATAGTTAGTTGGTTTGTTACCTGAACGGATATGTGAGAGGTGGTGGTTCTTGCAGGGGTTTAAGCGGCTGGATGTGTGAGGAAGAAAGAAAACCTGCTATGTTGTTGCAGGGGTTTTAAATGGGCCGGGTTTTTTGTTTTGGTTACTAAAACTCTTTTGGGCCAGACTTTATTTGCATACAAGTGTTTGTAGAGTCATATACGAATGGCCTGGGTGTTTGTCGGTTCGGTTATCGAGTTGTTCAATTTATACGGTTCGGATACTTTGGTTAAATTTTCTTTTTAAATAAAACTGAAAACTAAATTGAACAGAATTCAAATTGAATTCAACCGAACCAAAAACTGAATTTGAATTTGGTTCGATTTTCGGGTTGAACTGGATAACTCAAATTACATACAAACAGAAATTCATTCAAGTATATAGATTTTTAGTAATAAGAAAAAAATTCAAGCTTAAAAAATGTAATATTTATAAGACTAAAATACACCGTTGGTCCCTAAACTTGTCAATCCGCTTCGCGTTGAGACAAAACTGGGCGTTATCATCGTGGGGAGTCCAAACCTTGGCCTTTAAATGTCAAACTAGTCCCTTTGACCAAATTTCTGTTAGTCAACGTCTGTTAATTTCCCCATGTGCCTTGCACATGAGGGTAAAATCGTCATTTCATTGTTTTGGTTTATCACCCTTCATCTTCATCTTCCTCATGTTTAAACCCAGATTTCGGCGACCTTAAACCCAGAATCCGGCGACCAAAAATTATATCTGTTGATACAAAAGTTGGGCGTTCCTGGTTTGGAGCTCCGGCTCTCGTACCAATTGAGAATTGCTGCTTAAGACCTGCGCACTAAGAGACAAAAGACACCGTTAGGCTTACCGTGGGATTGTCTCACACGATTATCCTCCGGCGTAAGAGTAAGTAATCGGTTTTAGGGTTTAAGGAGAATTAGGGTTTGAGATCGTACCTTAAACGAGGGATATGATTCCCTTTATATACGCACGGAATCCTTGTTGGTTCGTGTTCCTCAACCTTCTGCCAGTATCCCTTTAAGTCGGTTGGGAATGATAATCCTCTTATTTAGAAGATATCGGATATCTATTAGTGAATAGCTTTGGGCTTGGGCCTTCGTGAGCCCAAACCTCTAATGGTGTAGCCCGACTGCTCGGGCTAAGTTAGTGTTGGACTTTAGCGGGTTCGTGACCGGATGTGACTATCGTCATCAATATCACATGTATCTTTTCTGTTTTCACACATAAAAGAGAATGCAACCTTGTATTATATCGAAATAACAAGATTATCAAGCGTGAGATAAAGCGATTAATGTTTTAAACCTCTTCTTTGCAAGGTTGAAGATGTGTTTTTCCATGAATGACTTAACATCCGTGAGTGAAACATGTTTGCCTTTAGTTACCGTTTCCGTCTTCTATTTTGACTCTTGGTGGATTTAGCGGGAGAAGGTCAATTCGCCATCGATGGCGTCATTTGACATATCTGAAACTCAAAACCGATAGTCCAAATGAAATACTTAGACACCGAAATTAGTTCATCACCCCAATGAATCAACATATTATTCACATCTACATCCAAAATTATTTGATAAAGCACATAAAATATCCATGATCCAATTTCGGAAGTTTATCTTGTGACATTTCATTTATCATCAAATCAATCATCAAGTACAAAAGTCTAATGAATTCGAGATTCATCGTATATATCAACATACATTGCTCATCACTAGGCGCTTGCGCAAATACTAAAGTTACACCTTCAACATAACATAATGAAAATGACACAATGAATATGCAAGAAAACTTAATCCTACCGAGATATACTTCCAATATAACTAAACCGTCAATATAAGACATTAACCTTTCTCGAGGACAATGCGAGGGTTTCGTATAATCAACTCGCTCTACATAACCCTTTAGCGACCACAAATCATACACTAAATAAAAGATAATAATCGATACAACATTATAAATCAGAAAACGGTTCATCTTCACTAAAAGAAATCAAGCCCTAACACTAACAAATTCAGACACAAATCATCACAAATGCTTTAAATACCAACCACAAGTCACAGTGTCACAAACATATTCA